>CM063504.1:64919081-64959081 GCA_032207245.1 Pardosa pseudoannulata
TCGCTTAAAAGTTCATCGAAATCTTTTCAGAACAACCGCTAAGCGTAAACTTTTATAATCAATTCAAATCTTTGCACTCAAATAATTATTTTTGGCTCTTATACTCAGTGTTTAATTGGTGGAATAAACTAAATTAATTTTGTAATAATTTAATGTAAAATATTCGGAGAGGACTTTTTGCCATTTTACAAGGACAAAGAACTCTTGAAATGTCTGAAATCAATTAAAAGTACGAAATGTATTTTTTAATTTCAGGAAATTACAGTTAAGATAACTTTTATTAATTAATCTAAATATTTGCTATCGGATAATTATTTTATTACATTAAAGTAAATTTCTCATTTATTACCTCATTTAATAACTCATAAATTAGTTTTCCTGCTTTTTTTATTCTTTTACTTTATTTGTAAATTCCAAATAATATGAGTGCACATGTTATTTTTTAATTTTCATACAAAATATTGAATACAAAATATTGAATAACTTTAAGATAGATTAAATATTATAAAAACAGTAGTGCAATACAGAAGAGTTTAAAAAACGTCTAATGCTATAAAATTATTCTTGCTTACATTAAAATCTGCCCGCGTGTGTCTATTTGTAAATGGTTAGAACTTCTCAAGGACGGTTCAGTACATATATATATATATATATATATATATATATATATATATATATATATATATATATATATATATATATATATATATATATATATATATATATATATATATACACACATAAATATACATATGTGTGTGTATATATGTATATATTAGGAATATTTTGATTTATAAAAGAAATTTATCTGACTTCATACTGCCATACCAATAGTAACTTTTGTTTAAAACTAATCTTCCTCCGTCTTATAATATTTGAAGTGTAAAGTAAATATAATTCGTCCCATAATAATAGTGGGAAAATATCCCATAATATGGGTCGATATAGTTATCAATGATTTTCGAAAATTTACAGAAAGTGATTTTGGCAAGTCTCCTCTTCATAGAATCAAAATTCCTAAAGATATTAGTTAAAAACCGCTCATAGTAATTCTATAAGACGAAATTTATTTTTGTGAGGAAACGATCTCTTGATTTAGTGTAACAACAAGTTACATTCGATTCAGCATTTTTTACCTCTTCCCGTGAGTCATCGTCAAAGACATACAGAACAGAACCGGTTTGAACTAGAAGAAACTTCATACTTCTCCCAACCAATAGAAAGGCCCGTTGGTTTGGAGGAATTCTGACCCCTCCGTTCGGGAGTGGACCCCTGTTTTTTCTACGCGCGGCAGTGGGATATTTTTAGACAACAAGGTGGTTAACAGAGGAAAGAAGAGGGTGAACGCTGCTGTCATCCGCTGCTTGCGGGATAGACATTTTTTGGAACGAGACGAGAAGAAGGAAAAGAGATGCCATGTTTTTGCAGAGTCGAAGTCGAGTCGAGAGGAATTTCTATACCTAAAAATGATAAGTTGTATACCTTAGGCATTTAATTTTATTAATTTATTTAATCAAGACATATTTGTCCATGCGTTTTTTATGAGTTTTAATTTCTTCTTTCTCAAACACTAGGCCAATGTAACATAATTTTTACATTTAGCTATTTATGTTATAAATAAATTATTAGTTATTTGATTTTTACCAAATACCTTTTTTACTTATTTAACTGTTAGAATGAAGATAGGCATCGTTAGATGTAAAAAAAATCTCGACAATTTGTAATATGTAGATTTTATCAATCTTTGTAGAATCATAATTAATTGAGAGGATTTTATTTTTTTGGCTTAAATGCGATGCGGATTTGACAAGAAAACTGAGGAAATGATAAAATTTTGTGATCTGAATGAAAAAATACATAATAACGACGTTATATTGCAAGACAGTTAAAATAATCTTTTATTTGTTTTTTTTCTTTTTTGTGTGTTTCCTTTGTTTATAAAATCGCAAACAAGGGCTCATTAATTTTTGTAATTTTATATGACACATATTTTTATCTTTTGGCCACCAAAGATCTAAAAATAAATTATCCTCCTTGCCGACATAATAAATGGTGTTATAAATGTTGTTTCCTTTTAATGTGTGATAATCTTTTTTATATATACATTAGCAAATGGATATTTACATTATTAGAAATATTTAATATTTATTGCCTAAAATCGTAGCTCTTATGAATCGAGCTAGCAGTTTAAAGTCCAAAAAAGCATGACATGCATGTATCAAACTTAATCATATTTTACTTTTTGTTATATGACGCCATTTAATTATTCAACATTTATTATGTAAAAACATTTTTAAATTTATCCATGCAAAAAAATAAATGATTTGTAAGCATAAAAATAATTAATAAATGAAAATAAATATGAAGTAACTTCTGTGGCAAACAATATGTTAAAATAAGACTTTTTAATAAGTTTAAATTTAAATATCTAACTAATACAATATAAGTTTCATAGTAAATTAGTTCTTTAAATATTAGTTAATTATTATATGAAAAGAAATATAGTTTTTTGATTCGTATATTTAAAATAATATTCGAGATTATGACGAAAAGTTAGTTTTCTCAGCATAATCGTATTCTGTAATATCATGTAGGGGTATGATCATCTTTTTGTTAAAAATAAATATGTATTTAATAAAGTAACAACAAAAGAAAATAAATCTATGTAGTAAATATTCTGCTTAAGGCCTTCACGGTGATAGGTCAACTGGATTACCTGGACAGGGTCAATCCAGAGATTTGTAAGCAGAAAAATGACAACGACCAAATGACAATAGAAAAAAAACAGCTCAAAGAGGAAAGAAAGGGAAAGGTGGATGAATTCGTGAGTTCATAACACAAAAATACTAGAGAATAGAAAACTTATTGATAGAAAAACACAAATATATTTGCGACCATTGACATCCGTACACTGTCACCACGAGAAATAGAATAAGTAGTTTTGTCATTTTGGAGTGATCCAAATGGCCACCTGAAAACCAATAAAAATGCAGGAATTCATCCAATTTCATAAATTTTCGATGGTAGAAATATGTAAAAAACATGATGTATGGCCAATTTTTAATTACTTTAAAGCTTTTTTTCTTACATTTTTATAGAATTTTTAAAACTTTTTGGAGATTTTTCAGTTTTTTATAAAGACAACAAACAAACAATTAAGCATCTTTGGCAAAAATGGCCAGAGTCCTTCTTCTATGGCCTGTATCAGTTAGGTCGTAATTAAATCATTATTTAATTTTTTATGAAATTTAGTGAAAAGTCTGTTTATAAAATTTGGAATAGGAAGAATTTGTAACTCTTTATGAATAGTACTATTTCGAAAGTACATATTCTGCTTTTCAAGACCTTCAAGACCTTCAAGAAGAAGGTGGTTCAACTGGATTACCTGGGCTTAGCCCTCAAATCCAGAGATTTCTTACAGTAAGCAGAGAAATTGACAACGAGCAGAGCATAAAAACAACTAAAAGATGAAAGATAAGGATAGGAGGGTGGATTCATGAGTTTGCAACGCAGTAACTAAAGAGTAGAGAATTTAGGGATAGGAAAACTCAAAAATATTATTTGGCCAGGGACATCAGAACAGCACTGAAAATAAAAATTTGAAATAGAATAAAAAAATTTAAAAATTAATTAAAAAATGAAAATAAAAGTTTAAAAATCAGAAAATGAATTAATTAGCTTCGAAATAATATAAAATAATTAATTTAAGTAAAAATAACAAACAGAATATTAGTCATCTCGGAAGATAGAACCATCGCCCTGGCGATATCGAGCATGTATAGAGAGTAACTAATTTAAATACTATGCTCTGTTTTGCTTTTAATAACTTTAATGTTGTTATAAAAGGTGTTTTAGAACTATTATTGATAGTTAGAAAGGCAAAACTTAAACACAAAAAAGTTATTTTTTTTTCTATATTAGCAAATGTGAATAAGTAGGTCTCAAACGTATCAGTCCAAACGTATGCATTATCGAAAGTTGAATCCAAATTCGACGACACATATGAAATGGGAATATAATAAAAATGCTACTTAACATAATAGTTTATTGAAAAGCTATTTTAAATTATTTTTTATTATTTATATTATGAATATTGTGTGAGATTCAGGATAAAAAAGTAGTTTTATTTTAGTCTCTTTTTTCTCTAAAATAAATATTAATCACCAAGAAATTGCAAAAAAACATTCTTTATTCGATAACGTGAAAATACATCAAAGTTTATTTACATGAGACTGATTGATATGTTTCGGTAAAGCATGTTTTAACAGTAGATTGTATCGATTTATTTATACATTTATACTTTTCAACATTTCTCACTATATATTCTGTTCACAAAAACCGACTTCATACATTTAGTTATATTTTACAATAGAAACGATATACGCTGATCAGCCTGAACAATTGGAGCAAATTTTAAGTCCCAGTCTTCTTAGTCTGCGTGTAACAAAAAGGAGAACATAGCCAAAGCTTGAAGATCACATTTATTATATGCAAAGTGTATTTAGATGATGTGTGTTGCTGTTCATACACATATCATGAAACATATTCAGTCGAAAAAAAAATTGATTAATCACAGGGGTATTATTAACCATCTTTGGTATGTGCACCATAAACTCTATTGCTTTACAATTTAAAATCCATCCATTTATAGTTGTTGTTTCTAGGGCTATTTGGTCAAACCAAGCACGATTGAGCCATAACGCTCCTCGTATTAAAGCAAAGTAGTGCGCGCTTCGTTTTAATGAGCAACTGAAGAGTGAAAGCACAAATTTTGCTCAAGTGGGTCCTCGTAATTTTGAAGCAGGGACCAAACAGAAGACCCATAGGCTTGGTCTGCCACCCCAGTATTGATTGAAAACTTGGAGGACACTTGATTGAGAACTTGGGTGACCATGGACATATTTTAGGTGCCCCAGACATCTTTAACAAACACAGTGAATCTTAGGCCGGCTCGGGCTCCGAATCCGCTATCCTCCAGTTACAAGAGCATTGGCTTTACCGACTGAGGTACTGTGGCTCACCTTACTCGTTTCTATCAAAAGGAATAATACTTAGGCAAGACATTGTTGAATACCACTTTACCAGATGCAATTCATAAGATCTTCGAGTACTGTGGCAATGAGTCTGAATTGGTGTCATAAATCATTTGCAGACGGATAATACCCCTCTTTAGCATGTTTAAACAGACTAAAAGTTTCAATTTGGAACTTTGAACCACCAAAGAAGCATTGCTTTTGATATATTTACATATAGCACCCCTTTTGATACACCAATAAATTTTTAATGTTTAATGAATTTAGATTTTATTTCTGTTTCATATACAATTCAATTAATATAACATTACAGGTCTCCTACTGTTATGGCTGACCAGTATAGAATTAGTCTGATATTTAATAAACCAAAATACTGCTTTATCTTGAAAATAAAATATAAGATTTGATAATTACACAGAGTGACTTTAAACATATTCTTTTAAATAGTACTGGTAGTATAATGTGTTTGATACCAACATAACTGACAATCCTTTCCAGTTGGTGATGATAAATACAAAATTTCGGTATCGATTAGGAGTTACAATATGAATATGTAACAATGATATAAAGATTAACATAGCAAAATGTAACATTAGCATTAGTAACAGTATTATCCATAAAATTAGGAGACCTGTAGGTAAACATTACAGGTCTCCTAATGTTATGTTTGACCAGTATAGAATTAGTCTGATATTTAAATAAGCAAAATACTGCTTTATCTTGAAAAGAAAGTAGAAAATTTGATAATTATACAGAACGATTTTAAACATATTCTTTTAAATAGTAATGGTAGTATAACATATTTGAAACCAGCCTAACTGGAAACCTTTCCAGTTAACGATGCTAAATACAAAATTTCGATAGCGTTTAGGCGTTACAATATGCATATGTAACAATGATACAAAGATTAACATAACAAAATGTAACATTAGCATTAGTAACAATATTAGCCATAACACTAGGAGACCTGTAAGTAAACATTACAGGTCTCCTAATGTTATGATTGACCAGTATAGAATTAATCTGATATTTAAATAAGGAAAATAATGCTTTATCTTAAAATGAAAATATAAGATTTGATAATTATATAGTGCGACTTTAAACATATTCTTTTAAATAGTACTGGTAGTATAATTTAGTTGAAACCTACCGAACCAACAATTCTTTCCAATTGACGATGCTAAATACAAAATCTTGGTAGCATTTAGGCCTTACAATATGCATATGTAACAATGATACAAAGTTTAACGTAACAAGATATAGAAAATATATGCAAAATTTTAAAAGGAACTTATTTTAAGGATTTAGTAGAAGCATGTATCATTTTAAGCAACTTTAAATCTGATAAAAATGAAACTTAATCTGATAATGTATACAAATAAAACAGATCTCTTGGTTTTAAAGTTGTTTTTTTTTTCAATATACAAATATTATGTAATAAGCAAGAAATGGAATGAAACAAAATGATTTCTTTTTCAAATTACTTACTAGGATATCAATTCAAATATTGTGATAATTAAAAGCATATGTTTTTGATTACACATCTTTATACTAATTAATGAATATCAATATATGCACTGTTTTTATATAGAGAATAAATTATTAATAAAAAACAAAAATGAGTTATTTTTAAGTTAAACTATTTTTAGCTATAAAATAAATAGAATATCTACAAAATATTTATCGGTATATTTCCTGTTGATGTCAGAGAATGATTAAATTTGAATTTTAACTCTGTACTATACACTAAAATTAATGTTTTTAATATTACCTATATAGTAGCGTGCTGAATCATCATCACACTTTGGAAGCATAAAAACTAAATTCATCTTAAACTTCCTGAATTCAATGTAACGATTAATATATGCAACAAAAAACTTCAATTAAAAAATATATAAACTTTTAAATGACGATATTGAAATAATAACTAAATATTTATTCTATTGTTTTGAAGCGTTCATAGGAGTTTCAAAAACTGAGAACCAAAATATTTCCAATTTTTCTGCTATAGACACAAAAATCTACCAATATTACAACACATGCATACTCATAAATTTGATAGTACGGTGAACCTTCGAAACACCAGCAAAGATTTCATTTTATTGTTTCTAATCATTTGAAAAATGATGTCTGAATCTTCCTAAAATTAATTTAAAATTCAGTAGAGGGAAATTTAGAATTCATAGGTGAAATTCATGGCTGTAAAAATATCTTAAATCTTAAAAATACCATCCAAATCTGAAATTTTATTAAAAATATAACTTTGGAAGCATCGAAATCAAAATTGTCTCACACTACCTGAAATTGATGTAACGATCAATCGATACAGTTTTATAATGCATAGATGAAATTTCTAACTTCAATACTATGATAAACTTTCAAATGTATGGAGCTTTCATCACTACAATTATGCAATTTCAACTAAATATCCACAATAGCAATTTCATTGAGCAATTATTTGCAAAGCACTCAACAAATCTGCTGTAGGAACTTAATAAAATTACACCCTGTTTGCTTTTATTGTCATAAGCGTATCTTTCCTATTAATACCTGTACTCCAATTCTATTTTCGGTTCTTCAATGTATTTGTTTTCATATTTCTACCACCATTTTGTAACTATTCATTTTAAAAACCAATATGGAATTATTTTGTCTGTATATTATCAAGTTGGAAAAAGTAAAAGAATAAAAAAAAAATCTGAAGAAAGAAGAATATGCATCGCATACTGGGTAAGAGCAAAAAAAAAAGATTTTTTTTTTATATAATTCAACAAGAAGTGTCTTCTTTGGAAATTAATGACGGCATACATTTCTTTTAGAAGTTTATCCCGCTAGAAGTTCTAAAACTAAAAAGACATTTTCTGGGTTTTTCTCACTTGTGTTCCTCCAGATCGTCTTTATAATAACATAAAAACATTATCAAACACATTGGGACCAAAAGTTTCTCTAAATAAATAGTAAAAAAAAATAATACAAAGAATAGTGGATCAATAGAGGGAAGAAACTATGTAACAAAGCACTGTATCAGTTAAATGATGACCTTGTTATCATCTATTAATAAGCATACTTAAACAAAAGCACCAAGAACACAATTCTCGAGACAATTACTGAATGAAGCATTTATATTGGACTAAGGAGAAGTAAAGAAGCTTTAAACTTATAATTCAACAGGGGGAATTTTTAGAATACATAGGTGAAATTCATAGCTGTAAAAAATATCTTAAATCTTAAATATACCATCTAAATCTGAATTTTATTAAAAATATAACTTTGGAGGCATCAAAATCAAAATTGTCCCAAACTACTAGAAACTGATGTAACGATTAATCGATATAGTTTTATATTACATAGATGAAATTTATAACTGCAATACTATGATAAACCTTCAAATGTATGGAGCTTCCATTACTACAATTATACGCATTCAACTAAATATCCACGATAGCAATTTCAGTGCACAAGTATTTGCAAAGCACTCAAAAAATTTGCTGTAGAAACTTAATACAATTACACCGGGTTTTCTTTTATTGCCATAAAAGCATCTTTCCTATTAATCCCTGTACTCCAATTCTATTTTCGGTTACTGGTTGTATTTGTTTTCATATTTCTACCACCATTTTGTAACTATTCATTTTAAAAACCAATATGGAGAGGCCGCGTATTTTTTTTGTCTGTACATCACCAAGTTGGAAAAAGTAAAAGAATAAAAAAAATCTGAAGAAAGAAGAATATGCATCGCATACTGGGTACGAGCCAAAAAAAAGATTTTTCTATTTTTTTATAATTCAACAAGAAGTGTCTTCTTTGGAAATTAATGACGGCATACATTTCTTTTAGAGGTTTATCCGTATGAAGTTCTAAACGAAAAAAAAACATTTTCTGGGTTTTTCTCACTCGTGTTCCTCCAGATCTTCTTTATAAAAATGTAAAAACATTAGCAGAAACATTGGGACCAAAAGCTTCTCTAAATAAGTAGTAAAAAATAGTACAAAAAATAATAGATCAATAGAGGGAAGAAACTATGTAACAAAGTACTGTATCAGTTAAATGATGACCTCGTTATCATCTATTAATGAGGATACTTAAACAAAAGCACCAAGAACACAATTATCGAGACAATTACTTGATGAATCATTTATATTTGACTAGGGAGAAGTATTGAAGTTTTAAACTTAAAATTGAACAGAGGGGAATTTATAATGCATACATGAAATTCATAGCTGTAAAAATATCTTAAATCTTAAAAATACCATCTAAATCTGAATTTTATTAAAAATATAACTTTGGAGGCACCAAAATCAAAATTGTCCCAAACTACCTGAAACTGATGTAGCGATCAATCTATACAGTTTTATAATACATAGATTAAATTTATAACTGCAATACTATGATAAACTTTCATGTATGGTGCTTCCATCACTACAATTAAACGCTTTCAACTAAATATTCACGATAGCAATTTCAGTGCGCAATTATTTGCAAAGCACTCAACAAATCTGCTGTAGAAACTTAATAAAATTACACTCGGTTCCCTTTTATTGCCACAAAAGCATCTTTCCTATTAATTCCTGTACTCCAATTCTATTTTCGGTTCCTGGATGTATTTGTTTTCATATTTATACCACTATTTTGTAACTATTCATTTTAAAAACCAATATGAAGAGGCGGCGTATTTCTTTTGTCTGTATATCACCAAGTTGGATAAAGTAAAATATTAAAAAAAGAATCTGAAGAAAGAAGGGTATGCATCTCATACTGGGTAAGAGCCAAAAAAAAGATTTTTTTATTTTTATAATTCAACAAAAAATGTCTTCTTTGTAAATAAATGACGGCATACATTTCTTTTAGAAGTTTATCCCGCTAGAAGTTCTAAAACAAAAAAACACTTTCAGGGTTTTTCTCACTCGTGTTCCTCCAGATCGTCTTTATAAAAACGTAAAAACATTATCAGAAACATTGGGACCAAAAGCTTCTCTAAATAAATAATAAAAAATAATACAAAAAATAGTGGATCAATAGAGGGAAGGAACTATGTAACAAAGCATTGTATCAGTTAAATGATGACCTCGTTATCATCTATTAATGAGGATACTTAAACAAAAGCACCAAGAACACAATTCTCGAGACAATTACTGAATGAATCATTTATATTTGACTAAGGAGAAGTAATGAAGCTTTAAAATAGCACTGGATGTCATATTTATATTTTAACAATACATAGTAAAACATCGTATAGGAAAATCTTAACTTTCCTTATAGAATATGATACTTTTCTATTATATTTAGAAAACTTCCGAAATTTCCCTATAGTGGCAGATTACTAGAAAATAATTATTTCCGATTTTTGTTAAATAAAATTCCCCTTCTTAACAAAGTAGATTTAAAAAAAAACATTGATTTCTATGTAAATTTTATGCGGAAAATTTCAGTAGAATACAAAATGGATAAAACATTGCAAATTATGAAATTCCTTTATGCTAAAATCGAAATTAGTGTAATAGTATTATTAATATTGAGAACTTTATAAATGATAAAATGCAGAAGCACAAGTTACATTTATCTTCTTGTCTGCAAAATATTAAAATTTATTGTTTATATATAAAATTACTACTATTAAATTAATATTGTAGCTAGAATTGTGTATTTCATAATAAATCCTGCTAAATAAAAAACTGAAAAGAAAATAGTATATGTTTTAATACTTATTTTATTAATAGCCTTTTGCATTACTAAAGATTTTAAATTAAGATATTATGTCTAAAAATATAGATAGCTTTTGATTCGAAATTTTACAAAACGACAAAATTCTATCTCTATCGACTTTATATACATTCAGTAATATAATGTATTTATAATTTGATCTAGCACTTAAACATTAGCCCTAAATGAATATTTTTATTAGTTTCTTACAAAAAATATTATTTCATAAGTTAATATTTTAATTTTATACACTAAACAAGTTTTTTATAATTTTTTTACTATCACAGACCATGAAAGAATAACACATAAAAAATATATTAAAACAAAAAAACTGGGAACATCATTCTAATGTTTTTGTGTTTAAGCACACACACTAAGTATATATATACATATATATATATATATATATATATATATATATATATATATATATATATATATATATATATATATATATATATATATATATATATATATATATATATATATATATATATATATATATATATATATATATATATATATATATATATATATATATATATATATATATGTGTGTGTGTGTGTGTGTGTGTGTGTGTGTGTGTGTTTGTACATTTACATAAATATCTTTTCACGTTATTCTCATATTCGTTTATATACCCTAGTATAGAATAATTTTACCAACTCTAATTGTAGATAAAAGTAATAATGTTACAATAATCGTTTTTATACTCTGAGGAAATACAATGGTACAATTTTGTTTGAAGTAAAGGACATCTTCGTGATCCACCTGAATGTTATATAAAATAAACTATACAGGAAAAATCCTTCTTGGTTTTGAAAATCTTTGTAGTACTACCATACATCTAAAAGAATGATGCTTGTAAAGTCATACTAAATACTGTTAATAATTTTCTTTACTTTAATACTTTATAATATATGAAGTGCATTGCTTGCAGTCTTTGAGGGAGTGTTATAAGCATTTCATTTAATGAAGCATGCTATCAAAAACCATTTTTAGTCGGGGAAAATTACAAAAATATTTATGCGGTAGATAACTTAGTTCTAAAACGGACAAAATTAGAAAAATAATTCATTAAAACAATATGCGACAGATTGTACACTGTACATTAGTGATTCACTACATAGTGTTAGAAAATTAGATGATGTTGTTAAGATGATGTTGTTTCAAAAAACAGCAATCCAATTGCGGTTACGACTTAAGTTTATGAAGGGACAATAATTGGAATAATAATCACCAAGTAGTACAAAGCTATTTTTGACGTATTATGAGATATCAAAATCATGAAAAATACGTCATGATGATTAATCTATTAATGTCTAATATATGTGATAATTTAAGATGTTTCAAAAATACGCTCACTGTTTTGATGAGATATCGTAATTAATTATGAAATTTCAGAGATTAAATAGATTTGTGATAGCAAATGCCATGGAAATTTTTGTCCCTCATGTTGTCTTTTGACACATCACTCTTCTCAGTTCATTATCGCTTCAAGACATCTCCTGCATGTATTTATTTAATAAAACTTATTTGGAATTTTTCTGATAACTTAAAAATCATTCTCGAGAAAAAAATTCTAGAAACAATGTATTAACTTTGGCATAACAAAAGCAAGTTTTTTTAACCACAACGTCGAATTTACTTAACATCTTTCAACACTAGAACGTTATATTACTTACAAAATACATAGAAACACGTTAAAGTACAACCAGGGAAGGACACAATCCTTCCCAAGAATCACATCAAAGGGTCAACAACATTTCATTTGTCCGTCTCTCGTGAAGATCTGCTTCATACTAGAATTTCTTCCACCTGGAAACGTCGGTTGTCGAGACAGCTTCATCGTATCCTCTCTGACGGACAGGTCGACAAGATCCGGCAACACTCACTCGGTTTCAGTGCCACCTTGGGTCTCACGTCACGTGTCCATGAGGCGAATAGTGCAAAGCAGTAGTGACAGAGAAGAAAAGAGGCTGCAAAGTGTTGCTGCCATTCCACTCGCCGACGACGACAGTCCATGGGGAGCTTCTGAAGCGAATGAATGTGTTAATATTTTAGATTTAGAAGAGCATAAAATGTTGGTATTTTAAACTAATATAGAGAATTAAAATGAAAGCAAAGGAATAGCTACTGGTTGGATTAATTTTCATTTATTTAAACTTACGGAAATCTAAACTCGCCGGAACTTTCACATACGTATACTTATGTGGTATATGTTTATTCATATGTGGAAATATATGTTATATTTCAATATACTTGAAAACGTACCTCTAAAAAGTGCAACAAACATGGGTATACATATAGATATATCAATAATATAATGATTATGTGCTATAATCTAAATATGCATATATCACATACAGTTACGTTCAGAATACCGGGTGATCCAAAGTCAGGACAAATTTTAAAAATGAATAATAAATATAAAAAGATGCGCTTTTTACCAAACGAATGGAAATGAAGCTGTTTTTTTTTTGTGTGTGGCATCGCAACGAAAATAGTTCCTTTGGTGAACAACAGATGGTGCTGTAGGAGGATTTCTGATGTAGGACCGGCATCACTAGTAGCACTAAAGATGCCAGCCACCAAAATGTGTCTGCCAAAATGCAAGAAATGCTAATTAATGCTATGCACAGTGTGGTGACTCGTCTCACAGCTGTAGTTCTGAATGATGGACAGCACATTGAACATTTACTGTAATACTAATTAACTGAAATTAAGTTGACTTTTAAGTTTTCAATATTTCTTCATTTGTAAACCATCTTTTGGTGCTATAAAACATTATAGCGCCATCTGTTTGTCTCTAACACAACTAATGTTTTCGTTGCCACACAAAATCCGGTATCATTTTCTTCCGTTTGGTGCAAACCGTATCTTTGTATCTTCATTCGTTTTCGAATTATTCATTTTTAAAATTCGTCCTGACTTTTGGATCGCCCGGTATATGCATGGAGATGTAAGCATATAAAGCTTATTAATCTCATTTCCATTGAGAACATTGGTTTCTCTGTTCACTATATATCCTAATTTCTCATTACTTCTATTCACCATTGTTTGAGTTTTAATTATATCTCATGAAAAATTAGTAAAGGTGTTTATTGAAATGATTTACAGCCCATTATTTTAAATATAAATTAAAGGAGGATAGCTTATCATAAAATATTAAATATAAGTAAACAACTGCTTACCGATTCTGGGTCCATCAACACCTGAAATAGAAAGAAAACGTAAATTTTAGTAACGTAAAATTTTAATTTTAAATATTTTTTCATAGATTATTTTAAAAGTGAAAATATACTGATTTAAAATCATAACAGAGCCTTATTATATCATTGCCTGTATTTTCTCCTTCAAACACTTCATGATGTACCAACGATAACTAAAATGATTTTCTTCATAGAATAAATTTTGAGGCGTATAGGCAATTTTCTTTAAAATTTATACAAGTACATTTATGACAAAAAGGAAGTTAATGATAAGAATGAAGACAATCTGCCATGACATTTTTATCTAAACAGCTTCACAAAAAAATATCTTTCAAAATCTTCAATACTTGACAATATTGATTTATAGTTTTTAAAATTTCAAATATAATTAATTTGTAATTGGCACAAATACTCCTTCCTTAGTTTAGTTACACGAGGTATTAATAATATTTTGTTAAAAATAGGCTACATAACTACACTGCATTTTTAACAAATATTTTTACATTTTTTTACATTTTTAACTAATACTTAAACAATTACATCATAACTGAACATTTACAAAATATAAAGATATACCAAGAATTTTCAAACTATCTAAATACAAACTTTTATATCTTCAAACATAACATAAAATAAATTCTTAGCACTTTAAAAACAACGGCTCATATTCAGAAATATTTGGTATCACAAATTTTGATAATCTATTTTATATCCTAATATCTGATAAAGCTTGTCTTGCTGTTTTATTGCCAGCAAAAATGTATCACTTGCATCTAAAGGTTAACATTGGTTTATATGGATATACGTCTCACCGCATTGAGTCTGTAGAACAATCATTTATTACGTTTGTTATTTTATTAAAATAAAATATTAAAAACTATAAAAAACCCCAAAAATTATTAAAATTTTATAAAATTGATGCTTACATCTGCATAAAATCTCCCTATCCCTTTTTAAACTTCCTACTCTCTATTCATAACTTCTTACTTTACCACTTTACTATTTTTAAACGCTGTCTAGGGTCAAATTGTTATTCCTTTTTATGTAGTTTTTATTTTAATTGTTGTGCGTAACCCAAAATGAACTGGCAAATTCTGATACTCACCCTGATTGATCTAAATCACTCTCACGATGGGGAATACAGCTTTGAGCTAAGGGGTCCCGGTAAAACTACTACTCTGATTGTACTTAGATTATTTTATCACCGCAATACTAATCGTTTCAAATTGAAGAGAATTTTGTGTGTGTGTGTCTATACACAAAACTAGACAGAAAAGGTGAGTATTACATGCATGAATTTGGATACATTTATTCTTTGTGACACCTTGACTTCATCCTTCATAAAAACTACTTAAAGTTTTTATCAAAATTCCAATTAGTTTTTTGTTTAATTTACAACTATTATTAATGAGTTTTTCTCATATTACGGCTACCTCCACCAATCGGTACAAATATCACAAAAGATAGAATAACATCGTAGAGAAATTCGCCGTATTTGGCATTATACCTCAGCAGTTCACAGGTAATATTGTTTTTGTACATTTTTATAGGGATTGCTGTTTGATATTAAAGTATCATATTCTCTTACAATTTGTAGCATACGAGGTATATTTAGGATTTTTATTTATAGGATTGCAGTAGTTCTCAAACCTTATTTGGAAATCTTAAATACCCATGTTGAACACTCCGAGCGAAGTAGCTAGTTATAAAATATACTTACAAATATACTTGTGGAAATATAACAAATAAAAAATCAACATATGAAATGAGTGAAACATATAAAGCAAAGAAGTTATTTATATCTAAGATTGAAGAAGCTTTTCTATCAGTTAATGAAAGAAACACAATAGTAGACTAACTTTCAATTTCCGTTGGTCAGTTTCTAAAGCACTTAATGTTTCGTTTTGTTAAACTGTAGGGTTTTCCCCTATTAGGAAGGTTAATTAAACAAAGACTTACAGATCAAAGACAGTTACGAATTGTGAGAGTGCAGCTATGTTTTACATAAGGTTCGCTAACCTAATTTGCCCGCAGCAATCGCACGTTGTGGATTGCATGCCCTAGTATTTTTTCGCTTTTTCGCGACTCCAGGAAGCGTGGGTGTGGAAACGATTGCACTGAAACCTCCCCGAGTTTTGGAGATTTGTGATTGGTCTCCAGGGGGCGATTCAGGACCATCCTTAGAGTCCCGGTTCTTCTGGACAGAGCCGGGACGCATTGTCCACAGGACAATGGAACAACGAGCGCATCAGCACAGGATAATGGAAAAAGTCCAGGGTTGCTGCAGTAGTTCAGAATTAAGTAAAAGAGTGGACTTTGGCAAATTTTTTTCAGGTGTAGCACGTGGAGTCCTTCTTTTACTTTTTAATTTTTTTATATATTTTTAGCATATTCCCTTGTCTTTTAATCTATATTTGAATATTGTAATATAGTTCAGTGGCATTTTACTGTAATTAAAGACGATATAAAGCAAATTCGGGTTATTAATGACTTTGAAATAACTACAGCAATGTACAACACCACAGCACGAATGATTAGCTTTTGAGTAACAAAAATGTAGTCCTTAGCCAAACTAAACCCTATAGTACGTAAAGAAAAAAGCAAACCCCCGCTTTTCTTTTTTTATTTTTATGTATGTTTCATAGATATCTGTCATATGCTACTAAGGTGAATGATGACTGACTCCATTTAACTTTACAAATATTTATTCATTCACACTTAAATAGAAGTAGAAATAGAAGTACGCGTGAGAGCGTTGGTCGAGAGCGTCCACGTCCAACCGATCAAACTATTTTTCTGTGGTAAGCTTTGAGCGCGCGTTAGAGTGGAGTTGTAGAGTTCCGTGGGAGTCGGCGGTTCACCTTGGAATCGCAAAGTCTGGACACCACACTACGAAAATAAGACATTTCAATAAATATTGCCTCACATACCAGCAGACTCTCAATTCACAACAAAACTAATGGTTTGTTTGTTTTACAATCACAAACTCTGTTTCAAAATTTAGTTTTCGTTACCCACCTGGGAAATAGACTATCCTCTTCGATTGCAAGTAGTTTGTTCCTGGCAGTTCTAACATACACTCGAAAACAGTCGCACCGTTCCCTGAGAGTTCGTTGATTTTAAACGTCCGATGTAACACTACGTCGTAGGCACCTGTCGATCGTACTGTGGTGTTGGTCTTTACTTCACCCACCGCCAGAGGAGGGGTGTCGCCAGAAGGTCTGATGAAAAGTCTCAGAATGGGGGAAGGGAAGACACCTTGTACCTCGCACGAGACATTCACTGTGTTGAAGTGTGTCTCTGCGTAGCTCAGTTTAAATTCATGAGCTGGAACTGAAAGAGAATCAAAATAATTAAAACCAAAACTATTAAACACACACATAACATACATTGAAGTAAACTGAGTTATTTTAGTGAAATGTTTATAAATAATTCATTTGATTTTAAGTATTTAAATGTAATTCTAAGTATTTAATGATTCTAAGTATTCCCTTCAATATATTTCATTTAAAAGCCAAATAAAACTAAAATGTATGTATGCTAATAAATGCACATGTTGTAATTTATATTTATTACAAGCTTTAACCCTCCGAGTGGAACATCTAGAAAAAATTCTCCAAAATACGCTAATGTCGGTGGCCAAAGAATTCTATGATTTTTACCTTCACCCTTTGTCGACTAGAATGGAATATGGAAAAACCCGCCTTCGTTATTGTCCCTTTACTTCCGGTTTTATATATAGATATATAAATAGATATTATAGATTGTTAATTTTTAATACACATAAAGCTCGTCAAGTTTCGAATATTATCCCATAAGAAATGATGAATTATAAAAGTACAAATAGAAATATTCTTTGAGAGACTTATTTATATTTTTTTACGAAAGTCATCCAAGATATTTAAGGGTTGCAATTAGAGATACATCTGTTACCGCAAGCGAAATACTTCGAAATAGAGATTTTCAAAGCCATGAAAAGCTATCAGCGCCTTCGTGTCTCACGGGGTAGAGTTGCATTCCTCAAGAAATGTCAGTGAAAGAAGGGTGCAGTTCTTAAACAATAGACCGGACCCTCCTACCTCAAAACTCCATGGTGAAAAGCACTGGCAAAAATGTACATTACATCCATTTTCGGAGAGTTTTTTCAGGTCGAAAATTGTACGTTTTGAAGTCCTCATAGGTTTAGCGGAATTCTACATGTGAACCGCTTAGAGGGTTAAACACTAATTGATCCATTTAACTAAATATTTTCTTTAATTATTTAAAAAATATTTATTAGTTAAAAGCAATTATGCTTTTTCTAAATTTTAATACAAATTTCTTTTTTGGAAAGATTTTCAAAAAATTTTTTCACTTGTGCAGCCCTTTCAAGAACACTTAATGACCAGGCTTACTTTACAGCTTCCAAAATATACACTATATTTTACAATCAAAAGGTAATTAGATATATTAGAAGTTTAGAACTCTTAATTATAAATCCATAGTTATATTTTTCCACAGTTCTCTTACATAAAGCTCAATTAATTATAAACACAAACAACAGTGCAATTAACTCATCCGATTTAATCTGGAGGTTATTAACTGCCATTTTATGACTGTAACTAAAGAATGTTCTTATGTTTAGTTTCAATTAATCATTCAGATATCATTCAAACTATTTCATTCAGTATGCAATGTTCAGTTTAACATTTTCAAAGTACTAAAGAGCTTTAAGTACATAGAGTTCCTACGTGGAGCTCTTGCTTTGGTAGTTGAGGAAAATATCGTCGAACTAGTTACTGCCTGTGAGAATTTCTTCAGTGGCTGAAGAACTTTTCCTCCTCCTAGGAATTTGGGAATAATAGCAAATAGCGAAAAGAATATGTCGGGATTATCAAAACGCATCGATTAGCCACCCCAGCTGCCCTATGACTAGATTAAAAGGAAATCCACTTTTGTGTTGCTACTGATCATTACCCACTTCCCCAAAACAGATTAACAATAGCATTCTCCACCTACCACTGATAAAGCGATCAAAAGGCATTCTGACCCCTCGAAGCCACCGAACCCACAAGGGGAGGAACATATGCTGCCCCTCCCCCTCTGAAACGTATAATACGATATATTCTATTTAACACTTTTAATGATTTAGGTTTTATTAAATTTTTATGTTTTTAGTTTCTAGGAGTAGCCGGAGAGTGACAACTCAATCAAAAGCCGTCTGACCCCTCGAAGCCACCGAACCCAGAGAGGGAGGGACATATGCTGTCCCTCCCTCTCTAAAAAGTATAATATATTCTATTTTCTATTTATAATGATTTAGGTTTTATTAAATTTTTATGTTTTTAGTTTCTAGGAATAGCCGGAGAGTGCCAAGGCAATCAAAAGCCTTCTGACCCCTCGAAGCCACCGAACCCAGAGAGGGAGGGACATATGCTGTCCCTCCCTCTCTAAAAAGCATAATATATTTTATTTTCTATTTATAATGATTTAGGTTTTATTAAATTTTTATGTTTTTAGTTTCTAGGAATAGCCGGAGAGTGCCAAGGCAATCAAAAGCCTTCTGACCCCTCGAAGCCACCGAACCCAGAGAAGGAGGGACATATGCTGTCCCTCCCTCTCTAAAAAGTATAATATATTCTATTTTCTATTTATAATGATTTAGGTTTTATTAAATTTTTATGTGTTTACTTTCTAGGAATAGCCGGAGAGTGATAAGGCAATCAAAGGCCTTCTGTCCCCTCGAATCCACCGAACCCAGAAAGGGAGGGGAATAGGCTGTTTCTCCCCCTCTGAAAAGTATAATATGATATATTCTATTTTCTATTCATAATGATTTAGGTTTTATTAATTTTTTATGTATTTAGTTTCTAGGATTACCCTGAGAGACTCCAAGAAGTGCTACGGAAACATCATAACAAAAGTTGGACACATAAGAATAGACTATTATTCAATAATAAGAAGTAATTTTTTTTGGTAAAGGAAATATTAAAACTGAAAAAATATATTAAAACAACTTTTATGAGATAATTTCTGCTCTTTCTAATGCCGATCAACAGAAAATTAAGTAACTTACCTTTAAATTAAATGTTGAAAAGTTAAAATATAATTTTTTCTTTCAATATTTTGACACTAATATCTAAAATTCTGTAACTAGGCAATATCTAGGAAATTATATATCTCTAAAGTATCTAGGAATAGCCGAAGAGACTATGAGAAGTGCTAAGCGCTCATCAGAACAAAAGTTGGACTCATAAGAATAGACCATCTCCTATATAATAATAGCCTAATTTATCTGTCCGTCTGCCCACGAATTTTTGAAGCGGTTGGACCTGGAATGGAAATATATATTCATACATATTGGATTCTTAATGAGTTAGGGTTAGCAAAAATTAAAACTGAGTAAAGTTTATCTTCTCTTAAACTATCGATCTGATTCTAAAATATATTGGTTTAAATATGCTTCATACCACAGCGAAAAATACTGTCTAATTTAAAACGTTCAAAAACCACTCCTTCCCTCCTTTTCGAGAGTTTAATGCGATTATTTCAAGCTCAATTTTTCCCGGTTAAAAGCAGGCAATTAAATTTATCAATTTATTGTATAATAAATAGATGAAAATAACATATTGTTTCTATCATTGTGACGTCATTCCTTTAACCATCTCATTTAATCATTTCTTATTTTAAATTATTTAAATATCGTTTGCATTATTTTCATCCGCTTTATCACTGAACTTAGATATTACGTAATTAATTTTCTTTTATATTTGGCTTAAATAATAGATTAGGTACGTATGTGATAATTTAAAATTTAATTATCGATTAATTTTTGCTGCAAGATAATTCTCAGCCAAAAAACAAACCATTTTTTTTTACCTGCCTCATAGGGTAC
The DNA here is from genome assembly GCA_032207245.1 of Pardosa pseudoannulata. Classification (NCBI taxonomy): domain Eukaryota; kingdom Metazoa; phylum Arthropoda; class Arachnida; order Araneae; family Lycosidae; genus Pardosa; species Pardosa pseudoannulata. Next base: position 64,939,902 of record CM063504.1, read on the forward strand.
TTTACAATTCTGGGAAATTAAAAATTTTACTGTTCCCGTCATATGGCGGGAAATATGCTAGTTTGTCAATAAGAAGTATTTTTTTTTGTAAGGAAATTAAATCAAACATAACTGAAAATTTCAAATATTAAAACAACTTTTATAAGCTAACTTCTGTTTTTTCCAATGTAGACCAACAGAAAATTATGTAACTTACCTTTAAACTAAATTTTGAAAAGTTAAAATAATCTTTTTTCTTTCAATATTTTGACCCAAATATATAAAATTCTATAAATAGAAAATATCTAGGAATTTCTATATCTATAAAATATCTAGGAATACCCAAATAGACTTTGAAAAGGGCTAAGCACTCATCAGAACAAAAGTTGGACTCATAAGAATAGACCATTATTCATTAATAAGAAGTAATTTGTATTTTGGTAAGGGAAATATTAAATCAAGCATAACTGAAAAATTTAAATTTAAAAACAACTTTTATAAGCTAACTTCTGTTCTTTCCAATGCCGATGAACAGAAAATTAAATAAGTTACTTTTAAATCAAATGTTTTAAAGTTAAAATAATTTATTTTCTTTCATTATCCCTTTTGAAAGTTGTGTTTCATCAACTTTTCTTTCGATACCCTAATATCTAAAATTTTATAACTAGGAAATATCTAGGAAATTCTATACCTATAAAATATCTAAAAATAGCCGAAGAAACTATGAGCAGAATCTAACCGTTCATCAGAACAAAACTTGGACACATAAAAATAGACCATTATTCAATAATAAGAAGTAAGTTGTTTTTTGGTAAAACAAATATTAAATTATACATAATTGAAAAAAACCAAATATTAAAACAACCTTTATAAGCTAATTTCTGTTCTTCAAATGTTGATACTGTTCCCGTCATATGGCGGGAAATATGCTAGTTTGTCAATAAGAAGTATTTTTTTTTTTGTAAGGAAATTAAATCAATATTTCGACCCTTATATCTAAAGATAAATGTTAAATCATTTTAGAAATTACTAAAGAAAATCAAGTGTTTGTTAGATTTTTATGAATATTAAATTATACATAATTGAAAAAAACCAAATATTAAAACAACCTTTATAAGCTGAATATTCTTAATTTTGCAAATCAGCTACGTTAGGTGAAAAGTCTGGGAAATGAGATTAACTTCCATGCTGCTACAAAACAGAACGTGACACTGTGTCACCTATATTCTATAATCGAGGAGAGATATATTGTGTAATCATACTGAGTTAGTTCTACATATAAATTTATCACCCTCGAATTGAGTTCCTAATAGTGTAGACATGGAAACTACAGTGATTCGACGTTTTGAAACCAATGTTCGGCCGAGAAATGTTGAATTGAAGGAGCTCCGCCTTCTACCTGAATATTTAACGTCATCCGCTTTGAAGTTGTAAGAGTCACCATTTAACCATTAAATATTTACGCTTCCGTGCTACCCGGCGACAGTACGGCGGCCGAAGTTTCAAAAGGGATTAATAATGCAAAATTTTCACTAAGTGGGGAGCAGTCACAATTTGGATCAGCTTGCGTAAAAATGTGTTTGCGACTTCATTCCGGGTCATACAACTCAGGAGTTAGAATGGCGTGTCGAGTAAATCAGTCATGTTTCTTGAAATGGAGTGAAAGCGATTATACGACACGCCATTTATGAATTTATTTATTTATTTTTATCTGTTTCAGAACTGAAAAGCGTGCGCAATTCGGTGTTAGCGTTACGTGTACGAGTTTTCGAGATATATTTGTATGTTTACGTATGGATATTCCGAAAATATGGCACCGTGGAAACTTTGTGGTAACATTTCCCTTTGTTCTTTCGAATGAAATGGATATGAAATCCAATGCCGATCAACAAAAAATTATATAAGTTACCTCTAAGTTCAGTTGGCTCTTTATCGAAGCAAAAGGTTATAAAATATACAAGAAGCAATTGCTGAAAATTGCAGTAACGGAAAACGGGTTAATAAGAAAAATAGAGAAATTTAAAACTATTCACCCTATTATGCATTCCTAGAACTGTTTTGAATTCACATCATAATATTTTTCAGTGAAAATTACAGGGTTAGCATAATTAAAGTTTCCGTTTGAAAGCTATTAACTGAATAATTATAAGAAAAATGTTTTTCAAACTAAACTTAAAATAATCTTTTTTCTTTAAACAGTTCCGTTGATTAAAATGTTAATATCCGTGTATGCGTAAGTAAAGTTAAAATTAAGAGCTTTTTATCAACAGTAGACAATTCATCACACACACAAAAAAAATTGACTGAATATGTAAATTTGAAATTTTTGTATATGGAGATGACAATATATGGGAACAATCTGTCATAGCAAGTTTCTTCTCACTAATATCATATTTTTTGTATTACCTTTATCTCTTTATTGTAATCCAATACCGAAATATTTGTATGTCTGTGTATGAATATTCTCATTAATGTGCGTTCTTAAAAAAAGAAGTCAACATGAACTGTTTTGAATTTACATTATAATATTTTTCAGTGAGGAAATCAAACAATGTGCCAATTCTCAACGTAATAAATTTTTTTTTCCATTTAAAAGCCATTAACTAAATAATTATAAGAAAAATGTTTTTCAAAATAGGAAATCAAACAATGTCACAATTTCACAACGTAATATTTTTTTAGTTCCGTAGAAGTCAGTGTTTGTTGCAAGTCAACAAGATTTGTAAAAATATTTGTATGTCTGTGTATGAATATTCTGAAATAAATCTAGAGAAACAGAAATTTAAAACTATTCATCATATCATGGAAACTTAGAGCTGTTTTGAATTTACATCATAATATTTTTCAGTGAAAATAACAGGGTAAGCATAATTAAAGTTTCCATTTGAAAGCTATTAGCTGAATAATTATAAGAAAAATGTTTTTCAAACTAGGAAATCAAGGAATGTGCCAATTTCACAACGTAATAATTTTTTTAGTTATGTAGAAGTCGGTGTTTGTTATAAGTCAACAGGTTTTGTAGAAATATTTGTATATCTGTGTATGAATATTCTGAGATAAATCTAGAGTAATAGAGAAATTTAAAAATTTCATCACATCATGGAATTCTAGAAATGTTTGAATTTGCATTATAATATTTTTCAGTGAAAATCACGGCACTAGCATAATTAAAGTTTCCATTTAAAAGCTATTAACTGAATAAGTATAAGAAAAAAATTTATCAAACTAGAAAATCAAGCAATGTCACAATTTCACAACGTAATAAATTTTTTAGTTCCTTAGAAGTCGGTGTTTGTTATAAGTCAATAAGTTTTGTAGAAACATTTGTATGTATGTGTATGAATATTCTGAAGTAAATTTAGAGAAATAGAGAAATTTCAAACTATTCATCATATTGTGGAATAGTAGAACTGTTTTGAGTTTACATTATAATATTTTTCAGTGAAAATTACAGCTTTAGCATAATTAAAGTTTCCATTGAAAAGCTATTAACTGAATAAGTATAAGAAACATTTTATCAAACTAGAAAATCAAGCAATGTCACAATTTCACAACGTAATAAATTTTTTAGTTCCTTAGAAGTCGGTGTTTGTTATAAGTCAAAAAGTTTTGAAGAAATATTTGTATGTCTGTGTATTAATATTCTGAAATAAATTTAGAGAAATAGGGAAATTTAAAAATATTCATCACATGATGGAATCCTAGAACTGTTTTGAATTTACGTTATAATATTTTTCGGTGAAAATTACAGCTGTACCATAATGAAAGTTTCCATTTAAAAGCTATTAACTGAATAATTATAAGAAAAATGTTTTTCAAAATATGAAATCAAGCAATGTCACAATTTCACAACGTAATATTTTTTTTAGTTCCGTAGAAGTCGGTGTTTCTTATAAGTCAACAAATTTTGTAGAAATATTTGTATGCCTGTGTATGAATATTCTGAAATAAATCTGTTAATAATGAATGTCATCTGCTATGAATTAGATAACTGCAATTGGCTTCTCAAAAAATATTTCAGATTCTTCTGCATTTGTAAATATAAATTTCGTAGTTAATCAAATACAAATATAGTTACTAAGAGAGTCAAGTAGATCCACTATCCGTAAATAAGTAATATTTAGTTCAAAAGCTATTCTACATAAGCTATACTAACATATTTTCAAAGTTTAGAAAAGTCTCAATTAAATGTTTTAATAAAAAATTCATTTTCACGTTTTAGACTATTCCCCCTTTTCATTTTTATGTTTAAAAAATTTTAAGTAATACTTTACGTATTAGAAAAAATATTTAACATTTGAGAGAGTATTTTTTCCGTGTTTTTTAGATAAAAGAGATAATATTTTGTATGCAGTTCTTTACAGTTTTTTTTCTTGTAAATAGTTTTTTATTTATTTCTGCTTCTTCATTACGATATTTCTATATATTATGAGTTTCTTTTTCATCTGTTGTTCTGCTTCTCGATGGAAATGTAGCGTATTATTTTGGAAACTCAGTGATTTTGAAAAAACTTTTTGTTTTTATATAATCTATTTTAAATTTATATCTACATTTTAAGCAACATTTATTGCTCAACGAAAAATAGTCAGTGAATGAACTTAATTAATTAAAACAAATATCTTTATCATTTTTTTTATAAATTTGACAAAATACGTGCGGTGATTTTGAAAATTATATAAACAGAATTAAGTCTCTTAAAGAAATAAATATGTACTCTGCAAAATTATACCAAACAAATTTTAAAAAAGTAAAAAAAAAAGTGTATAAATTTCAGTTGTTAACGAAATATCTTTTTTGGAGAATTAACTAAAGAAACAATTAGTAATTAACCGCTCAAAATCAATGATTTGAAAGAGAGTTATAATTGTATGATTTCATTATTGTAATATCTATATAAATTGTGCGAAACTGTAAAGATGATATTTATTTTTACAAAAAGAAATTTTCTTTATTAATTGCTGTTGCTGAACTTTTTACAAAATCTAAAGCTTACTACCTCAAAAAATTAATTGTGTCACTAAGATTAATTGTGAAATAAAGTAAATTTCGACAATTAAAAAAAGTACTTAGCCTATGCTTTAGTTTTATACTAATAATAAGCAATTTCTATTTATATAGTTTAATTTTAATTTAAATGGAAATATTAGAGAATTCATTTATAATTTTTAAATGAAATCTCTAATATTTCCATTTAAATTAAAATTAAACTATATAAATAGAAAATGCTTATTATTAATAAAAAACTAAAGCATAGACTAAGTACTTTTTTTAATTTTCGAAATTTACTTTATTTCACGATTAATCTTAGTGATGTAAAATTACATTCATGAGGTTTGGAAAGCTACTCTAGACCAATTAGCTTAGCTGGAAATGTTAAAAAAAGTATGATGTAGTAAGGTTATTTAATATTTAAATTGTTGTAATCGGAGAAGTATCGAAAGGACAAAATGTTTTATATCAGATACTAAAATAAAAAAGTATTGTAAATATAAAAATTAAAAATATAACTGCTACAATTTTATATAAACTGAAAAATTTACACTACTTTCAATTTTATACTAATCTAAATAGTTATAAGGTGATCATAAACAAAAATCTTCAAAACTCTTTATAACTAAAAGTTTCCCCAAATCTGTTCTTTGTCAACCTTATTAAAATGGTTCTATGAAAAGCTTAATTAAAGCTTTTTTTAAAGGATGCACCATCGTTTATATATCAACCCTTTTAAAAGGCTGCATTGAAAAGCTGGATTTAACTTTTTCAGTTTTTTTCAACAGGAAGGTTGCAACAAAGGTTTACCTAAGGTAATTAGAAGGTTATATTTTTGTCACTGTTAACCTTGTGATAAAGTTTCATCCTTGTCATTCATAATGTAAAAACAAGGTTTTGAAAACATTTTATTGCTATATGGGATATTATAAAAATGAAGAAATTTTAATCGATTCATCTTTGTGTTTAATAGTAGCATTAATTTGAATTTACGTGACTTTAATTTTCAACTCTCTAAGGGTACTTTTTCAGTTTTTTTCAACAGGAAGGTTGCAATAAAGGTTTACCTAAGGTATTTATAAGGTTATATCTTTGTCACTGATAACCTTGTGAAAAAGTTGCATCCTTGTTATTGATAATATAAAAACAATTTTTTGAAAATATTTTATTGCTATATGGGATATTATAAAAATGCAGACATTTTAATCGATTCTTCTTTGTGTTTAATAGTAACACAAATTTGAATTTACGTCCCTTTATTTTCGCACTCTCTACGGGTACTTTTTCAGTTTTTTTCAGCAGGAAGGTTGCAAGAATGTTTTTCCTAAGGTATTTATAAGGTTATATCTTTGTCACTGATAACCTTGTGAAAGAGTTGCATCCTTGTCACTGATAATGTAAAAAAAAAGTTTTGAAAACATTTTATTGCTATGTGGGATATTATAAAAATGCAGAAATTTTAATCGATTCATCTATGTGTTTAATAGTAACACAAATTTGAATTTACGTCACTTTATTTTTGCACTCTCTACAGGTAATATTTCAGTTTTTTTCAACAGGAAGGTGGCAACAAAGGTTTACTTAAGGTATTTATAAGGTTATATCTATGTCACTAAAAACCTCGTGAAAAAGTTGCATCCTTGTCATTTATAATGTAAAAACAAGGTTTTGAAAACATTTCATTGCTATATGGGATATTATAAAAATGAAGAAATTTTAATCGATTCTTCTTTGTGTTTAATAGTAACACAAATTTGAATTTACGTCACTTTATTTTTGCACTCTCTACGGTTACTTTTTCAGTTTTTTTCAACAGGAAGGTTACAACAAAGGTTTACTTAAGGTATTTATAAAGTTATATCTATGTCACTAAAAACCTTGTGAAAAAGTTGCATCCTTGTCATTGATAATGTAAAAACAAGGTTTCGAAAACATCTTATTGCTTGTGATATGTGATATGCGTATATATGTATATATGTGATATATGTATATATGTGTATATATATGTGTGTGTGATATGTGTATATATGTGTATTTCTTGTGATATGTATATATGTGCTTGTGATATGTGTATTATAAAAATGCAGAAATTTTAAACCATTCATCTTTGTGTTTAATAAAAACACAAATTTGAATTTACGTCACTTTATTTTTCAACTATCTACGTGTATTTGACTAATAAATATTCAAAACAAATAAATAAGAAAGAACAAAAAATTCTTCCTCGGGAAACAATAATTTCATTAAAATGCAAAAGACGATATAAATAATATATTATTAAGTTAGAAAGTATTGCGTATAAAATTAAAATAAAAAAATGCTGAAAGTAAGCGTGTGAATTTATTTTTCTATTCTCTCCTGGAAAGCGTTTCTATGTACAAGAAATAAACGCCAAGCATTGTTGATGAATATTTAATCGCGTCCTTCATGCAATTCACTTCTCTTAAACTATTTATAGAGTGAAGTGTAGGTAGAAAAAATATTGTATGTGCTGTTCTTTCATATATACACCCCCTCCCAGCCGGTAAAATTTTGCTCGTTTTTTAAGGAAAAAAATGGGAAATGGTGGATGGGGAAAACGAAAGATTGGCTATTGGATGTAGAAGTTCATTAAAGTGTGGAACTATAGTTATACTAGTTTTTAAAAAACCTAAATGGCTGTATTGGATATTTTTAAAATATTACTTATATTTGAATATTATTTAAAATCAACAAAAAAATATTTTGTATGCGTTACATGCTATGCTGATTTTCTGAGTGAAAAGTATAAGCATTTTGCCGTATCCAACGCTAGAAGCACACTAATAATGTTGTTGTGAATGCATTTAAGTTATTTTAACAATTCTTTGAGTGCTGTACAAATTCTCAGTACTGAATCAAGTACAATTAATTCTTCTACCCCCACCCCCCTCCACACACTTCCTAATAATGTGATCTGCACATAAACTCTCAGCTGATACATAGTTGTTAGAATTTTAATCACAAGGTAGTCTAAGATATTATCTGATGAGTCATAAAACTTTTTACTGTTCATACGACCTTGAGACATTCTTCTCAACTTTTCTAGTTCTAAATTCCACTAAATTGGCTAATCCAGGAAGAAAAAGCAATAGTGGGGAAATAATGCGAAAGAACGAATAATCTAGAAAAGATAGATTCAAATTTCACTATATCTATCTGTGTATATACACTGGTGCACAAAACTTAAGCAACAGGTGGTTTTTTTTTTCTTTTTTTGTCATAACTCCTTGAGAAATCATCTGAGAGACATGAAATTCAGAAACGAAGGAGAGTATTATGTACGTAAAGGAGGACGAAAGCATCGGCGCTGAAAAAGGAATACACTGCATACGGTATGGGCTCAAACAGAAAAACAGCTTTATTGAACGCATAGTATCGTGACTCATGATTGTTTATCTAGGTTTGGTTTGGTTTGGTTTGGAGTGATACGGTCTACTTTTTGCTACACGAGGGCTAATGAGACCGGGACCTACAGTTTAAATCCAATTCCCAACTGCTACGAACATACATGCTACAGTGGGATACTAACCCACGAACTCTGGTACCGAAGGCCAACACCATAACCAATCGGCGATCGTTCTGCTGTTTATCTAGGAGGAAGAACAACAAGCAGATGTTCCTTAATATGATATATGCCATCCCCTAACTGCAATGGTTGCTTGACAGAACCAGCTGGTCCAACATTTCTTGTGATAAGAGTGCCCATTCCGCAATCAGCATCTGTTTCAGTTGTTTAGTGTTCTCCGGAGGATGTAAGCGTGATACAATACATCTCCCCAAAGTATCTCACACATATTTGAAGGAATTTAATTCAGGGAAGTACGTTAGCCAATCCATTCGAGTGATATCTTCACTTTCCAGTAGTTCCTCAACAGCAAGAGATCTTCATTACTATGGCTAGACGCCTTCACAAATGGGACCAATTCGTCCTTTGTCCAGAACGCTGCCCGTTGAAAGTTGACCACCGACGCTACCGTTTACAGTGGTACAGATATCACAAAAACTGGATAACTGATCAATGGAGGTGCGCTTCTTTACGGATGAGAGTCGATTCAGTACCAGAAGCGCTTCTCAACGCGTTTAGATTTGGAGAGAGGTAGGACCCTGTTTTATCCTAAACATGAAGGAAAGACACCTTTGTGGTGGTCATGGGGTTCTTGTGAAGGAAGTCAATATGCTTAATGGTCGAACTGAGCTCCGTGTTTTCAAAAGAGGTTTTGTAAACGGTGATCGATATTGTGAGGAGGTACTCCTTGTTAGATTAATTTCGCCACCGAAAGATAGATGGCCCTATTGAGCGGTGGGAAAAACAAACTTGGTGGAGGAGAAAAACGGTTGGACATTCAGCGTGGATTTTTTAAAAATGTAAGTCCGGTACTCTATTCGTATTCATCTATGGACCGGATTTAAAGCATAAAATAATTCGTAATTCTGTAATTCAGTTAATTGTTTATTCTCTATTGATCGTGTTATTGTGTAAAATAAAAGTGTTGGTGTTTAACAGCCATTGATGGATTTATACAGTCTTGAGAATCCCAGAATAACCAAAGGGTAAGCAGTTACCTTATTTGATTCTTCATTACTATTGAACAATTACTTATTATTTAACGTTAAGATAAATCATAAAACCAAATGTCAATATTGTGACTATTCAATTTAAATTCATAACTATTCTATCCATATTCATAACTATTCTATACATAATATTGGTCCGTCTACGCATGGAGATGCTATCGTCGATGAAAATCTATTATATATTTTAAGTGTTCAAGTTATTATTGTCATGTTATTATATTTTCATTTTTATATATTATTCTATATTTTGTCAGTTTGAAGTTCTTATATAATAAGTAACAATGCCTCCTAAACAATCTAAGAATGTTTTTAAATTTGAATTATTATTAAAAGAAATAAGTTCATTTGAAAGAAATGTAAAAAATGTTGATGAAAGTAATCATAGAGTAATAGGAATTTTGAAATCGAAAGTAGAAAATTTTGAAAATAAATTGGCAGATATTTTCCAAGAGTTATCGCAACATGAAAGCGATGAATACTTTGATAGTTATAAAAAATAAAGATTTACTATTAAATTGGATCATTGATCTTGAAAATAAAATTCCGATCCAAAAAAACAAAAACGATAATTCATCTGGTGTAGAATCGTCTATGGCAGTAAAGTTGCCGAAATTAGAAGTTCCACATTTTTTCGGAAACAGTGAAATGTGGCTATCGTTCAAAGAGATATTTAAATCATCTATTCTTGAAAATAAATCTTTAAATGATGTTGAAAAGCTAACATATCTTCATTCATGTGTTCGCGGTGAGTCAGCGAAATTAATTCGGGGATTCTCAATCACACCAGAAAATCTTACTCATTGTTGGGAACTTTTATGTCAGAGGTATGAAAACAAGAGGCAGTTGGCAATAAGCCAAATAAATAAAATTTTCAGAATGAAAATCACAAAACCAAATAATTCAAAATTATTGCTAGAAGTTATTGATATTTGTAACGAAGCTATTAGAAATCTGAAAACATTAGGTTTGGAAAATAATTCTCTAACTGATTTAATCATAATAAACTTTCTTACTTCGAAGATGGATGATACAGTAATACAGAGATGGGAATTAACTCTGGATAAAGACAGCTGTCCATCTCTCGATACGTTTAAATCATTTATTGAAAAAGAGGCAAGGAGTATACAAGAAAATAAATTTTCTAAACCGGAATTCAAAAATATTCAAGCGAAAGCTAGTGTAAATAATGCAGTAAAAAAATCTAATGTACATAATACTGTAGTTAAAAATGAAAGGGTAAATAATGAAGTGAAATATTATAATTGTATTTTATGTAAAGAAAATCATGCTTTATTTAAGTGTCCCACATTTTATTCAATGAACATAAATGATAAGTGGAATGTTGTTAATGATAATCATTTGTGTGCAAATTGTTTACGAAGTAATCATACGATTGACACTTGTAGAATAGGATTCAGTTGTAAAAATTGTTCAGCTAGGCATCATACATTACTGCATATTTATATGGATAATAATCAAGAGCGTCAATTTCATTCAGTAAGCACTGTAGCAAATAGCTGCACAAAATCGCAAGATCAAAATCATGTTTTGTTATCAACAGCAATAATTAAAGTTAAGTCTCAGACTGGAGAAAAAATAACTTGCCGAGCATTAATAGATAATGGCTCACAAAATTCTTTGATTTCGAAACACTGCGCAGAACGACTACAATTGCCGATGTAACAAACTACACACCGCTTGGTTGGAATAAATGAAGTATATGCTGAAACATGTTTATATTCTACAAATTTTGAAATTTCTCCATATTTTTCAATAAATTCCTTCAAAGTGAATGCTTTAGTGGTAAACAAAGTCACAACATCGCTTCCAAATTTTAACATGAAAAAGCTGGATTGTCCTCATTTAAACAATTTATGTCTTGCTGATCCCTCATATTTTATTGAAAGTGAGATTGATATTCTGTTAGGTGCTGACATATTCTTATTCTTAGTTACTGTTTCTCCCATATTGGGACCCAAAGGTACACCATCCGCATTACCTACCAAGTTAGGACATTTGTTGTCTGGTAGTGTAAATACATCAGCTAATCAAAATAATCAAAATACATCTTTGGTATGCCATACTCTTGTAAACATTGAAAACACTCTCAAGGAGTTTGGGGAACTTGAGGCAATTCATAAACCTGTTAAAGCTAATGATGAAGAAGAACTCTATGACACCATTTATTCAAATCTCACACTCGAAACTCCGAGGCCATGTATATCGTAAAGTCACCATTTAAAGAAAATTCAAATCTTGGGGACAGTAAAGCCGGAGCTTTAACAAGATTTTTTTCCATGGAAAGGAAATTACAATCAAATGAGCAATTAAAACAAAAATGTAGTGAATTTATGCAAGAATACCAAAGTCTTAGTCTTATGACTCCCTTACCATCTGATATTATCAATCGATGGAATAAATTCCAAGAAGATGTTCACTATTTTAAAGAGATAAAGATTCCTCGGTACATCCATATTGTCAATTCCTTAAAGGTAGAAATCCACGGATTCTGTGATGCATCTTTAAAGGTATATTCTGCCGTAATTTATCTTCGAGTCATTTGTAATTCATCTCTTATATTCTTAATGGCAGCCAAAACTCGCTTTGCACCTTTGAAAGCTGTAACCTTACCCAGATTGGAACTTTGTGGTGCAGTCTTTCTCACGGAATCAGTTGACACATTTAAAAGAGCCGTAAATTTTCCTATTCATCACACTTATTTATGGTGTGATTCAACAATTGCACTATGCTGGATTAAGAATCCACCAACTAACGGAAATCAGTTCATCCAGCATCGGGTATGTAAAATCCATTCTATCACCTCAAAAGATTCATGGCATCACATTCCTGGGAAGTCAAATCCTGTTGATTGTGCCAGTAGGGGCCTTTATCCAAAACAATTTATGGAACAAGTAGAATGGTTCAATGGGTTAAAATGGCTCACTGACTTTGATCCTATTTCTCTAGAAGTAGATACTACACATCAAGAAATATCTGATATATCGTCTGATGTCCATTGTAATTCATCTATAGAGAGTATTTCTCTTCTCACCCAAATCAATCCTTTGCTAGATGTATTTGAAACATTTTCATCATAGATGAGGTTAATTCGAACTGTGGCATGGATATTTAGATTCTACAATAACTCAAAATCAGATCTTAAAACTAAAGGACCTTTGAAAGCCTATGAATTAGACACAGCTACTAAAGCGATAGTGAAAATATTACAAAATTATGCATTCCATTCTGAAATCGCCCAACTTACGTCAAATCAATCCCTTCCAAAATCCAGTAAACTTATAGCATTAAATCCTTTTCTTGATAAGGAAGGAATCCTGCGTGTTGGAGGGCGTCTACGTCATCAACAAGAATTCAATTTTGATCAAAAATATCCCATGTTACTTCCTAAACATAATCATTTTACCATTCTTGTTATTAGACATTATCATCAATTAAATCTTCATGCAGGCCAAGAATTGGTCTTATCACTAATCCGACAGAAATTCTGGATTCCAGATGGAAAATCAACAGTCCGAAAAGAACTCCGTCAATGTCTGGAATGTTTTAAATTATCTGCAAAACCCATTTCCCAAATGATGGGTGATCTACCGAGCGCACGAATCAATCCTGGCCGTGCCTTTGAAAGGGTTGGAATAGACTTTGCTGGTCCAATTTCAACTAAATGTCAACATGCTCGAAAATCAAGTACCTTTAAATCTTATATCTGTCTATTCATTTGTATGTGTACCAAAGCAGTGCACCTTGAAGTAGTCTCTTCATTATCATCAGCTGCATTTCTGGCAGCATTCCGTCGATTTGTTGCTCGTCGCGGATATCCATCTCAAGTTTTCAGTGACAATGGAAGCAACTTCGTTGGAGCCTCAGCTTATTTGAAATCCTTATTTAGAATTCCTCACGATTCCTTAATCCAAGATTATTCATCCCAACGAAATATATGTTGGCAATTCATTCCTCCATATGCCCCAAATTTTGGAGGTATTTGGGAGGCCTCTATCAAGCTTACAAAACGCCATTTACTCAAAACGTGTAAAACAGCATTGCTCAATTTTGAAGAGCTTACCACTATTCTTTGCCAAATTGAAGCCATCATAAACTCTCGTCCACTATATCCTTTATCAGCAGACTCAAAAGACTTTAGTGTATTAACCCCTGGACATTTCCTTATTGGTTCTCCTTTGCTAGAACTTCCTGAACATAATGCTAATCGTATGTCTTTAAGTCTTAATTCTAGGTGGTCCCTCTTACTGCAGCTGAAATCCCACTTCTGGAGACAATGGAGTACATCATATCTCAACACATTACAATCAAGGTCCAAATGGAGGAAGCAAAATCATCTTATGGCAGTAGGAAGATTAGTCCTACTCAAAGACCCAATCGCCCCTGCTACCGTTTGGAAACTCGGTCGCATAACTGCTGTCCATCCAGGAGCTGATGGTATCTGCAGAGTCGTCACCATCCAGACTGCCAGTGGAGTTGCCATCCGACCAGTGTCTCAAGTTGCTGTTCTACCTCTTCAGGATAAAGATGCTAATTCTGCGCCCCCCGGAGTATGTTAGATTAATTTCGCCACCGAAAGATAGATGGCGCTATTGAGCGGTGGGGAAAACAAACTTGGTGGAGGAGAAAAACGGTTGGACATTCAGCGTGGATTTTTTAAAAATGTAAGTCCGGTACTCTATTCGTATTCATCTATGGACCGGATTTAAAGCATAAAATAATTCGTAATTCTGTAATTCAGTTCATTGTTTATTCTCTATTGATCGTGTTATTGTGTAAAATAAAAGTGTTGGTGTTTAACAGCCATTGTTGGATTTATACAGTCTTGAGAATCCCAGAATAACCAAAGGGTAAGCAGTTACCTTATTTGATTCTTCATTACTATTGAACAATTACTTATTATTTAACGTTAAGATAAATCATAAAACCAGTCAATATTGTGACTATTCTATCCATATTCATAAATATTCTATACACTCCTTCCCTATTTCGTCTGTTCCGAGGTGCCATTGGCCCAGACCTCATTTTTATGGATGACAATGCACAAGAATATCAGACTCTTGCTGTTAAGGAGCTACTGCAAAGTGAAGATATTACTTGAATGAATTGGCCAGCTTACTCTTTGATTTAAATTCCGTCGAACATGTGTGGGATGCTTTAGGGAGATGCATTGCAGCACGCTTACATCCTCCGGAGAACACTCAACAACTCAAACAGATGCTGATTGCGGAATAGGGCACTCCTAACGCTAGAAATGATGGACCAGCTGGTTCTGAGTATACGGAGATGGTGCAAAGCAACTATTTCAGCTAGAGGAGGTTATATCTCATATTAAGGAACATCAGTTTGTTGTTCTTCCTCTTGGATAGACAATCATGAGTCACGATACTATGCGTACAATAAAGCTTGTTTTTGTTTGATTCCATACGGTATGCCTGGTATTCCTTTTTCAGCGCCGATGCTTTCGTCATCTTTTACATACATTATACTCTCCTTCATTTCTGAATTTCATGTCTCTCAGATGATTTCTCGTGGAGTTATAGCAAAAAAAAAACCCCACCTGTTGCTTAAGTTTTGCACATCAGTGTAGAAGTGTGTGTGTGTGTGTGTGTGTATTTATAGATACAAATAATTCGCGTATGAATAATGTTTTACCTTCATACCTGCTTATAGTTATCTAATTTAAATAATTGTCAAAATTGTAATCATTTTTAACATAATACTACATTTTGGGTGATTTTTAATTCATAAACTAAATAATCAAAAACAGATTAGAGACATGTTTCTCTTATATGCAAATTCAGAAAAAAAATTATTTAACAACTGCAAAAATTGATTCAAATACATTTGCTGATTTGAAAATAATTTTTCCAAAACTACCTAATGAACCGTTGCTTAGGAAGCCTTGTTTGGATTTTGTAGCTACAAGCTGCATAACATTGTAAAAAAAAAAACACAGTCATCATCTAAATCTATGACACTTTATTAATATCAATGACATGCTTTTACTTAAGACATTTTAAATGTATTTATAAAAATATTTTATTATTATTTCGGAAAAAATTTAACTTATCAAACTGAAATTATCTTAAAATTGGTTTTATGTGTTAAAATACATTTATTACTTATTGTTTTAATTTTAGAAATATGCTAAACAATTATGTAATATATAATATTAATTATATAAACCTCTATTTTAGAGGCATAGCTTTAGTTCAAATTGTAACATTTTTATGATAAATGGGCAATATATCGGTCATCTGTAAAATATTATTATCATTAAAATCTGTATATAAAAGATATAAAACATTTGTAATGAGGAGGAAATGTGAAAACGCTGTTTTTCACTCCTATTTACAACAAACTATGAGATATAGCATATTTTATAGGAAACATTTTGAGAAGTGAACGGACCATTTTGCGAAAATGATTTATGGAAACTCAGTGTCATATTATATCTACAAATGTTTGCGTTCTTTCCCTTTTAAAAGAAAAAAATTCGCACCATTAGGTGATTGCATTTTTCATCTGGTCACGTTTCCGTTTTAATTTCACTTATTCACTTAAATTGAATGCTTGTGACGTTTGCAGCATATTCTTGCAACAGCAGAATTACCAGAAAGGGTGTGTCGCTAGAACTCATATCTTGGAATATGGTGATGATTTTCAAAAGAACCACTTATTACATTTTAAAATAAATCCCTCATGCAAATCCACGTATGTGCTTATTGATTTATATTTATACGAAGAACCAAACCTAATTCTTCCTCAACTTTATTATCTTGTAGGTAAAATTATGTTTTTCCTAACAGGAGGGTGAACTGTTCCTGAACCAAGAGATCGTATTGCCAAATCTCTTCTGTGATTGGATCTGCATTACTTTTATTCATTTTCCACGGGTAGTTAGCTTGTATAAGATGTGGTATTATGGATTCATGCCAAAACTACAAAACATAATTTTAAGGCAATTAATTTTATGACTGTTTCCATAAAAGTGGGCTTCTAACAAGAAAGGGTTATTTTCTGGACAGAGGCTGTATGTTTACAGAATTTTCTGTTGTTGGGTCTCATTTAGCTATATTTATAGATCTCGGGGCTAATTGGTCCCTATTAACGGCTTAAATAAATTTATACAAACGACCAAACGTAAATTTGTGGCAAATTTAATATCTCGTTTGTTAAAAAATGCCTTTTCTAACAAAACAATATTTCTAGGCCGTTTAAATTCTAAATTTTATTTTTTGTTACTATATATATCTTATGCAATTTTGTTTGCTTTTCAGGGATAATTACTTGATTTTCAATGCAAGAATTACTCTAAAAAGTGTAACAACTATGCGCGAACTTTCTCTGACATTTCTCCTTATCTTGGACTTTCCTTCCATGCTATATTTCATATATATCCAATGGAACTGTCTGTTTGTAGATCTCAAGTACAAGGTTTTCTTAATTTTTTTAAACGTTTTCTTGTTTTCTATGAGATAGTTCATTGGTTATAATATCTGCTTACCTCTTAAGTTAGTGGATAATTTCCGGATGAGGCCTGTAAAATTTCACTCACTAGTTTCTGAACAAGACACTTGGCATGCAAGTTCTTAAAGTGTTTAGAATTTTTTAATTAATTTTAAGCACATGGTCCTGATCAAATCAGTCATTAAAAGCAAAATATGGCTATGTTTCAACAAGTTTTAAGTGAACGGAATATGAGAGTACATTTAAATGCGTTTTGTCAAGCAATGATATATTTTAATCTAGTTTAGCGAACTAGATTGAACAAATGTGAAAATCAATCGTTTTCAATTTTTATTACACTTTTCTTACATTTAATTAAATAGTTTGTGACCTAAGAAATTATTAGCAAAATATAAATAAAGAATGTCTTCTGTTTAGCCTACCGCAGTATATTTCATTTGTTCATGTAAAATACCTTAAAATTATATATTTTAATTCGTCTCACATTCTGCGTTAAATTAAAACTAAACAACGATTGTTTTTTTTTAATTTGCCTCAGCTATCTATTTAAAATTCCCAATACAGATGAATTGATTTCTTGCTAGTCTAATACTGCAGTTAATAATTTCCGGGTGAGGCCTGTAAAATACAAAATGCAAAATATATGACCCTCTACTTGTTTTATATTTTAATTATTACAGTAAATACTCAAGTTTTTTCTGTATATTAGAATTTAAAGTATATTTAAAAAACTATACCCTTGAACATTCTATTTCACTGAAGATTACACTTTTAAAAATATTTTTTTCTGTAAAACAATTTTGAACATTTATTGAATTTTTTTAAATTAAGACTGCACATAGATTTTGCATTATCTCTAAAATTATATTGTACAAAAATATTTTAAAATTATTCTATAAAAATATTTTAAAATTATTGTAAAAAATATTTTTTATGTTTTTCATAATATGTTTTTAACTTGAGTTTGTTTAACTTGAATTTTCCTATATGTAACAAAATGCAAAATATATGACCCTCTACTTGTTTTATATTTTAATTATTACAGTAAATACTCAAGTTTTTTCTGTATATTAGAATTTAAAGTATATATATATATAATCGTTAATTCCATGCATAGGTTTTTTTATACAATGTTGAAAGCTTTTAAAAAAATTTAAAACTCGTACTTTAAAAATCGAAAAATCTAGCATTATAAATGAGTGAAATTCGAAGAAAAACAAACGTTTAGAAAGTGATAGTAGTGTAGCAAAATACACTGGTTTTACTTGTAAACAATGTAGGATAATTACGTATGACCTTCAGATTACTTCACTTTGGGATTTGTTTTTCAAATAAAGTTAAATAGTTCAACAGAATCTTCACTATATAATCATTATATAAAATATACCACTCTTCTATTTAAAAAAAAAATTTCTTTAAATTTATGTTCTCATTATAAAAAATGAAAATAATCTTTTTAAACATTGAAAATACAAATTTCAAATTTTGTATGTATATGCAGAACTATTAAACAAATAATTTGTCGCCTTAATATATGATTAATATTTTTCTCATATTTTGACAGTAATGTCAACTTAAGATTACCTTTAAATGGTCTCAAAAATCTTTCAAACTAATTATGTTAACAAAACATATAGACAGCAGGGTTTATTTGTTACTTTTCAATCAATTAAGAAACCATTTTAATTTACAAACATTTGTTGTAAATTTAATATTCGATACCTTCTAATAAAGATTTATAAAGACGGATTATAAAACGTAGTGTATATGCCAGTGATCGGACGTCAGAAATAAAGAAATTTGGTCTCAAACTTTTGTAATACCTATGGTTATCCATAAAATAATCTAGAAACTTTACATAACCCGAAAACTACTATTTACTAGCATTGGACTGCAAATGACGTGCCGTTATTCAATAATCTGCCGTACCTCTTGAGAGATTTATTATAATAATGTATTTAATGGAATGAAAATGGCTAAAACGCATCGGGGCCACTCCAAGAAGATTGAGAGAGTTGGCGATAGAAATTAACTGTCGGTGGGCGATGCGGAATCCCATTACGGCAAGTGGTTGCCCCACCTGATCCCCCTAATTAATGAAATCACATTAATTCTGGTAAAACAC
>CM063504.1:64964081-64999081 GCA_032207245.1 Pardosa pseudoannulata
ATGAATGCGCAAGGCACATTTTAAATGCTGAATATTTCTTAAAAGAACTAACAATCTAATAGTTTAAACAAAACCAATATTTTACTCAAAAATTTAACCACTTTTAGATAACTATAATGCTAAGAACATAACTTATCTTTAGGTAAAAGCATTATGGGTGTTATATTCAGTTAAAACACGGTTATTTAAAACACAATTACATATCGAATGTTTTATAGTAATGTATTAATCTACAGATATTACTTGACCTGGTGTTTCCTTTACTTTGAAAGTATTTATATTGGTTAGAAATTGGGTAGCATTTATCAATTTAATTTATTATAAATATAAATGGGATATAAAGGTAAGTTAATAAAATGAAAAATGGTAAATGGATCAAAGAAAAGTTCAGGCCTAATGAAACACATCAAACTCAGGGCAAAGTCAAAGTATATCCTTACAACATGATAAATAATCAAATAATTTATCTAATTTGTTAAAGAAAATTTTAACCTATTTAATACTCAGATAAATTCTGTCGTACTTAAATATTCATGGATATACTGAATAATTAATTATTTGCTTCTGATCTGGATGGTTGGGAATACTTTGGTCTAATGTTTTGCCATACAAAGGATAATGAAAGAGACATAGTGATTAAATTTGATTCGAAACGAATATCGAAAACGATTACAAATATCGATTCAAGCAGTGGGGTTCCAACATCTGAACTATAGTACCAAAGACCAGCGTTCTATCCATTTGGTCATTGTTAGGCAGTTTACTAGTAGAAATAAATAAGATATGAAATTAAAACAACTATGAATCCAACCACTGAACTACAGTTCCAAAGAACAGCGTTCTATCCATTTGGTCATCGTTAGGCAGTTTACTACTAGTAGTAAATAAGATAAAAAATTAAAGTAACTATGAATCCAACCACTGAACTACAGTACCAAAGAGCAACGTTCTATATATATATACATATATACATATATATATATATATATATTAATATACATACATACATATATATATATATATATATATATATATATATATATATATATATATATATATATATATATATGTATTTATATATATATATATATATATATATATAGTATGAGTAAATAAGATAAGATATTAAAGCAACTATTAATTTTATCCCTTATAAGAGTTCAATTTAAAACATTAGCATCAAATTAACAATTATTAATTATTTTTCAGTTTTTATTCACTATATATTTTAAATTTAAGCTAAGGTCTCACATAAAATTGGTGGTTAAAATATAAAACGACTGAAAATTATTCTAACATCTAAATTTATTACACATTCACTATAAAATATTTCTTCTTCACAGAATTCCAAGGTATAAAAAAGTATACACAAACAATAAATTAGGGCTGTCACCTAAAACCAGTATTAAATACAAAATATTATACCAATTAGTATACCAATAATAGTTAAGATGCCAATTATTAATTATTTTTTGACAATTATGCTTTATATATTTTAAATTTACACTAAGGTCAGACATAACACTGACGAATAAAATAAATTAAAAAAAGAATGAAACCTACTCTAACATCTAGATTTATTACACATTCACTATAAAAATATTTCGTCTTTCAAGAATTCCAAGGTTTAAAAAATATATTCAAAAATTAAATTAGGGCGGTCTCCTAAAATCAGGATTAAATGCTAATGATTATACCAAAATGATATCAATCATTATACCAGTTAGTGTACCAATAATAGTTAAGATACCAATTATTAATTATTTTTCAGTTTTTATGATCTACATATTTTAAATTTAAGCTAAAGTCAGGCATAACATTGGTGGTTAAAATATAAAACGAAGGAAAACTATTGTAACATTTATATTTATAACACATTCTCTATAAAAATATTTCTCTTTTCAAGAATGCCAATTTATAAAAAAAAGCAGACACAAACAATAAATTAGGACTTTCACTTAAAATCAGGATTAAATACCAATTAGTATGCCAATAATACTTAAGATATCACCTTTTAATTATTTTACAGTTTTTATGCTTTATATATTTTAAACTTACACTAAGGTCACACATATTACTGACGGTTAAATTATAAAACTAATGAAAACTATTCTAATATATAGATTAGTTATACATTCACTATAAAAATATTTCTACTTTACAGAATTCCAAGGTATAAAAAAGTATACACAAACAATAAATTAGAGCTGTCACATGAAACCAGTATTAAATACAATATTTTATACCAATAGTATACCAATAATAATTAAGATACCAATTATTAATTATTTTTTGGGTTTTATGCTTTATATATTTAAAATTTTCAATAAGATCAGACATAACACTGACGTTTAAATTATAAAACGAATGAAAATTATTCTAACATTTAGTTTTTACACATTCACTATTAAAACATTTTCTCTTTCAAGAATTCCAAGGTATAAACAAAATATAAACAAAAATTAAATTTGGACGGTCACCTAAAATCAGGATTAAATACTAATTATTATAACAAAATTATACAAATTATTATACCAATTAGTGTACTAATAATAGATTAAAGCAACTATTAATTTTATCCCTTATAAGAGTTCAATTTTATTTTAAATTTAAGCTAAGGTGAGAGATAACATTGGTGGTTAAAATATAAAACGAAAGAAAATTATTCTAACATCTAGATTCATTACACATTCTCTATAAATATATTTCTCATTTCAAGAATTAGAAGTTAAAAAGCATACACAAACAATAAATTAGGGTAGTCATCTAAAATCAGTATTAAAGAACAATTATTAAACCAATATTATGCAGATTAGTGTACCAATAATAGTTAAGATACCAATTATTAATAATTTTTCAGTTTTTATGATTTACATATTTTAAATTTAAGCTAAGGTCAGACATAACATTGGTGATTAAAATATAAAACGAATGAAAATTATTATAACATCTAGAATTATTCACCTTCTCTATAAAAATATTTCCCTTTTTACGATAACAATCATTAATAAATTTTCAGTTTTTATGATCTGCATAGGATTGTCACCTAATATCAAGATTAAATTAAAGAACAATTATTAAACCAATATTAAGATACTACTTATTATTTTCAGCTTTTAAGCTTTATATATTTTAAATTTATACTATGATCACACTTAACACTGACGGTTAAATTATAAAACTAATGAAAACTATTCGAACATCCACATTTATTACACATTCACTATAAAAATATTTTCTCTTTCAAGAATTCCAAGGTATAAAAAAAATGTGTACATAAACAATAATTTAGGGGTGTCACCTAAAAACAGTGTGCGATACAAAATATTATATCAAATTTATACTAGTTATACTAATTAGTGTACCAATAATAGTTAAGATACCAAGTATTAATTATATTTTAGTTTTTATGCTGTCACACATAACATTCGCGGTTAAAATATAAAACGAATTAAAATTATTCTAACATCTAGATTTATTACACATTTTCTGATAAAAAATCTTTCCCTTTTCAAGAATTCCAAATTATAAAAAAATCATACACATACAATAACTTATTACTGTCACCTAAAATCAGGGTTAAATACCAATCATTATACCAATTAGAGTACCAATAATAGTTAAGGCACCACTTATTAATTATTTTTCAGTTTTTATGCTTTATATATTTTAAATTTACACTAAGGTCAGCCATAACACTGACGGTTAAATAATAAAACGAATGAAAACTATTCTAACATCTAGATTTATTACACATTCTCTATAAAAATATTTCCCTTTTCAAGAATTCTAAGGTATAAAAAAGCATACAAACAATAAATTAGGACTGTCACCTAAAATTAGGATTAAAAACCAGTCATTGTACCAATTAGTATACCAATAATAGTTAAGATACCATTTATTAATTATTTTTAAGTTTTTTGCTTTATATATTTTAAATTTACACTAAAGTCACACATAACACTGACGGTTAAATTATAAAACTAATGAAAACTATTCTAACATCTAGATTTATTAGACATTCACTATAAAAATATTTCCTCTCTCAAGAATTCCAAGGTATAAAAAAAATGTATACACAAACAATAAATTAGGGCTGTCACCTAAAATCAGGATTAAATTTAATCCTTGACATGAGAAAAAGTTGTGTTACGTTGCGTTCAATAACGTGCAACGTGTGACATTCATCCGCAAAATCCCCCCGCAATTTAAATTAATAATATCTAAGCTGTCATGTTTTGCTTGTTCGTCCCGTAGAATCCCCAAAATGGCTTCTTTTCGAAAACCACTTAAGCCATTAGCGATATCATTCAATAAATTATGCAGCGAAACACCTCTCGCGTTAGAAGCGTGAAACCGAATATATATATATAGAAAAAGAGAACTTCCTTTCCGCAATTCAAATGGCTAACTAATGCCCTACACATGTCGGAGTCATTAGATTCAGATCGCGGTGGTGTTAAAATTGAAAGGCTTTCAGTGATAAGAGAAACGAACCGTGTCAATCTTTTAATGGAATCCCATTTTTTTCCTGGGATAGTCTCAAACAATCAATTTCACCTCCTCTGCGTGCAAGGGGTAGAAGTCTGAACCAGATTTGTTCACTTTCTCTCTCTCTCTTTTTTGCCTGTAGGTACAAGTGGACTGAAATGTCTTTCCCGTTGTAATTGATATCGAGCGGTCACGGTTAAAGAGGAGAATGGATCTACTGAAAACATACCTATTAAACAGAAGCACATTGAAACGTTTAACCAGCAGCTATTTGTGTTGTGAGTAGTCACGCAGATCGTTTCGTTATATCCCGATGAAATTGTTTGCAGTGGAAGCGGTTGTTTTTACCAGAGGTTACTACTAAGACCATTAAGAAAAGAATTAGCGGGAAATGTCAACATGTTTATCGACATGCAAGCGTATTAGAAATTTGTTGAAAAATAATGCATAACATTGTGAGACGAAGCAATTTAAATTTAGATTATTTCATGCAGATCACGATTGGAGATTTAAGGTTGTATGTCACGATAGGTTCTATATTTTGAAATACTTCGGATTATTACTAAAATGCTTTTCTAAAAGACATTTTAATTGCGTTTCCGAACTTCTACAAACGTTATACCAGTATTAGGACTTAAACGAATAAATCTGGATCTAAAGCATAACATTCTACTGGTACGGGTAATAGAAATATGAATTTATTTTGGTTATCTCCAAAAGTTCGTGTAACAAAAAGATAATATGCTGAAAAGCTAAGGCTTATTTTTTAGCACCAAAACCAATTACCAATTTAAATACAAGTATTCATGTCAACTTTGGTATTCCAACCTACAAACTCCAAACCTGCTTTTTTACTTATTAGTTTGTAAAAATTAGAATTTACTTAGTGTTGTAAGGAGCTACTGATTAAGTTATTTACTTATTATTTTATTAGAGAAATTTCTGTCCTTTAAGATTAACTACTTCATGTCAGTTTCCTTCAAATACTATTGCAGATAATACAGAACATATTTTTCAACGCATATTTCCAGCCTTTTTAACTTTTTAAGATTCACTTAATGTAACCCAAGTAATACTGGTAAAATATTTAAGTCATATTTTGACGTGTTTAGAATAATCATATTTATCGTGTTTGCGCGGCCTTTATACTCTACCTAAAAACTTTTATGACATTTTGAATTGTTTAACGAATTATCCAACAAGGAAATAATAATGTGTCAAAGATTCAATACAGGACGCAGACAGATATAATATTAATTTATTTTTCATATATTTTATAGTATGTCTTTTATGACTTTTGGTATACAATATGATCACTATTAGTTTGCCTGTATAGGGCTGAAAATTCAAATTACATATATATATATATATATATATATATATATATATATATATATATATATATATATATATATATATATATATAATTATTAATAATTTTTCAGTTTTTAACTTCAAGAAGTCGAAGCTATAAAAAAACACACAAACAATAAATAAGCACAGTTGATCACGTGATAAAATGTACCCATGTTTAAAGATAACGCTCTAACTATTGGCTAAAGTAATACAGACAGAGGCTAATTTAAGTTTATAGCATGTCTGGAGGGAAAATCACAATTACCTCTCTAACCATTGTGAGAGTGCAGCTATGTTTGACATAAGGTTTGCGAAACTGATTTGCTTGCCGTACTCACAAATTGTGGGTTGAATGCCCAAGTTTTTTTTCGCGACTCCAGGAAGCGTGTGGTGTAGCCAGTGAAAATGATTGCACTTAATCTTCACCAAGTTTGGTCTCCAGGAGGCTATTCAGGACCATCCTTGGAGTTCCGGTCCTTCTGGGCAGAGCCGAGAAAGGACGCATTGTGCAAAGGAAAATGGAACAACAAACGCATCAGCACAGGATAATGGAAAAAGTACAGGAAACCTGATTAGAAAGAAGGAAGGAAAATAATACAGCGTTCTCTTGGACATTCGCAATTTTTTTTCAGGCTTAGCACGTGGAGTGCTTCTTTTAATTTTTAATTTTTTTAAAAATATTTTTTAGCATATTTCCTTGTCTTTTGTTCAATATTTGAATGTTGTAATATAGATCAGTGGCATTTTACTATAATTAAAGACGATATAAAGTAAACTTGGGTTATAAAATGCTTTGAAATAACAACAGCAATGTACAACACCACAGCAACCCCCAACATACTTTATGAACAAAAGTTATTAAATTAATATTAAAATATGTAAATAAGGGATTTTATTATTACATACACATACAAACACACACACACACACACACACACACACACACACACATATATATATATATATATATATATATATATATATATATATATATATATATATATATATATATATATATCAATCAGTGTACCATTTAGTATAAAAATGATAGTTCTATATTTAGAATATATATATATATATATATATATATATATATATATATATATATATATATATATATATAATATGTGTGTGTGTAATATCGTATAAAATGTATCGATTATTTACCTTGCAAGTTATGCAAAAATTAGTCAAATTGAGTAAGTTGCAAGAAGAGGTATTTTCCGTTAAACCTTTTTTAAAGTGAATTTTTAATGAGTTATCAAACAAGGAAATGTGTAAATAGCAGCAGAAATAAATGTGGAAGCACTCAAAAAACCCAGTTATTCAAAATAGCTTATGGATTATCAATCACAAAATGTTTAATAGGAGATAAGCTAAAATCCGGTTTGCTCGTTTTTCTTAGATAAAAGAAGATTCATTACAACAATAAACAACGTGGTAACGGAAGACAAATGTTTTTCCTCTTGAGGATTTAAACATGAGCATACTTTTCTAAATGACAGTTTTTTCATTACAAAAGTATTTGCAACAACGTAATTCTAATAACACTAAGTAGAATTTTATTCAATGGTTTAGGATTATTTTCAATCTAAAAAAATCGCCTTAAAACTATTCTTATTGTAAAGAGCACACAAATGCACAAATATTTCAAACCACTGAAATTCGGAATATTTTGTAAAAAATCGATCAACAGTTGGGAGGAGTTTAATGATGTATTGAAGGTCAAATACACAAATCAATTCTCCTCGTTTTCAGTAACTAAATGGAAATTCATTGCATCCATTGACAATGTGAGGAAGACAAATGTTTGGACTCTTGTGAATTTCTAGAATTAGCTGATTTTAACTTGTTTTTGTTGCTGTTCACTCTAAACCCAAGAAAACGTATTACTTTTTCTCCATTTTAATGAACAACCGACAACGAATAACATAAAATTTGGAATTTGCATTTTTGTCTGAGATTTCAAACATTTAAAAAATCGAGATTCATTCAAAATTAGAACACAGTTTATTTCTGGTGATATACATGAAATCATACAACATTCAAGCACATTTACAACATCGAGAACACAGACAATGTGATCCTGCATACGCACAAATTTCAAGTAGCGATTTCTCAGGTAAAAAGGCTACGAATAATCCCTGGAAGGTCAGATACACAATTCTCTTTTTTCCCTTTATATTGACTACAAGTAAATCTAGTTGTATCAGTTAACAATGTGTGGAAAAAAAGACTCATGAATGAATGCATTAATGTACTCCGCAGGTGAAAAGATGTTGTATGAAACAAAGTTTCCATTTCTAGATTACATTATATTAAAAAAATGCTTATAGGTTTAAAAATGCTGCAAAGTATTTTTACCTAATATGTGCTGCAAAGTATTAAAATTAATAACCCTTGAAATTATTAAATTGTAATCATTTGCTTCTTGTTTTTTCATAAATTCACAATTACGATATAGTCACTCACAAGTAAAGAAGGTTCTAATTTAGAATCTGAATGATAGTCAAATAAAACAATAAGCGTAAAAATTTAAAACATATTAAGTAATATTTTTAAAGTTACAAATATAGGATGCAGATATAATATTGATTTATCTTTCATATATTTTAAGCTATATTATCTACAACATTATGTTTACATTATGTATGCATTATGACCACAATCAGTTTGGCGGCATATGGCACACTGAGAGTGATACATACATACATACATACATACATACATATATATATATATATATATATATTGCAACATTCTAAGTAAATTTCTAACCATCATATCCAATATATATATATGTCATATATCAAACATTTAACTTTAAATTTTGAGTTGGATTCGAATTTAAAAACACATTTAAAATCTTATTACCAGCCTCTAAATGTCTTAATCAAAGGAGCGTTCTCGACTTAAAATTCTTTCGATACATTTGACAAAGCTTTCTATCCTATAAATGTAAATTTTCTGTCTATTCAACAGGTTTCCCAGCTGTCGCCGTGAAATGGCTCTGCGTTTTTCCTGATATTGCGCTTAAATTCGCTGAGTAAGTGTGAAAATTATTTCTTCACATTTGTGTGCACCTCTGTTGTGAATTTTGTGTATTTTTCTTGTCTGTCATTGACTAGTAAAGATGTCCGTATTAGCAGCTCTAAAATAAAGTTTTAATTAGACTTGTCTCTTCAATGGTGGTCAGACTGCATCATTTTTAATACTGTTAGCTCATTAAGCTTTTTCTTTGTCCAGCAGTTTATAATTATTGGATTACACACACACACGCACATATATATATATATATATATATATAGGTATGTATGTTTATATATGTATGCATACATATATATGTATAT
This sequence comes from Pardosa pseudoannulata, assembly GCA_032207245.1. Taxonomy (NCBI): domain Eukaryota; kingdom Metazoa; phylum Arthropoda; class Arachnida; order Araneae; family Lycosidae; genus Pardosa; species Pardosa pseudoannulata. The sequence goes on from CM063504.1 coordinate 64,973,279, forward strand.
GTATGTATGTATACATAAATTCAAAATTACGGTAAAGTCACTCACTACAGTTTCTATATTTTGAATATTTGAAACATTCTGTTTAAATTGCTAACCATCATATCCGTATAAAACGAATCGCTTATTTATCTTAAAAGTTACTTAAAAATTAGTCAAAATGTGTCAAAATTTTAAGAAGAGGTATAATATGTAATTATGTTATTAATGATTTATTATGAATGATTTGTGCATACAGAATTCATATTTTGACTAATGTTATTGTAATGATATTTTTTTAAGTTCTGACCATAACGACAAATTTTTTTAACATTTAAGATGTATAAGTAAAATTGACCAGTAATACGTAAATGATGCACGAATAGAGCATTTTAATAAAGTTACATTTTAAACAAATATTAGTTAATGACTTAAAAAATTTTCAATACTGTATTTTATTATTTCATCATTCTTTAGACGCAAGTATTAGTAAAGACATATTGAATTTCCAGATAGATTTATTGGAAACTAAACTGTCCAGTTTCAATTTAAAGGGACTGCGGACGCTTGATATCATTTTTGAAAATTATGAACATAATTTATAACTTTTTAAAAGTATGTGTTAAAGTGTAAATTAATCAATCATAAAAAATTAAAATAAAAAAATTTAGTTTCTGGTAATAATATGTTAATGTTAATCATGTCATAGCGAAACTTAAATTAACATTACTTAATATTATCGATTGGTTAGTGTTTAGTATTATCTTTCAATAGATTGAATAGCTTATTTATAGGTAATGCTTTCAACACTTTAAGTTGAATTTTTTTAAGAGATTAGTAATTTTGAATTGAAATTAAGATTTAATCATCTAAATAAAGCCAAATTTTAAAACAGATATCCATATTTATTTTAATTTATATTAGAAATGTCTGCAAAATTTTGTAGGAGTGTAGGAAAAATTAAATCGCAAAACCATTTTACAAATTATCTAAAAGAAACCATCAAAAGTTAATTTTTTAAAAATATTATCCTAGTTTAACAGAACTTCTAATATGCTTTATTGACATACAATTTAACTTATGCGTATAAATTTTATAATTCTAGCTTAAAATTTTATGAGAATATTTTATACCATACCTCTCTAAAATGAAATACACCCTAGGAAATCATTTCTAATCATTATAGATGGTCTAATTTCTAACACCATACAGCTTTATAAAACTAAAAAAATTGAAACCTGATTGATTATCAAACAATTTAAAAACAAATAATAGGTTAAAGTCCATTAAATCATCAACCTCATCTTTGCATGCCACTTTACATACAAAATACATAGAGAATATTAAATTCTATATAAATATTTATATTTACTTGGAAATGTAAATAAAACAAGTTCATAAACATTTCACTCACATAGCTCAATTTTCTTCCTCACGATGACATATGTGTTTTTATAGACGACGAATATTTATTCTATTTCTCTGTAAACAACTCACTGTGGGAAATTTCTTGTACCTTAAGCAACTAACTATAAATAAATTTTGATAAAAATATTATTATTAAACTCTTATGCCGACTGTGGGCTCTAATTTGCATTGTAAAGTATTCAAGGAAAATTTCAGTTAATATTTGTCAGCTGTGTACGTATAGTTATGACTCACTATGAAATATGATTCCAAAAACTTGTCTTTATTAATAAAACTTAATAATAGAATTTGTTAATATTATTATATTAATTTGTTAATACTACTACTTTATTCATAAAATTTATTTTTTGTCAAAATTTAGTCTATAAGCCATTGTTTTAGGGGCTCCGAGACAAAATATTACATATTTAAAATATAATCCTTTAATAAAGAAAATTATGCATCCAAGGTATGGGATCATTATTATACATATAAACAATTGTTTGAAACTTTAAAAGTTTTAACTTTAACAGATTAAAAATTGTAAAAATGTAAGCCTTTTAATTTTGTCATAGCGTATGAACGAGTAGTTAATTTAAAATATTTTTTACTTTCATGTTGATAAAAGACAATTGTCTTTAGAATTTGTAAAAATATTGTTTGCTAGAATTTTAACAAAACGTAAAGAGAGAAATATTGATTTCTGGGGTGAGGTAACATTTCGAAAATGACAGTTTTTTTAATTGAAAATACGGAAACAATTCCGTATTTTTAATTAAAAATACAGAAAGAATATATTCAAGAATATGTTGACAAATTTTTAACTAAATAGTTTACACGTAATTACAGATATATCATTATGAATATCAAAAATTTCAAAACAAACTTTCTGATATAATTATTCGTACAAATTTCAGTACATGTCTTTTAAAAATTACCTGCCATTCCTTTCATAATTTACTGTTTATTACTCTTATGCAGAGGAATTTAAAAATATTACTATTCAATGGTAGTGTAAACTCAATTGACTATACAAATATAATTTCTTAACAAGTTTACCTAACAAAAATAATATTTTACATATGAGAATATTTTAAGAACATATACGTCATGCAATGTGTGTTTGGAACCTAACATAATAAAACATAAAAATAAGTAACTATTATTTCCTTAAAGACCTTCTCTCTCTCTTTCTAATTTCTTAGATTAAAAACTTAAAATGGGGGATTTTCAATATTTATGTATACCAGACTATTTTAAATATAAAACAAATATAAATATGTGGAAAATACAAATTCTATACAATTAGTTATTATGATTGGGAGTTTGAAGAGCTGCGGTTGCTCAGATGGCAAAGACTGCGATCTCGTATGTACATATATATGTATACATATATATATATATATATATATATATATATATATATATATATATATATATATATATATATATATATATATATATATATATATATATATATATATATATATATATATATATATATATATATATATATATATATATATACACGTATTTACTAAGATATGCCGTGTTCGTTAAAGGTGACTGGGGCATGTAAAATATATTCGTGGTCTCGTTGTCTTCAAAGCTCTCAAACGATACCATTGGGGATGGCAGTCCAATCCTGGGGGGGGGTCTTCTGCTTGGATCATGCTTCTAAATTAAGAGGACCTCTAGGTGGTAATGTTACTCTCGTCCGTAGCATCCCTTAAGCTAGCTCCTCGGGTAGTGCTAAATGGGTAACAGCTGTTCAGCCTTGTATTGTTATAACGGCATATGTGCCTGTATTACCAGCTGCATTAGAAAAACAAAAAAGTTAATTGTTGGATCAAAGATATATAAAATTCTAACTATTTTTATCATATAAAGAATTTCTGCTACCATTCCTATTTTGCAAAAGAAAAGTTCAACAAATATTTAGGAAATGACAGTCTATTAAGTGACTGACATCCTCATATCTCTTCCGCAATAAGTTTAGGTACTTGATTTAAAACTTAAATTGCACCTGAAACTATATTGTGAGTATTTTCAAATACATAAATATGTGATTTTTACTTTTATTTCGAAATCGTAAATCTCTCAGAACAAGAAAAAAGCATCACGAAATATATAAACACATTAAATTTTAAATGTTTAATTTAAAATATCGAAACAAATGATTTTTTCAGTAACTTTGTGACTTCATAAGCCACACATTTATACAATTGAAAGTTCAGAGAACTGTGTAGTTTAGGGGGTCTATCCACACATTGATTCAAAAATAATTTTGATCACTTTGTATTCTAAATAGATTCTAAATAGCAGGAATTTAATCGTAAAATTTGAATTTTGCATAATTGTGGAAGATTTTTTTTAAACAAATATAAAAGAAGGTGAAAAGCAATTGTTTCAAGATACAAAGGAATTGTTTGTAATATTTTTTTTCACCAAGTGTACCAATTCATAACTCCCAAAGTGTATATAAACATTTTATGAAACATACAGTATATTTTGCAAGAGAAGTATAATGGGGTAAAGTTGATAAAAACTGGATAGCAATATGATGATGTAAAAGGTAAATTGTCTTGCTGCATACACATTAATCCATACTTTTATTATATAATTTTGTACCCAACACTACAAGACAACTTATTAAAAAAACCCTTAAACAAACTATGCAACCTTAAAAATATATCTAGGTCAATTTGAAACTTATTTAAAAATACATCTCTAAATAGCTGTACAAAATTGGGGTTTCTCACAAACTAATAAAATAAAATGCATGAAAATCATTCAGAAAGTAATTTATAAAATTACTCTATTTTGCAAATCATAGTTTTTGCGTGTCCATAAAAGCACCATTTTCTGAAGTTTTCATAACTTATTAGATTTAAAAGTATATTATGTACCTTCTACATTCGTGTATAAATATATGATTTTATTATAAAAAAATCAGTAAGTTGGAATGATTTTAATATTGATACAAATGTCACTGTGAAACCACAACTAATGTATCCAAGTATATCTGGATGTGTTTTTCAGCTGGTCGTTAGATACTAAACCAGATTTTGCAATCATTTTAGGATAACGACTCCTCAGAGTAAAAAAGCTTTTAGTGAAATTAATCGAACTCTAGCATTATAAAACCCGAATCTAATTTTTCAGTCTTTTTAATGCTCCAGTTTCTATAAAAATCAAAACACGAGAAACTGATTATATTAAATGTAATAACAGAACACAAAGAACAGAATGAGAAACGGGCAATAAAATGTTTCACTAAATTTTATCTGAAGAATTTCTGAGTTTTGTCTATTTTCAGCTGTTCTGGTACATTAAGAAAATATTCAGATTACAAGAAAATTTTATTCTACTTTTTTTTCCATTTTCTCTATAATATATTGTAGTGTAATCAATATACAGTTACATAAATGAAAGTTAAATTTCCATATAAAAATAAGTATATTAAAATTCATTAATTGAATATAAATAATTTAATTATTTCATTTTAAAGATGTATTATGTGACACCTCTTACACAGAAAGAGTATATTTTAATCTACAGAATGCCTTCCAAATAACAGAATAAAACTTTTTATTGTGAACTTTCGGGGAATATAAACGAAGAAAATACCGACAATAATCATTTATCCTTAAACATTTTAAGATTCAAATCTATAAATTTGTTGAAATGGAAAAAATTGACAGACAATAAGCTTCAATACGAAGATACTTTTAACTAACTTTTACTTTATAAGCTGGTGTTAAGTAGTTCATAAATTTCAAATGATGCAGAAAACAGATCCAAATGAATTTGTTTAACGAATGATCAGTTTTAAATGCAGATGGTATGTTTCAAATTTTCATAAATCACAATATTAGAATAACTGAAAATAAATAAATGAATAACTGAAAATTTTTTAGTGTGTACAAATATGAAAATTATATGCAGTAAAACACTATTAAAATATAAATTATAGAACTTTTTAGTTTAACTTTATTAAAATTATATTAACGCATTAAATGTCAGTGATAATAATTCTTTGGAATTTAAGAAAATTAGTTCATAAATGGTATATATGAGCTTTATAAATGTAAAAGGCATAATTTTTCTTTACATTCCTTGAGGAAGTTAGGGTGGAATTTGACGGGTGGTTAAAGTGCAAAATCCAGCCCATTCTATGGAGTGAAAATACTTTTTTAAAGGTTTAATTATACTTTGAGAACAATGATTATTATCATAAAAATCCCCTATATAATAATAGCCTAAGTTGTCTGTCTGCGAATTTCTGAAGTGGTTGTACCTGCAATGGATACAGGCATCCATTTTGGATTTTTCATGAGTTAGGGTTAGCAAAATTGAAAGCGAGTTCGAAATCCACCCCATCCCCCCTTTTCGAGCGTTTAATGCTATTATTTCAAGCCTTATCCTTCCTCTTATTCTATACGAAATACATTCTTGATGGCAAAGGCATAATATTTAAATAGAGTAATATTTAAATTTCTGGACTGTTTCTACTTGAACCTTTATATACTTTAATTAGTTGGCTCACGATGTCCAGGCGTTGTACGGTTGGTAGAATGTTTGCCCACTTGATCGTCGTACTTCTCGGATTGAGCATTCTATCCCCGACGCAGTCGGTATTTTTTAATGTCTAAAAAATTGAATATTTTCTGCTTTTTCTTTTAAATTCTTATTCCGAAAGATGTTTTATTATTTTTAAAATAAATTTTTAATATTTTTTCAACTTTTTATAATTTTTATTTTATTAAATTCACGTATTGTTTTACGGATGTCCCTGGCTACATAAACATTTTATCTTGTGTATCCTTAAACTTTCTTCTCGTGATGTAATAATGGCCTAAGTTATCTGCCCGTCTGTCCTCGAAGTTATGAAGCTGTTGGACCTGGAATGGATAGAGCATCCATATTGGATTTTTGATGAGTTAGGGGTTTCAAAATTCAAAGCGAGTAAAGTTTATCTTTTCCTAAACTATAGATCCGATTCTGAAGTAAATTGGTATGAATAAGTTTCGTATCACAGCGAAAAATACTGTCCTCTTTAAAACGTTCGAAATCCACCCCGTCCCCTTTTCGAGCGTTTAATGCCATTATATCAAGCCCCATTTTAAGAGCAAACGATTAAATTTATCAATTTATAACATAATAAATAGGTAAAATTAACAATTTTTTTCTATCATAACGACTTTATTAATTTAACCATCTCATTTAATCATTTCTTATTTTAAATTATTTAAATGTGTTCTGCATTATTTCCATACGTTTTATCACTAAACTTAGATATTACATAAATAATTTTCTTTTTTATTTGACTTAAATAATAGATTAAGTACATATGTGATAATTTTAATCGATATAAAAAACGAAGAATTTGTTTTAATTTATTTTAAAATTTGTATAGCATATTTTATGGATTCTTTACAATTCTGGAAAATTAAAAATTTAACTGATCCCGTCATATGACGGGCTATATGCTAGTGCTATAATAAAGAAAATAAACAATTTATAGCCGAAAGATAGCCACATAGTAGGGCACTGCTTTTCATTGGAGGAATTCATAGGTTGATATCCCACTGCAGGATTTTCGTAGCCATTTGTAATCGTCTTTAAACTGTAGATCACGGTTTCATTAATCCTCGTTTTGCAAACTAAAAACAACTAACTGAAAGGTAGCGGGTTCGTTGTTAGAGAAGGCTAACTTTTCGAGGTACAATATGTATAACCACATATATTTCAAATGAAAAAATAAATTAAGTATATTGCTACTCTCTGTGAGTATGAAATGTCATAAGCATAGAATATAAAAAAATCCTTCATATGTCTTAGGGTGGAATTTGACGGGTGGTTAAACCATTGTCCGTTAAAGGGTTAAAACGATTATTTTTGTTGAAAGGTAATTCTCAGCCAAAAAAAAGAACCCATTTTTTTTTACCTGCCTCATATAGAAAAACCCATTCAATTAGCAATTAATCATAAAACAATTTCAACTCTAAAAGGGATGACACAACGGTAGGGAGAAACATAAACAAACACCAGCTGGGCGATTTAAATGTCCCATTTTGTCAGTGTTTTTGTTATAATTTTGCAGGTTCTAATTCGAATATTTCAATGAATTTTAAATGATTCAGAAAATTTCAAAGATTCTAAAAAAGCAAAAAAAATCAATTTTTTTGAAGGTTAAAAGGTGCTGTAACCCCTTAAGAGAAAATTAAAAAAAGATGATATTTAATCACATTTTTATTTTACACACCCAGATCGCCGATGTGATTCCTATTGTTTAAAAGTTTTCAATACCTTCCAATGTATTCATTGACAATTAGTCACACTGAATATAACACATTTGATGATAAATTTTATTAGCTAAAATAACTCGACTCCACCATATCTTAAAATCAAAACAATACATATCTTGTTTTCTGATTGCCAATCATGTAAGTCTACACTAATACGAAGGTAAAAAGTTTAGTAGATTTTACAACCTACACCTATTTAATGCATACATTTTGTAAATTTAATTTTAAATGCGTTTGATAATTTTAATTGCAGATCGAATACGAAGAAAACAAAGATCTCTGTTTTAGTAAATGTTTAAAGTTTATATTAGTAATAATAGAGTCTATATTTAGATAATAATTCTATTTATCAATATAATGAGACTAATAAAGCAGCAACTATTTTTGTATCTTCCTGTTACATCTCACAATTTACTGAAATAGAAATATCGAATTTTGAGTCCACTTCCATTTCGAGAAAAATGTCGTGCGGAGAAGTGTTTTGTGGGAAAAAAGGCTTTCAAGAACTTATTATTGCTTTTCTCTTCAAAACTACCCTCTTGATCTAAAAGCCGCTGGAGCTCACTCAACAACATCACTTCCCACGCCTACATGAAGAACTGTGCCATTTATTTTGGAAGTGGAATCGAGATGAAAGAGAGACCACAGTAAACAACAGAAAGTATTTCTTTCATCGAATGAGGTAAAGTCGGTAACTAGGGTGAGTGTTAAGGTGAGACCAAAAAAGCGCCTAGGCCAGCCAGTGGAGTACTCGTAAGAAATAACAAAATTGAAAAATAACTAATTCCTCCTGCTGAATTTTGTTTATTTTGAATATAAATAAAGGTGTAAATAAGAAATAAAAATACTAATTAGGCCACTAAACCCAACATAAACAATTTGTAAGTGTTGTTTATATAGATATTTTTTATTTAGGGTCATAAGTGATAAAAAAAACCATATTACTCTGAAAAGGGAGAGAAAAGTTTAACAGGCGGTTTCGCCTTGCAGATCTCTCAAAAAAGTTCGTTGGGCAGCTTTGCCTTGGCCGAAGAGGGCTACACCATGGTTAGCAACCCCTCTTGACCAATGGGGTCAAAGGAAGGTCAGTTACTTCGCTTTCGCCTCTAGGTCAGTTTCGCTCTGGCGTTGTTGAACTGTAACTCTTTGGTACTGTAAGATATACCTAGACCTTGGACTTACAGTTGTGTTTATGCTAATCTGACCACACTTGGTCGAAGATATGGCAACATGGCGAAGCATTATTTGTTAGAGGCATATCACCTCAACATATTTTTTGTTAATTGAGGAACCAATAGCAAAACTATTCTTTTAGTTGTGAAAGCTCCAATTTAATTAAGATTAAGCATTTAAGGGTTTTTGTATGCAAAGCTAGAAAAAATATTCTCCAGCTCCAAGTTGGTGTAAAAAAGAAATGGTGTAAAAGGTGCAGAAGAAATTAAGCTCCACACTCCTTGCTTGCTCTCTCTCCGAGGGGGCCTGCATAAACTGGAATTTACCTAATCGGTTTCGAAATTAGTTTTTATTTTAATCTCTTTACTTTAAATTTATATCTCCCACTGGAACGATTAACTCCTGATAGCATTAATAAGATGTAAACTGGTTTACTTCTTCAGTTTTAAGAGGAAAAAAATTTAACGTAATTTAGGAAGATCACGTATTTGAATGTTAACGCTAATAGGTTTACATATTATTACCCAATTTTAATCAAACGCTTAAAAATTTCAAATTTGAACACTTAGTCCACTAAACCACGTTTAGTTGTGCCACAGTTTTGGGGAAACAATTTAAAAATATACTAGACTGATTTATTTTTTTGCAATTAATTTTCATCGTATAAAAATAACGGTCAAAGAAGGGTCACTTATTTCGCTGGCCGGTTACTCGGGGGAGCTTCCTAAATGCGAGTCTGTCCCTATCATGAGTGTAAAACCTGGAACTGGGGGATATATATTAATCAATTTTTGGAGACGTTCTTGGTTTTCTAAGACCCAGAAGAACAATTTGATATTTTTTTAAAGGAGATACTGGTATGAATTGAATCTGTCACTTCTCTAAAGCAGTTTAGGACCAATTCCTACCTGTGAGTTTTAAATAATCAATCGAGCTTAAATTATCAATCTTCACACTTGCCTCGCAGAATTGCTGATCCCTCTTAACTTTCATGCGAACAAAATCAATTTCGTAACTTTGTAGCTGACATTGGTATAAACCATGTGTATGCTTAAAGCATTCTGTTCAAAACTGTTTCCCATCTTAGCCTAAAATATAAGTATTGAAGATTCACAGTAATAAAAACATATTTAGCCTGTAACTGAATTACAATATATATATATATATATATATATATATATATATATATATATATATAATATATATATTTATATGCATTTCTTAATTAGAATTAATGAATATAATGGGCGTATTATATTGTTTTTAGTATTTTATTTGATTAAAGTTAATTTATTTGATTAGTTAATTTATTTTATTTGATTAATGTAAAGATTTTCCTTTATCGATTTTGAATAATTTGAAATGTATATATATATATATAAAAATTGCATTTCTTTCGAGGATTTACATTCCTACCATATATATGAACTATAAACATGGTAGGTTGACCGATGCAATTTTGATTCTCTAAAATGAAGTTCTTACATCTCTAGGATTCCTTTTAATGAATTGACGATAGAGAGTAAGAATTAAAAACTTTTATATATATATATATATATATATACATATATATATATATATATATATATATATATATATATATATATATATATATATATATATATATATGTATGTATGTATATATATATATATATGTATATATATATATATATATATATATATATATATATATGTATGTATGTATTGTTTCAGTACTTAAAAATGTTCAAAATCTTTTAATTTGAAAACTGTTTAACGTAGTTATTAGTATTTGATGATTAAACCACTGGGATAATAACTCTTTTTAAGGTGGTGGATACCCAAACAGTCTCTTTGTTCTTATTGGCAGTTTATTTTAACAATTATAATAGAAATATTGATCTCTAAGGCATGTATCGACCAGATGAATGTCCGTTTTATCCTCAAGACAGGCAGGCACCTTCAGACTGCGAATATTAATGTTTATTCGTTTTTGTGTCCTTCTCAAGGACATGTGGCTGCAATATATATATATATATATATATATATATATATGTATATATATATATATATATATATATATATATATATATATATATATATATATATATATGATAAATTCAACTAAAATATTGTACTCTTTCTCAGTTTCCTGTCTCATAGATTAACCCATATTGTACCACACCAACTAAATATTTTTGTAAGTTAATAAAAACTTCATCCATATCATTAATATGGTGTAATTAAGCTTATAAAACCAAAATTTTGAAAAAATATTTTTAATTTTTTAAGTAATTAGCTGTCCTATATATAGGACAACGGTCCAATACACTAATAAAATTTAACAAATATCAGTTTCAACACATTAGGCTGATTCATAGGTGAAATTTGTAGGAATAGTAAATGTAAAGTCCAACATTACATTTTACGCATACTGTTGTTGGTTTTTTCTTACAGTTTATGAACTATGATCTTTGATAAGGGATAGTAAAAAAATGATATTCATTTTACGATGCTAACATACATAATTTATATCCAAATTTTAAAGGTTTATTTTTCATGAACATCTTGTAAATGTGCCTTCCTATATAATATCTTACCATTCTTTCATCGATGGTGAGATTTTCAGAAAATATACCAAATTGCTTCAAGGTTATGTTGATTTTGTCATAAAGAGGTCGAATTTTATAATAAAAATCGTGTGGATCAATTTATATATATGTATATACATATATATATATGTATATACATATATATATATATACATATATATATATATATATACATATATATATATATATATATATACATATATATATATATATATATATATATATATATATATATATATATATATATATATATATATATATATATATATATATATATATATATATATATACTTTCTGAAAAACTAATGTAGGTCCAGTGTCTGTTTACTGTAAGGTAAGTTTTCGATAAAATTTAATGGTTTGTGAGAATTTGAATTGAATCGCGTGGTAACTAATAGTACCTACTAAAGAAATTGACACTTAGAAATTGCGTGAGTTCTGTTTATGTAATGCTCAAAGAATGTGTTTTTTTTTTCGAGATCACATGACTGACCCGGGCATGCGAGACGACTTTCAAAACTGTCCGTCTCATGCCCCTGTTGCCATTTTATTCCAGTCTTTTTGCTTAAGTGAAAGTACATTTCTTAGAAATATACGAACGATTTGTTTCTGTTTCAGTATCAGATATTATGCCATGAACCATCATGTGGAAGAGTTCAACTGAAGTTTTTCCTTCAACCACGCTTATAATTTCATAATCTCGTGTTGAAATTGAATCACTTAATAATTCAAATTTTGGTTGACGTTTTACCTACTGGGGTTTTTTTCGGTGGAAGATGACATTCTTAAAAATTTGTTAAAATTTCAATACCAGCGGTATCTTAAATTTATAGCCCATAAACTTTCTTTTCACTCAAAATTGTAGTTAATTCTGGCATCATAAAACAGATAAATATCATTTCCCTGTTTTCATATATATATATATATATATATATATATATATATATATATATATATATATATATATATATATATATATATATATATGCTGCTCGATTGTTCGGAGAGCTAGCAAAATTAATCCACTCCTCTTCAGATAAGTTTAAACTCTACATGGAAAAATGGTAAAAAATATTTAATCGAATATTAGTATAAATGTAATAGAATAAATGTTTTTGTTATAATATTCGTTACACCACTTTCTTAATGTATGTTAGCCTTAAATGGCATAGTCTCTAATATTTATAAATACATATGCATGTGTTTGTATTTACACCGAGGGAAATGTTACCCTATATTATTATTTTTTTATGGTTAAGAAATTTAATATTTCCAGACAGCCATCAATAATCATATATACATATATAAATAATCATTATATAGTGTTGGAATTTAAGAACTAAAATGTGAATCAGTTCATTATTTTTTGGTAAGTTCTGTAACTCGCAATATAACAAATGAAGTTAACCTAAAATGTCTTACAGTCATTGTTTTTAAAAACAAATTTAAACTTTCTTTTCACTCAAAATTGTAGTTAATTCTGGCATCATAAAACAGATAAATATCATTTCCCTGTTTTCATATATATATATATATATATATATATATATATATATATATATATATATATATATATATATATATATATATATATATGCTGCTCGATTGTTCGGAGAGCTAGCAAAATTAATCCACTCCTCTTCAGATAAGTTTAAACTCTACATGGAAAAATGGTAAAAAATATTTAATCGAATATTAGTATAAATGTAATAGAATAAATGTTTTTGTTATAATATTCGTTACACCACTTTCTTAATGTATGTTAGCCTTAAATGGCATAGTCTCTAATATTTATAAATACATATGCATGTGTTTGTATTTACACCGAGGGAAATGTTACCCTATATTATTATTTTTTTATGGTTAAGAAATTTAATATTTCCAGACAGCCATCAATAATCATATATACATATATAAATAATCATTATATAGTGTTGGAATTTAAGAACTAAAATGTGAATCAGTTCATTATTTTTTGGTAAGTTCTGTAACTCGCAATATAACAAATGAAGTTAACCTAAAATGTCTTACAGTCATTGTTTTTAGTTTCACTAAATCATATATGAAAACAATCGAACTTGAAAGAAGTGCAATAAAAGTTGTTTGTGTGAAACTAACTGTTTAAATGTAATTTTAGTCCACATGCTGACTTCTCGTATATCTGACAGTAACTTTTTCTGGAAATGCTTATACAAATATTCCTTAACCTTATGGATTTTTGTACTTTCTAAAGGAATCTTAGAATGAGCTAAAATTATGTAATTATTTTTTTCACAAAATTTGGCAACACATGTGTCTGTAACATTCCTAATAATATTTTAAAATTTTCTGACAAATTCATTAGGATGAAAATATTGAAAATGTATTACAGGTAAATTAACGTCCATAACATAACATATTTCAAAGTATAATTATTAACTTATTACTGAAAATCATGTTATATCAAAACTAAAATGTATGAATTGAATTAATAATACAGAAAATTGTTTTGAATGCATCAAGTTCAAAAACTCGTTTACTTTTTAACAAAATATAATTATTATAAGATTTAAAATAAGGTTTATTAACACACTGTGTGCGAATACATTTCGCAGCTTAATTGTACCGATAGAAAATTATTTTAATTTTTAACCAACTTTTCAAATTTTATATTGAAATATATAAACAAATATAAAAATAGAAATATATAAATAAAAACATGATTTTTGATTAAAAATAGATTTTTCATATTGAAATTTCATATTGAAATATATAAACAAATATAAAAATAGAAATATATAAATAAAAACATGATTTTTGATAAAAAATAAATTTTTGTAAACAAAAAAAAAAATAGATTTTTAATGGATAAATTTATAATAGTAACGTAAATATGAAAAATCAAATAGAAATAGTAGCATATAAATTAATTTCTTTCTTGTTCTGTGGTTCCGCATCAACTGTTGCAAAAACTAGTTTTCATTTGTCTAAATTTTTCCAGAATCTATGTAGTATACAGGAACATTTTCTTGTATATACCGTTATTTTTGTACCCACAAACAAAGACTAACTCGTACTAGTACGTGACCCGCGCTCAAGTATCAATCGTCAGAATATGTACAAGTACGTGTCATGTGTACAATGTGTTAAAATAAATGCTTAGTTACTTGTATGGCTTTAATACTCTCTTTAAATAATATAACAATATACACGTAGAGAAATAAAATATTGCTGATTTATCCGGTAGATATTTCAAAATTTTTTATAAAACATCTTAAATTTTTCTACACTGATTTTGCAATGAATTGATAGGTGTAAATATAAAATTTTAAATCTGGTGAAAGAGTGAAATGTGTCTAAATCTCTCAGGGTTTATATATATATATATATATATATATATATATATATATATATATATATATATATATATATATATATATATATATATATATAACCCTGAGAGATATATAATATATATATATATATATATATATATATATATATATATATATTAACGGTTTAAAAAATTATGATTATCAATAAATTAAAAACATTTTCTCCGTACACAAAGACCTTTTTTGAAACTATAAAACCTCCCAGCACGGTTTTGGTTTGTAATTTAGAATTTTTTTAGAAATGTTCTCATGGAAATTGAATTTTACTATTATAAACAAAAACTGAGCGAATAAAAATATACATGTAATTTTCCATACAAGGATAAAATACTTTTCAAATGCAGAATTGTTTTGAACTAAAGTTTCTCTTATTTGAAATTTAAAAATCCCAAACGAACTGAAGACTTATTTTAAAACAGGTGACTGCTTTAAAATATATACAATTTTCATTTCGTAGACAGCGAAATACCAAATACCAAAGGTTCAGTGCAATGGTACTAATAAATCCGCACTTTGATTGTACTCCGATGAACTGATAGCCTGCGACAAAATTATAATATACTTTATTTCCCGATATAGTATTAGCTATAAAACTAGTATTAGCTGAGTTCTTTCGAATAAAATAATGGTTCTCTGGAGAGATCCGACCGCATTCTCGAAAGCGACCCAAACGAAACTAGAAATAAGGGAAGCAAATTAAACTGTAAAAGCTTTTACCGGTATGCATGAAAATTCGGCAGGTGTGGTCTCGGATCAAAATGGACACGTTTCGTACGTTAACAAACCAGAACGATCGCGTTCCTTAATGGAACTGTGATTTGCCAAATGGTATTTTCGGGCCATTAAACGCGTCATAGAGTGAGTTTCCAATTGCGTAAAGCGTACAATAATAGTATAGTAACCCAGTCGCTATTGGAAATCTCGTGCTTGTCAGATCTGGTGGAAATATTCCTGTGTAACCCCAACATGCAATTAAATGAAATCATGAAATAAAGCGCTCTATACGTTGTTCTTATCAGCATTTATTCTCGGTTCAAAACAACGCAGAGAAAGAGGGTAACTCAGAAATCTATACGGTTATGTCCTTATTTTGTCATTTTCTATTTTTTTATTTTAATATGTAGATGGAATAAAAAAACCTAATTAAAGTTGTTTAACAATTTCACTTTTTATAAAATTTTAACATTATAATAAAGGTTTCAAAATTTACGTTAAGCGAAACACTTAATTTCCTCATTCTTCTCTGGACTTATAAATGTAGTGAACTTTCAAAGCTCATTTACTTTTTTATTTATTAAAAAAATGTTATTTTATTAGTAACATGTATAAACATATGCTGTGAAATTAAGATTATTAGTTATTAAAGTAATTATTAATTTTTAAATATTTAAAAAAGTAATTTTATTTAAAAATATTCCATCGGTAACCTACTTATCTATAGTAAAGCTATTTTTTATTTGAAGGATACTTTTTTTTAATTTGCTATAATTTAGTTTTGTTAGTGACTATTCTAAGAAACACATTGTATGCGGTTCATGTACTAGTACGTTTTCTGACGATTGATACTTGAGCGATTGTCAGGTATTAATACGTTTTCTGATGATTGATACTTGAGAGCTGATCACGTACTAGTACGGGTTAGTGTGACAACATGGCTTGTTTGTGGGTACAAAAACTGAGTGACATTTTCATACACACATACACATGCATCTGAGGGAGAGACAGAGGCCAAACATTTACGCCTTAACTACATATTATTCTACTTCTAGTTGAGATCACGAAATAATACTATTTAATTATATTGTAGGAATCATGAAGCTTAGAAAAGAGGTTTCTTATACAATTATTTTTTTTTTTATTTTAGGATATTAGTACAGGCATACACATTAACATAATGGAGGAGATTTCTATCCCATATACTTATAACATTGCTAATGTGACAATATTACATCCACAAAGACGCTACTATTTCTCATCCTGGGTAAAACAACCATAGAAATCTTAATACTGAAGATTAAACAGGACTCCATCAAAATTTAACTCTGATATATATATATATATATATATATATATATATATATATATATATATATAATCAAAACTATACTACTGAAAGATGCAGTTTTAGGTGTTGATAAATTTTATCTATGTAAATATAGTTTGCTTTTATTAACATACAACTAGGCTGTATGGTATGGATGCTTTGCTATACAGAGCCAGAGACACTGGAACTAAGGCTTAAATTCAGTTCCAACACCTATCAGCTACAAACACCTATTTCAACAATGGGATCATAAATCATAAACTCCGTAATCGAAAAGCACCCCCTTATAAATTCACTACATCTTACCAGTATGATGTACTGACCATTATTTACATACATCAACCATCGTACAGTATGCTAGTTTTAGACGTTGCATAGAAACTTATATAACATGATTACAGTGAGAGAGAGTGAAGAGTTTTGAAAAAAGTTTCTGTACTCTTCAGACTGCTTTATCTTTTTTTTAATATGTTTTTTCTGGGAAATATTATCGTAAATTATGATATAAATAATAACAAATATTTTACTTTCTGTTTTATTTTATTGTATCATGCATAATTTTAAATACTTGTATTCTTTGAAAATCTAAATCAGTTTTCACATTTGTCATAGCAAAACGAAAACGATATTTTTCTTAAATTCCACTAATAATTTAATCACAGACTAATTAAAAGATATTTCCCACTGTAGTTACTAATATTTCACTTTTTCCAAAAATTTTAAATCTTCAAAATACCAAAGTGACCCCGCATTTATATAGAACAGATTTCATTAATTATTAATAAATCTCAAGGTACTTCAAATGGAATTCTCCAGCCAGAAATAGATATTTACATCCGTATCGAATAGAAGTGGATCGATGTAGCGGGTATTCAAACAAACGCAGAGTTTTACATTCATTAACGATAAATATTTTCCTACGTTTTAACTTCACTTCATTTAATGACCCTTGTTTCGAAAACATATCTGTCTGTAATTGACAGACCCATTATGCTCTCAGTGGATATTCTAACCTATGGGCGGAAATTCTCCTGTTTGGAATTATTTCTATTCAAAACGAGCAAGTTTCCATAGCAATGCTAATAACATGCAGCAAAAAGTTTCCAGAAAAACTAACCTATTCAGTATAGGCTTAAAAAATAATATATTCTTTCTTCATAATACCCCGCTACATCGAAAAAAAAAACATTCGAATAAGAATATAGGTTACCTCTTGCGTGTTTATTTTTGATCGGTGAAGCACATTTAGATAAATGCTTAAATTTTTAGTTATGTTAAGAAAGGTGTGTATGAAATGTGTATGCAACACTGGAGTTCGAACACGCAATTTCTTAAATAGATTGTCTATGTTATTAGATTTGAAAGGAACACATTTGTAGATACATTTCGGATATTATGTATGTGTATTTATGGTGTTGTCAAGACAGGATTGCAATCATATGTCATGATCCATTTTTTAAACATATACTTGTCTATTGATCCTTGACAATATAGCATTCATTCCCTCTTTAGTTTAGAACAATTTAATTTTGTATTATATTTTGGAGTGGTTTACATGTATAAAAATGTATATTTATATAATTATACTTACATACTTTTATCCATATTTAAATAGGTGGGTGTGAACTAAATGATATAGAATTACACGAACGCTGAATTTCAGACACGCAAGATATTTAACACATTTTTAATGTTACTGGATTTAAAAACAGGAAGCGAAACACAATTCTTTACGCAAAGCCTTACTTTAGAGATATAATGCACGCATGCATAATCATATTTAGAAAGACCAAAAGAAAGTTAAGTCTTAAGCCTTCGTCATACCAGACAGAGTTACTGCCAAATATTTGGCGCGACTGTATCATGCTGCAGACAAATGAAAACCTTCGTGTGGTTCTATAGTTTCAAAATTTTCTATTTATGTATTCAATTACAATGTGTACAAAATTTTAGCTGATATTCAGATATTTTGTTCGTTCTTAACCCTCTAAGCGGTTCGCACGTACAATTCCGCCAAACCGATATCTTCAAAGCGGTTTCAATTTTCGACCTCCAAAGATGTTCCGAAAATGAATGTAATGTACATTTCTGCCAGTGTTTTCCCCATGGAGTAGATAGGAGGGTCAGGTCGATTGTTTAGGAACTGCACCCCTCTTTGACTGACATTTATTGAGGGGTTCACCCCTACTCCTTGAGGCAAAAAGACGCTGATAGCTTTTTATGGATTTGTAAATCTCTTTTTATGGATTTGTAAGTATTTCAATTGCGGTAACAGATGTATCTCTAATTGCACCACTTAAATATCTTGGATGACTTTCGTAAAAAAATATAAATAATTATCTTAATATTTTTATATGTACTTTTAGAATCCATTATTTCTTATGGAATTGTCTTCGAGACTTGACGAGCTTTAGTGTATTAAAAATTAATAATCTATAATATATATTTATATATCTATTTATAACCGGAAGTAAACGGACAATAACAAGGGTGGGATTCCCATATTCCATTCTAGTCGACAAAGGGTGAAGTAAAAAATCATAGAACGCTTTGGCCACTGACACAGTAAATCTTTAGCGTATTTTTTTAGACTTTTTTTACTCTGTGTGTTCCACTCGGAGGGTTAAAAACACAGAAAACTACTTTACTTTGAAACTTCAACTAATTTTGGCTTTGTTTGGTTTAAAGTTTCTGATCGGAGATAATTTCCTGCTAGCCATGTTTAATAATAACTTTTAATTTCCATGTTCAAAGTAAAAAAAAAGTATTGTCACTGAAAAAACCTTTAGATTTCAACAAGATGATTGGTTTGGAGAGGTACGGTCTACTTTTTGTAACACGAGGGCTGATGAGATCGGAACCTACTACTTAAAGCTGATTCCGAACGGTTACGAACATCCATGCCGCAATGTAATTACGAACCCACGAATTCCGGTATTGAATGATAGCACTGTAACCATTCTGCCATTGTTTGCCTCAACCAATTTTGCAAGGTATAGAGTTACTATTATGTCAAAGTAAACGATCAAATTGCACCTTTTATCATTAGCATAGAATCTTATAATGACTTTGGTGGTTACACGAATACTACATGAAAGAAAAAAAGGAAGGGAACTGACATTTGCGGCCTTCGTTTCGTCTGGAATATTTTGCAGCAACCCAATATTTGTGTCCATGCAATCCATATGTTATTTTTTCAGTACTTCTGCAATACAGTTTATTTCCATCTCAGTGCAACATTCAATCATACATAATACAGCGAATATCTTGAAATCTTCACTCTAGCGGTTATCGTGTCTGGTTGGATGATTTCGTCCGACTTAATCGATTTTCCCTTTAGCGCATGGGAAAAGTCTAATTTGAAAACGACCTTATTTCATGTGCATTTTACTAAACTGTAAGTTGAAAGAGTCGCATAAAACGGTTGTTTACGCGGACGTACTAGTGTGAGAAGGCATTATTAGAGTTTTACACCAGTTGTTCATAAATTTCGAAGCATTCTTTTCCCCGTTATGAAAAATTTCATTCCTGTAGTCATTTCATGTGATCTAATTTTTGAGTCAAGTGTTAAGAAGGATTCACACACTTAAAATAGAAGACAATATGCAATATACTTAATTTAAACCAATATTCGGCATTATTATGAAAATCATTAACGGAAACAGAAAATACATGCTTTTTGGGGAAATAACTGAACTGTTTATAGGCGAGGTCATCTGCACTTGGAAGAATTAATTAATAAAAGAGCTTAATATCACATACTATTAGTGATAAATGACACGAATGAAGAATGATGCAAATATCATCATAACCCACGTATGTATGAATGTGTATGTATGGGTAGATAGGTAGATAATGTTAGAATCTGATTTTAAGCAAGAATTAAGTTTAAACAATGAATATTTTAAGGGAGAGAGTATATTTAATCAAATTTAGCTAAAAATATTAAACTTTCGATTATTATATTAATTCCTTATCTTAATTATATCCTAAGTATATTCTTAAGATAAGGATCATCTTAATTATATCCTAAGTATATTCTTAAGATAAGGATCATCTTAAGTATATCCTAAAAATATATAAAATGTTGCTTTTATAAAATCTGGCAGAACGCTTGGGATTTGACTATTGATAACAAGCTGCGTAATATCAAGCCAATAATCGAAAAGTGGAACCATCTGTCATCCAGAAATCATGATGTCATCCTCATTCGTCTCCGTATTGGACACACACGGTTCACCCATCATCATCTCTTATTCTGTGATCACGCACCTTCATGTAAAATTTGTAAGACCAACATGTCTGTTAAACACGCCCTGATAGACTGTCCCATCTATAACCAACATCGTCTCCATTATTTTAACTCTGCCACCCCTGATATCAAATATCTTTTAAATGTGTCGCCTCATCCTGAACTTTTTACCTTTTTAAAAATCATTGGTTTTTATCCTCATATTTGATATTATCTCACTTTATTCACCATTTTAATTCTACATATATTTCCTTTCGTATTTCTTGTCGAAACATCGAATCGTTGTTAAGTTTTAAACTTTGAAATTATTTTGAAATTATATATTTTTTTTTACTTCTGAGTACTTGTGTTTGGCACAATATATCCCAGGAGGATTCAGTGCCATTAAGCTCCAACCAACCAACCAACCAACCATCCTTATCTTAAGCATTAGTGTAAGTCATGTGAGATGAAATGCAATGTGTTTTGTATCATGCTGTCTGAAAAAAATATATTTTCACATGTTATTTATCTGAATATAAAGCAAAAATATTGCTAATATTATGAAACAGGAGATTCACAAACGGTTTTAGGTCTAGGAAAAACCGTTTAGTCCCCGTTTAGGAATGGTCAAGCAGAAAAAGCATATTACTTATAAGCTCTAAATTTAGAAGCAAATTTTTACATACTATTAATGATCTGCTCTATCCCCCAAAACAGTCTTTTAGAGTAGTCTGAAATTGAAATTTCATTAAACATTCTAAATTTCAGGACTTAATAATATAAATATTTAAAAGTAAATCCAAGGTGTAAAAAGCTGTCATACTTAAAAATCGAATAAAAAGTATAATTTTATATATTTTACAAATGCTTATACTTAGACCTATTTAATGACGCAGTCGACTTGCTTCTTGAGGCCATTTGTGATTAAAAGAATGAAGTTTTTACCACAATCCAGTCTTCCACCTTCTCTTTGCCCCTCCCTTCTTGACGCTACTCTGGGTTTTATTATCGGAAAAATATTCTAAACTATAAATGGCAAGAATGAAATTCTGAGGAGGATTCTTATTTTCTCCCAATGGATAGAATTTTGGTGTTACTTTGGTGCAGAGACTAAGCATCGTCAATTAATAAAAAAAATCTATTGTTTAACATTTTTTTCACTTCCATTATATATCATTCTCATTATGAAATTAACCATATCAATCTCCTTTACTCCCTGTAAACTGGATGCGGAAACAAGATGCTGATTCAACACGGCTACTACAACAAATATATTTAACCCATAGAGACAAAATAATACACATTCTAATCCAAAGACTTAACTTTAATCTCAGTTTCGCCATTTTGTGTAATCAACCTCCTTTCAGAGTCAAAAGCTCAGTACTCACAATTTTTAGATGCTCCTCGTAGTTTAATGTATATTTTGAAAGTGATATTTACTTGTTTCAAAATCACATTATTGGATGTCATATACAGAAAGTTTAACCCTTTTTATCCTGACGGTACTTATAAGTACCGCTTCAATCAAACACCTTTTCCTGATAGTACAAACAAGGACATAAACGATGTAGTTCCTACAGCAGAAAAAATAGGACAGCACCAAACAGGAATCCTTTTTATTCGCTTAGTAGGGATTTTATAACTGGCGTGTTGCATACGAAGTTCATTTTGTGGTAGAGTTGACACACGTGTTGTTCAATTGAGTAAATTTAGTGGTTTATTACCAGTTATTTGATACTATTATTTTTAGAGACTTCTATACTTAGTAGGTAAGCATTTCATTTGTTCTTTTCATAATTTAATGTTTTATTTTCTATCATAGAGTCAAAAATATATGTTTGTACTAGAACGTACCAGCTGCAAAATTAACGACTAAATTACAGTAAAAATTAATCTTTTTTTTGTATGAATATTCTCCAATAAAACTTACCTAATGATGAAAAAAGGCACTAAGGAAGTTGATATTAAATTAATTTAGGATATAAATTGTTAAAGAAACTTCAAACATGAAACATTTGCTTATGTTTTATAACGCATGTCTCTGCCGTAGAAAGAAATAACCCACTTACCGAATACTGTCATGATTTGTTCTCTGGAGTCCTGTCCGGCAAGTGATGTAACTAAGCATGTGTACTTCCCGCTGAGCTCAGTGGAGGGTCTGAGAATTCGCAGAGCCCTGAAGCGAGAGTATGCGTCTGCTGTGTTGACAACGAAGTCCATATCTAGCCTGTCTTTAAGGACACCCGAGGTGTGCCTGAGATTCAGCTCCGGAATCCATTGATACACAGGCTCTAAATTGTTCTCGAAAAACCACTTGACGACAAGACGGAAGTCGTTCTCGTTGTAAACATACTCGCAGTCGAGGATCACTGAATCTTCCGTGCCATTGAGGACCCATCGTGGTACGGACAAACGCCGAATCTCCACAGCATAAAACCCTAAATAGAGAGAAATACTTTATTAAAAACGTGTAATTTAAAGGAAAGTTTTTTGCTGCCTTAGATATAAATTTTCTATTACTTTTATTATGGATATCTTAAAGCACACAATCAAACTTTTTTTGATGAACTGTGAAACCAGTTTTAAGATGTTGCAGCAAAATAGCTTTTTAGTAAATTTTTAACTTCAAACTTTGATATGCTAATAGAGACTGAACATTCCAGAGTGTCTGATATGCTAATAGAGACTGAATGTTCCAAAGTGTCTTATATACTGATAGGTATTAAATGTTGCAAAGTGTTTGATATAATAATAGAGACTAAATATTCCAAAGCATCCAAATGTCCAAGAGAAAATTGCTCTGAGTGTTTTTCATTCAAAATATGTGAGAGAAAATTTTAAAGCCTGTGTTCAATTTTACACACTTTCAACTATGTTTATAGATTTCCATTAGTGATTGGTATTTTAGAAAAAAATTGAAACACATGATAAAATCAAAATATTTAATAAACAATGAGGATTTTAAGCTAGTCAACATATCAAAATAGCTCAAAATATAGTTACAAATCTTAGTATAAACAATTTATTTCCTAATTCTGAATCAAAGTCTAAAATGAAAATCGTAAAAGTCTGATGATAAGCTATTAAACCTCATACTGATAATAGATTTAAATTAATGAATTTAAGAGTAAAGAGTTTTTTTTTAAATTAATATTATTCCTGTATCCCAAACCACACATGTAATTTATCATATTTTGAACTTTAATTCTGTTTAAGAAATCTAATTAGTTGAAATTGGTTATCAAAAGTAATCTGTGAAAGACAAAATGAAAATAAGGGTAGAAAAAATTGTCTGGTTTTAGCCTATTAATTTTTTTAACAGTAAGAAGCTATTTTTGGTACAGTAATACACTGAGTAGCAACATATAAAAACTTTATTAAAATAAACTTTTAAACATGTGTCAAACTCCAACACAATAAATAGACACAACTGTGAAAAATGATGTATTTGTTTTAAAACAAACATGTTTAAGAATATAATATGAGATCGGAAAGTAAGCTAGTCCGCAAAAGGATACATAAAGATGGAAATGAGAATACAATAATGAAAACTTATAACCGCTGTATATACATGTTTGATGTACCCTGGTTTGAATTCCCTGGTTTATGTAGACTGAGACTGAAATGAAAACAGCACAAAGGTTACTGTCTATGGATATTGTATTTATATTGTATATTCTATTGCATGAATTAAAGTGTGTATGTTAGCTGTAGTTGAAATTTTCATTTAAGGAGTAGATAATTTGTAAGTTCTAAGAAGAATACTTTCGAAATGCAACTATCTTACAATGTCATATGGTTATCACCTTTGTCATGGGATATTGATCGAGTATTTTGTCTGTCTCATCGATAAATGCCTTAAGTGCTTCTATTACATTATAGTTTCTGTGACATATGGTCAACCTATGTTTTGTCTTTTGCAAAGGCACAAATCCGTCTCCAAAAATTGTCAGTGAAAGCGTAAAAAAGACCTCAGATACGAAAAGCAATGTAATTGGAAATCGTGACTGCTAAAGTCTGAAATCGGTACACATCAGTCTTGTTCTCATTTAAATCTGTTTTTACTACTGTCCTTGAATAACATTTGAACAACAGGTTTTGCAAAAAGTGACGTTTCATACACAAAAAGGAAAAACATTTCTTGTAAACTTGTTACTTCACATAAGATACAACAAAGAATGGGATTGGTTTGGTTTGATTTGGAGATATAAGGTCACAATTCAAAATGGCTACGAACATTTATGCTACACTGGGATTCAAAACCACGAACACCGGTACCGATAATTAGCACCCTCACACTTCAAACATCGTTCGAGTGTAACAGAGAGAGACAGAAAAGTATTTCGAAAAAAAATTCTTAATAAGGTCTATAACTCTTTTATAAACAAAACCTCAGGATGTATAATTAATCACATATTAGTTTCACTACAACTTGTGTATTAGCACCATCGATGTAATTACCAGCAAATACAGAAAAAAATGGTGTATAAGGAAATACATATATCTAGACACACACACACATTTATATCTATATCTATATCTATCTCTCTCTCTCTCTCTACTTATATACATATATATATATATATATATATATATATATATATATATATATATATATATATATATATATACTTATACATACACTCACATATATATATATATATATATATATATATATATATATATATATATA
>CM063504.1:65004081-65019081 GCA_032207245.1 Pardosa pseudoannulata
ACCACTTTCCAATGAGTATCGAAAAATTCTAATCAGCAGGAGAGAAACTTAATCTTCATTTAATAATACAGTAAGCATACAAAAATTTAATCAAACGTCAAGAATAAAAATTCATCTCTGAGTATCAATAACAACTTTTGATCTCCCACTTTTAAATTCAGCTTGAAAAGGAAACGAATGCGATGAAGTGAGAGGGGGAAAAATCCTTCTTGGGATTTCGTTGGAATATCTGACCTTAGAGAAAAAACACCGCATAAAACGGAATCGAAAAATGTCTGGTAAAGACTACGTCAGCGCCAAGACAACTTTCTCTTCTTTCTCCAGAATTGCTTATTATACTGTTTACCGGGAAACTTATGTCTTGTTGAGGCGTCTCACAGGATGCAAGTGGGAAAGACAAACATATAGACGAAGTGTTTCAGGATAAAATTATGCCCCAGGGGAAGAAGGGTTGATGCAATATGGAACAATGGCGCTCTAGAGCTTTTATATTCTGCGATTATTATGAAAGATAAATGTCCG
Organism: Pardosa pseudoannulata; assembly: GCA_032207245.1. Lineage (NCBI taxonomy): Eukaryota > Metazoa > Arthropoda > Arachnida > Araneae > Lycosidae > Pardosa > Pardosa pseudoannulata. The sequence continues at coordinate 65,004,604 of CM063504.1, forward strand.
AAAAAAAGGAGTCTCTGGCGATGAGGCAAACTGTTTTAGAAGTTTGATATTTTTTCTTTGTTTATCTTGCTGAGTGAATTGTGTCGACTGTAAAAAGGAGAGCTTCAGATGTCATGTATAATTTATGTCTAATCATTCATATGTACTGCTTTTTGCAGCTACAGATATCTTAAAATCCTTCTGGATTTATAAATTATAAACTGCGTTTATAAACTATTCTAGCAGTAGATAAAACAGTCATATATATATATATATATATATATATATATATGTGTGTGTGTGTGTGTGTGTGTGTGTGTGTGTGTAATATATCAAAATTGTTTAACTTTAATATTTCTTTAAAATCCTCCCCTCTCCTATTCTAATTTCATAAACTCTTTTTCCCAGCCTCTAAATGTCTTAATCAAAGGAACATTCTAGACTAAAATTTTTTTTCGATACAATTCCGAAAGCTTTTTATACTATAGAGGTAAACATTCTGTCTATTCAACACGTTTTCCAGCTCTCTCCGCGTTTTTCCTGATCTTACACTTAAATTCGCTGAGTAAGTGGGAAGATTCTTTCTGTTTACGCTCTTGGGTGCACCTCTGTTACACATGGTCCTTAACCTTTTCTTCCTAATAAGGATTGATCCTACTATTAATATATTAGAGATTTGCTTTTCATAAGTAATAATAATATGATAATATTTCGAGAAAATTCTAATATTTATTTTTATGTCTTTTAATTTCTTCTACTATTTTCTACGATTCTTTCTTGTTTATGTTTATGTTTCGTTGCACAACTTCATCTTGTTTATACATCAAAGTGAATATAGCATTTAGAAATATGAAATGGTGGCAACACCGAATTTGTGACTTTATACCAACAAATTTTGCCATTAGCTTCCAGAACACATTAGTTTTATTATTTGTTAATTTCTTTTACTATTTTCTACAATTGAATAGATAATTCGTTTGTGATTGTGTTTCGTTGCACAACTTCATCTTGTTTATACATCAAAGTGAATATAGCATTTAGAAATATGAAATGGTGGCAATCTTGTATTCACCGAATTTGTGACATTATAACGACAAATTTTGCTGTTAGTTTAAAGAACACATTACTTCTACTACTTGTTAGTTTCTTCTGCTATTTTCTACAATTGAATAAATGATTCTTTCGTGATTATCTTTAGTTGCACAACTTCATCTTATTTATAAGATAAAGTGAACATAGCATTTAGAATTATGAAATGGTGCACCGAATTTGTGACTTTATACCAACAAATTTTGCCATTAGCTTCCAGAACACATTATTTCTACTTCTTGTTAGTTTCTTCTGCAATTTTCTACAATTTAGTAAATGTTTCTTTCGTGATTATGTTTTGTTGCACAAATTCATTATATTTATAAAATAAAGCGAATGTAGCATTTAGAAATATGAAATGGTGGCACCGAATTTGTGACTTTATACCGACAAATTTTGGCTGTTAGTTTCCAGAACACATTACTTCTACTACTTGTTAATTTCTCCTACTATTTTCTACGATTGAATAAATGCTTCTTTCCTGAGTATGTTTAGTTGCACAACTCCATCTTGTTTATAAATCAAAGTGAATATAGCATTTAGAAATATGAAATGGTGGCAATCGTGTACTCACCGAATTTGTGACTTTATACCGACAAATTTTGCTGTTAGTTTCCAGAACACATTACTTCTACTACTTGTTAATTTCTCCTACTATTTTCTACAACTGAATAAATGCTTCTTTCGTGATTATGTTTAGTTTCACAACTTCATCTTGTTTATAAAATAAAGTGAATGTAGCATTTAGAAATATGAAATGGTGCCACCAGATTTGTAACTTTATACCGACAAATTTTGCAGTTAGCTTCCAGAACACATTACTTCTACTACTTGTTAGTTTCTTCTGCTATTTTCTACAATTGAATAAATGATTCTTTCGTGATTATCTTTAGTTGCACAACTTCATCTTATTTATAAGATAAAGTGAACATAGCATTTAGAAATATGAAATGGTGCCACCAGATTTGTAACTTTATACCGACAAATTTTGCAGTTAGCTTCCAGAACACATTACCTCATCTGTTATTTCGAAAAATAAACCATTACTTCAAGACTGTCATTATCCATCTTTAGAATTTAAAGTTGAATTGTGGGTCAGTCAGTGCAAGCAAGACTTATGTTGTCTAATGAACCAACCGAAAAATGGAACAAAAATCTGCTTAATATATAATAACATTCTTTGCTCGCATTGTGTATCGAAATCATTTTTACAAAATATTGAACAATTCTTTTTATATGTATAATGTTTATGGTTAGTTTAAAGAACATTTCAATTACCTTAATTAATTTATTTTAGTAGAAATATTAATTTATTTTAGTAGAATCTGTAGTGTATATAGAAATTCTAATACTCATTTCCACCTAATAATTCAAAAAGTCAATCGCTTGTTCGAGGTTCATCCATGTCATCGTACTCTTAAAGCTCCAGAGACATTGAAATCTTGAATGCATTACCAGGTCAGTAAGTCATTTAATATGATTTTCGATGAATTCGGTAATACATTATGTGGCAGGCAAGCCATTCTATATGTTGTCTGAATAAATAATCATCCAGTTCGACGAACATCGTGTCAAATGATCGCAAACATTTCGTTATATGAGATAACTATTCGGCTTATGAGCCGTAATAAAATATAAATGCCCTCATTACGAAGAGTAAGCATAATTGGCAACTGAATTAGATTACCGGACGGATTTGGCGCCGTTTGAACGGGACATTTATTGCACCAATTACTCATCCGATTACGAAAATATCTGGCTCGGGGGAATATCTAGGAATCTTAGAACGATTATTTATGATCGCATCGTTTCTCCGTAAAATAGGGGGATGTATATCGGAGATCTGAATGACGTCACACGGTCATTTGGGTTTTTATGTGGCGGTTTTTGGCATCATTTCACCTGAACTGTTTTAACGCCCTCGCCTTAAGGTGACAATAGACTTTTATGAGATATAAATGGATATATATATATATATATATATATATATATATATATATATATAGATATATATATATATATATATATATATATATATATATATATATATTCATATTTCTTTGAATTATCAAGTGTAATTGTATCAAACTTGTTTATTATATTAGTCATCATCCTTTCATAAATATAATTATTACTACAAAATGGAATAAATTATTACTAATAAGAATGATTAATATCTTTATAACAAAATGTTTATATTTTAAAATTTTTCAAACACACTTTCCGTATATTTTTATGTGAAATTTATCGAATATTTACCATGTAATATATATATATATATATATATATATATATATATATATATATATATATATATATATATATATATATATATATATATTATATATATATATATATATATATATATATATATATACATATATACATGGACGATTGGCTAAAGTCAGAAGAAAAATGTCATGAGCAAATTTGGGGTATTTGTATACCGTAATGTTAATGATAATCACAATATAGCTGCCCCAGAGAAGATTTCCGGCGAATCCGTCCCTTTTAGGCGCCTAGGATCAACTTTCGGAACAAAGGCCAAGCAGCTACGGTTGCCCTAGGGGAGCTGTAGTCTGAAGTTAGAAGTTTTAATGAGTAAGGATTTCCCAGTACTAGAAACCTGCTGAAATCTTATGAAAATTTCCTCTCCCTTGGAGAAAACTTACAAACAAAAAGATAATCATATTATCTACTGAATTAGTTTATTACAGAAAATTATCGGTATCATCACTTGTTACAACAAGATGAACTTTTATGACATTTCGAATTGCACAGCAGTTTTTTATTTTTACATCTGCAGCAATTTGTTGAGCACTTAGTAGTGCAACTGCATCGAGTGTAGCCTTGGCCGCCGGTCAGCGATTGTGAAGAAACAAGGGTTCGTAATGTTTTTTCCTCTGCGCATATGGATGCCAATGTGCATAAGTTTCTCTTGCAAAATGGACAACTTTCAGAGCTTTTCAGAGCTCGTAATAATATGAACTTTGTTAAATTATCCTGGTGATTGAGTATAAACTTGAATTCGCTGTCTTGGTTACGTTGAATCTCGATAAGATTTAAGTTGCATCTTAAGTTAAATTATTTAAATATCAAAGGTATAGAAACTAGACCTTTCTTAGGATTAGATAATTTGGTCTGACACTGTTTGCACAAGCGGAGATACAATGTAATGATTTCCTTGGTGACATTTCTGTACTTAGTTTGCAGCTCCTTCTCTATCCGTGTGCGACCTTCATGTTCAATTTTCAGGTGAGTATTATGTAACATGTCAAACAACTCTTCTGTGTACACATAATACAAAATAACGCTATTGTCTTCTGTTACTGGCACAATAAGGTTTTTATTTTCCATCAACCTCAATAACATCATATTTTCTTAGTCAATGATAGTCAACATTTTCTTTTTATGCTTTGATTTAGCCTTTTTAACGTCCTCTATGAAAGTACAGTATTTGTCTCTACTGAGGATCCAGCTATTATCTGCTTTTAATTGCAGCAATATATTCAATTTTCTTAAGAACAAGGTTCTCATATCAAAAGTTAGTTCAGCATTTGCATGTGCATCATCTTCGCCCAGCATACTAGTTTCGTCAGGAGAAGCCATGGGAAAAAATCTAAACCGCAATCAAAACTATTATGTTAAAGAGCCCGTAAACAATAAGGCGTTTCCAGATTCGTGATTCGATTCTTGGATGCCAGATACACTGAAAATATAACTTTCCTTTCTACCACGTGCATGCCGTCATCACACCTGAATCTACAGTTGCGCCCCTGCCGAACAGTCTTGCTTTAGCATATCGAACATTGTCCAGGGAGTTCCGGGCACTTCAGGAAGTGGCCAAAGTCGCATTTATTATAGTAGTCATCATCCATTCATAAATATAATTATTACTACAAAATGGAATAAATTATTACTAATAAGAGTTCTTAATATATTTATAACAAAATATTTATATTTCAAAATTTTTCAAACACACTTTCAGTATATTTTTCCTGAGAAATTTATCGAATATTAACCGTGTAATATATATATTCATATTTCTTTGAATTATCAAATGTAACTGTATAAGAGTATCAAACTTGTTTATTAAATTAGTCATCATCCTTTCATAAATAAAATTATTACTACAAAATGGAAAAAATTACTACTAATAAGAATTCTTAATATCTTTATAACAAAATGTTTATATTTTAAAATTTTCCAAACACACCTTGCGTATAACTTTCCTGTGAAAGTTAACGAATATTTACCGTGTAATATATAATATAAAATAAAAGCTAATGTGAACACTTTATGAACTTATAATCTGATAATTATGTATTTAAATGAACTGCTGCAAACATCTTGTGTAAGAAAAATGAAAATATTCACTGTTATTATTTCTTTCCTATTTATATTTTCAGTATTCATCATTATTTTAACTATGTTTTATTTTTATCCCATTAATATATCATATATATAACATTAACCAAAATATTTTTAAAGGATTTCGCACTGAGGCATTTCAGTAATTCAGTTTATAATATTTTAATCGAAAATTTTAATTCATAATTTAAAAAATTAAATAATATATTTCTTTCCTACATTAAGGACTTTCAAATTAATATATTTGTATACATACTAAAACCTGTATTGTTATGGACAGCATAACAGAATTCAAATAATTATACATCCTGAAACTTCGAAAGCAGCTATAAAACATATTACTAAAATAATAATAAGATATTTTGCAACACATTTAAAAAAAAACATGTGTGACAAAGAAAATCTGCTTAAAAAAATCCCACACAGAAAATATGAAAATCAAAATCTTGGGATGTAAATAGAAATTGATTTTCCAAGCAAGCATATGCAATACATAATTATTAAAACTATTCCCCGCAAGAAAAAAATAGAGTGCATGCAGATTTGACTTGATGATGAAATACGTACAAAGTAAAGCGATAAGATAGCCATAAGTGAATCTCTACTTTAACAGTAGTCAGATAATCCCAAAATCCAAATATATGCAAGCATGTACGTAGGTGAACCAAACGTTTACTACACCTTTTCCATAAAATTTCTGACATTGTGCTCAATGATTGTTATCTTTGCTTATTTCATTGCTATGCTGTTGTAAGGATGGCAAGAACGGTTGATAGTTGTTATTCTTTTTTTCATAGTTCAGTTGCAGATTGATCATTTCCTTTGCATTAGATGTTTCCACATAAGATAAACAGTGTGAAGGGATCCAAATCCTCTGGTAGGATGGTGTTAAATATTTTAAAATAGATATATCTTGGAAAATTACCGTGACAGGGAAGAAATATCTTTTCACGTTGCTGTGGTGTAGTACATTGTTGTTATTTCAAAGCCATGAATAACCCAAATTTGCTTTATATCGTCTTTATTATAGTAAAATACCACTGAACTATATTACAATATTCAAATATAGAACAAAAGACAAGGAAATGTGCTAAAAAATATAAAATAATTAAAAAGTAAAAGAATCATTCCACGTGCTGCAACTGAAAGAAAAAAACAATTGCCAAAGTCCACTCTTTTACTTCCTTCTGAATTACTCTACCAACCCTAGACTTTTTCTATTATCCTGTGCTGATGCGTTCGTTGTTCCATTGTCCTGTGGACAATGCGTCCTTTCCCGACTCTGTCAAGAAGAACCGGGACTCTAAGGGTGTCATGAATCGACTCCTGGAGACCAATCACAACTCTCCAAATCTTTGTGAAGTTTAAGTGCAATCGGTTTCACACCACACGCTTCCTGGAGTCGCGAAAAAATGTTTGAGCATGCAACCCACAACGTGTGAGTGCGGTGAGCAAATCAGTTTCACAAACCTTATATAAAACATAGCTGCACTCTCCCACACGTAAATATGTGTTGTGGGGAATCGAGAAACTTAAAAGTGGATGAATGTGTTTTATGTGGAAAAATGAGTTGCACAGTGATTTCTTTTTTAGAAAATTTTATTTTAAAAGCTTTAAATCTTGTTACTCGCTGTGAAGGTACAATGATAAGAAATGATGAAGGTAAATGATAATATGTATTGATACGAAAAATGATAAGAGGCTTTAATAAAATGGAAAAAGGTAACTTAAATGTTTTGTGAAATCGTAGCTGCATGTGAATATATTTTACAATGGAAACTGTAATTAATATTTTAATCTTACTCTTATAGTGTGACATCTCGTGGAGATGTAATTCAAAAGATACATTTCATCTGATTTTTGTCTCATTTGAAGCTCTATTGTCTATTGTTTCGAACACAAATGCTTATGAGACCGGAACCTAATGCTTAAACGCAATTCTGAACTCCTATGAAAAATCCATGTCACTGTGGGATTCGAATCCACGAACTCCGATTCCGAAGATCAGCTTCCTAACAATTCAGCTACTGCTCGGCATATTGCAGCTGATATAAACCGATATATTTTAAGGCATTTATATCTTCTGATAAAAAGATAAATGCCTTATTTCAGAAAGCTTTTGTAAATAATAATAATAATGAGAAGAAACGATTGTTTATTACTGTTTTATTGTTTATAACTGTTGACAAAGATGGCATGATTTTTATTTTTATAACTTAATAAGTATTAATTCCGAAAGCAAAGCTACTAAATACTAAGTAACATTTCCTTTTAGATCATACGTTTAAAATTGGCTATATTTCTTAAAAAAGTTTTTATTTAACAGTCATATGATTGCCCACAACGATCGTTTAATCTTATGAATATTTTCAATTATTTAAGTTAAAATTAAATAGATATAACATCTTTTTCAGATTAGTTATCAAATGAATATTATTTTTTCAAGATTTAAAAAAATGTTTTTCCAACTGTAAAAAATATAAGTCATAAATTTAGAAGTAAATAAAATCTGCAATAATAAAATGTTTGGTAGTTATTTTAAAAATATACTATATTACTTTCAATTACACTAAATATTTTTGTAAACATAAGAAGAAATATGCAATGCTGTGTGCGGTGAAAAGTTAAAATTGAAATTTTTAAGTTTCTAACAATTTTTCCTATTAAAAAATCCTAACGCTGTTGGTGACACATAAATCTGGAAACATTCTAGTTTAGCAATAAGTAATTTTTTACGTAACTAAAATTATACTTTTATTCAAACAACATTTAAACCAGGTTAATTTTTTTAAAAGTTAAATAGTACCAGTCAAATTAATTGTGACAAAGCAAAGTAAAATGAGTTCATAAACAACTACGATATGCTCTGTGTATGATAACTGAAATTTTTCATTCTTTAAGAAAACCAACTGAATGTACTTTTATTATAACAATCCAGTAAGTTGTTTGTATTAGATATTCATATTCAGAAAAAAATGTTATTGTTATAGATTAAATAAAGTGACTACAAATTTAATCTTACACATTAAAATATATACAGATATATTTCAAGCGATTATAACTACGTTCTATTGAAATAGTAATACTTTAAGATAATGTAAATGCCTTGTTTCAGAAATCTTGTGTAAATAATAATAATAATAATAATAAAGGATTGTTTAGTACTACTTAACTGTAGACAAGGATGGCATGATTTTTACTTTCTATAACTATAGAATTATTCATTCCGAAAGCAAAGTTATTATATATATATATATATATATATATATATATATATTATTATATATATATATATATATATATATATATATATATATATATGCAACATTACTATATATTGAAACTACTATGCACATTTCCTTTTAGATCATATGTTTAAAATTGGCTCTTTTTTTCAAAAAAGGGTTTTTCACTTGATTGCACACAATGATCGTTTAATCTTATGACTATTTTAAATTATTTAGGTTAAAATTAAATAGATATAACATGTTATTCAAATGATTTATCAAATAAGTAATTTTTTTCGCGATTTAAAAGACATTTTACCTTTAATAAATATAAGTACCAGTCAAATTAATTGTGAGAAAACAAAGTAAAATGAGATCATAAACAACTGCGATATGCTCTGTGTATGATAACTGAAATTTTTCATTCTTTAAGAAAACCAACTGAATGTAATTTTGTTATAACAGTCCAGTAAATTCTTTGTATTAGAAATTCATATTCAGAAAAAAATGTTATTGTTATAGATTAAATAAACAAATTTAATCTTACATATTCAAAAATATACAGATATTTCAAGCGATAATAACTACCCGCTATTGAAATAGTATTACTTTAAGATGATGTAAATGCCTTGTTTCAGAAATCTTGTGTAAATAATAATAATAATAATAATAAAATATTGTTTACTACTACTTAACTGTAGACAAAGATGGCGTGATTTTTACTTTCTATAACTATAGAATTATTTATTCCTAAATAAAAGCTACTATATATATATGCAACATTACTATATATTGAAACTACTACGCAACATTTCCTTTTAGATCATGTTTAAAATGGGCTTTTTTTTCAAAAAAAGTTTTTACTTAACAGGCACCTGATTGCACACAATGATCGTTTAATCTTATGACTATTTTAAATTACTTAAGTTAAAATTAAATAGATATACCATGTTTTTCAAAAGATCTATCAAATTAATATTATTTTTTCGCAATATAAAAAAATTTTCACCTTTAAAAAATATGTTATAAATTTAGCAGTAGTTAAAATCTGCAACATTAAAAAAGTTTGGTAGTTATTTTAAAGACTTATTATATTACTTTAATTTATTCTAAATATTTTTGTAATAAGAAGAAATATGTTGTGTGCGGTGAAATGATAAAATTGAAATTTTCAAGTTTCTAACAATTTTTCCAGATAAAAAATCCTAATACTGTTGGTGACACGTAAATCTGGAAACATTCTAGTTTAGCAATCAGTAATTTTTTTACTTTACTAAAATTATACTTTTATTTACAGAACATTTAAAACAAGGTTAATTTTTTTTAAAATTTAAATAGTACCAGTCAAATTAATTGTGAGAAAACAAAGTAAAATAAGTTCATAAACAACTGCGATATGCTCCGTGTATGATAACTGAAATTTTTCATTCTTTAAGAAACCCAAATGAATGTAATTTTATTATAACCGTCCAGTAAATTGTTTGTATTAAATATTCATATTCAGAAAAAAATGTTGTTGTTATAGATTAAATAAATTGACTACAAATTTAATCTTACATATTCAAAAATATACAGATATATTTCAAGCGATAATAACTACCCGCTATTGAAATAATAATACTTTAGGAAAATGTTAACATTATAAAACATTCTTCTAAACATAAATACTTAGTAACTGTTATATTTAAGTATTCATATTTCGTAAACATTACGGATTAAAAAAATACTACAATTTTTAATCTCGAAACTTATCTCGTATAAATACCTCCTAAATATTTACAAACATATGTGTATATATTTTAAAATGTAAATTTCCTCTGAGATTAAAATACTAAGCTTTTGTATATTATTTCATAACTGAAGTGTGAAAACATTCACGTCTTGGTACATTCATTTGGCTTTATTTCATTATAACAAAGCAATTTTTTTAAGTCTGTATTAAATTAATTCTCTCTATGAAACTTATTCTTAGATTTTAATTCAATTCTGTTGAAACAAAAGAATTTTGAACTGTGAGGATTTTCATCTTCAACTAATGTCAAGATGTAAAATGTATGACAATTCCTGTCAGTTTATTTAAGATAAAGTTTAAGATTAAAATACATTATGTAAAGCTAGTACTCGAGATTTTTGCAAAGAAGTAAATCAGATATATGTTTAAAATTAGCGAATAGTAAACAATAATATATGATATCATTAAATATGCATAATTTCTCCGATTTTCATATATGTATTACTTCTTTTTCACACAAAGTCATCCCTCTGAGTAATGTCATCTTTGTTTCTTTAGATGTATTTAAATTAAAGAGAAAATTTCATAGTTAGAATTTCTTGAAACTTCTTATAATAAAACACAAAACTGGTTTAGTTTATTAATAGAGAATTTATGCTCACAGGAAAATTTCTCAACAGTACTCCCTGGGCTAAGCCCTCTAGTACTGGAGTAACTATTAGTGGTACTGCATCAGACTATTAGTAATGAGTTGGCATGACATAGAGAATTTATGCTCAAAATAGTTAAGATTTAAAATATTTTTATCAAAAATTATTTCTGGTACGTGCAAGATTTTAGTTCTTTTAAGAATAGTATATTACCATGCTACTAAAATGCATTCTAACTGACAATGCTACAAAAATGTATGACGCCACTTTTCTCAATCGTGTTTAGATTAAAGTATAACTGTGCATCGAATATTTTACCATTATTGTTTCGAATGGCGTTTTCTCCAAAGTATTGTTGCTTAAGGTAAAATACACTATCATGGTAACAGCAAAAGACAGTGCTATTTTCAGTTTATTTTTCAAATAAACATACAAAATTACGAAGTGCGAACCATGAAAGATAGAAAAGACTGACAGAACTTGACATGTTTATTATGGGATACCATATAATTTTGCGATTCAAAGTGCCTGAAAAAATACCCTTTCTTTCAATTCTTCTGCAAAAAGTGGGTGGAAAGAAATACTCAAGTAGAAAATATTTTCTATTTGTTCAGTTCAGTGCAGAAAAGTTATTTGGAAATAAATTTATACATAGAATTGAGATTATTCAATCTACATTATAGGTTTGAAACTAATTTTAATCTCGTTTTTTCATACATTGTCTTTAATGTTAGTGAATGTTACTTTTTCACTAAATGTGATGAATAAAGAATAAAATGAAGGATTTACATTATTGAAAATTTAGAATTAAAAAAGATGAGGATTTATTTTTATTAGCTATAAATAATTAGTAAGAATATTATATTCTCATGCTACTAAATTTCATTCTAATTGAGAATGCACACAGAAACTTATGACGCCACTTTTCCCAATCGTGTTTAGAAAAAAGTATAACTGTGCATCGAATCTTTTTTATTCTTGTTTCGAATGGCGTTTCCTCTAAGGTATTTTAAAATGTATTAGTGTGGTAACAGCAAAATACAGTGGTATTTTCAGTTTATTTTTCAAATAAACATACAAAATTGCAAATTCCGAACTATGAAAGATAGACTATACTGACAGAACTTGACATAAAGTAGATGTTTATTATGTGATACCATACAATTTTGCGATTCAAAGTGCCTGAAAAAAGAGCCTTTATTTCAATTCTTCTGCAAAAAATGGGTGGAAAGAAATACTCAAGTAGAAAATATTTCTGTTTGTTCAGTTCAGTTCAGTTCATTTCAGAAAGGTTATTTAGAAATAAATTTATACATAGAATTGAGATTATGCAATCTATATAAATGGTTTGAAACTAATTTTAATCACGTTTTTTTATGGATTTTCTTTAATGTTAATGAATATCATTTATTCACTTAATATGATGAATAAAGCATAAAATGAAGGATTTATATTATTGAAAATATAGAGTTATAAAAGGTGAGGATATATTTTTACTAACTATGCATAGTAAGTATTTTAATTATTGAATAAGTTACATCTGTTTAGCATGCATTTAAGCTTCTTCGCTTGGTTTTTATTAAAATCAATATCATGTCTTGCAATTCAAATACTTTCTGGCTCTTGTCTCATTCTGCAGAAAATCTCAACATCCACTTTTGGTTTGGGGCTGGATTGAATATGTTAACATTTATTTATTTTTTAGATTATTAACAGTTTATCACATGCCTTAAAATCTTTTCTAAAGTTATAAATTAATTACCCTGCCAAAACTTGTAAGTTGACGGTCCACCTCCCTGTCGTGGATCTCAAGTCATTGTTTGTAACACCTCTTCTACAACAAAAATAAAGTGAACAATATATATATTTTTTAATTTTAAATACCTCTTTAGCACAAAATTTGTAAAATAAAAGCAATGGAATGCTAACCCAATATTATAAAATAATTGACAATTTTAAGTGCAATATATTAAAGTTTTATAAAACCTACAAAAAATTAATGGTCACATCTGATTCATTCAGTCTTTTAATTTGTTTTGTTCTTACCATTATCATTTGTATTTTAAACGCTGTGTATTACTTTTAATTTGCTGCTGTGTTATTTGATTGGGCGATTCATAGCGTATATTTCATAATTGATTTTCTTTTTTAACCAGCTGGTCTGTGCGTCTGTCAATTTTTAGATATTGTATTGTAAATTATTTATCTGGTCTTTTAATTGTAGTAATATATTTATGTAATACATTTTTGCTTTAAACATGTTAAGGCTGTTTGGTTTTTAAGATCAGTTTTCTTACTAGTTCTTTTCTTATTGGTTCTTTTAGATTTTCTAAGGCATCTATAAGCACTAGTCTCTAGGAGAGAAGGTGGTTTAGTTCTTGTCTGCAATGGACACTAAATATTTCTAAATCATACCAAATTTGCGACTTTAGAATATTTTCTTGGCACACCAAAAGATTTAAAATATAAAAATAACAACCATGTAATTTAGCATCTAATATACTGACTCAAAAACTGCATTACAATTTCCATTGACTTAAGTTCTTTAATAAAATAATATTAGTCATTCATTTTTTACACGAACAATTTATTTTTGAAATATTTACACATACACACACCATGTTAGTAAATAAAAGACATTCGTATCAAGTGTATCAATAAAATATACTTCTGAAAGTCAAATCTCCATTTCCCAGAGACTTCGTTCCTCTACATTTTTTAAGGCTTCTATAAACACGAAACTCTGGGAGAAAAGATGGCCTAGTTCTTGTCTACAATGGAAACTGAATATTTCAAAAGGATTGTAATTATGAGTTCTGAGCATATTGTTTCTAAACGTAAGATTTACACCTGCAGAACTAGTTTAACAAGTTTGCGACTTTAGAATATTTTCTTGGCATACCAAAAGTTTTAAAATATAAAAATAACAATCATGTAATTTAGCATATAATATACTGACTCGAAAAACTGCATTACAATTTGCATTGACTTAAGTTCTTTAATAAAATTCTATTAGTCATTCGTGTTTTACACGAACAATTCATTTTCGAAATATTTACATATACACACCATGCTACTAAATAAAAGACAAACGTATACAGTGCATCAATAAAATACACTTCCGAAAGGCAAATCTCCATTTCCCAGAGACTTTTATCTCAGTGTGAAAACGTCGGAAATTCACCGAAAGAAAACTGAAGACGTCTGCTGAATCTTACAGTTTGTGGTGATAAATTTCATGATTTCTTGGAGTGATAAAGGATATTCTTTAGTTGTGAAACAATTGTTTATTTTATCGATACATTTTATCGATACATCTGATCTCTAGTTTTGTAAAGCACATTCTTAGTTATGTTGTGGTTTAAATCCAATAATTAATAATGATTTGATAATATGCTAAAATAAAATTAAAAATCTGTTAAAAATACAT
>CM063504.1:65024081-65026581 GCA_032207245.1 Pardosa pseudoannulata
TTTAATAATGAAAAACTGTGCATGAAATAACCATTTAATTTTTATTTAAAAAACTTGTTTCATTTTACAATTCGTACATACTCTTAATTAAAATCCACTTTTTACATAGTTTTAAATAATATCAGAAACAGTAAAATTAAGAAAATATCAAAGCAAAACATTAATGAGGTACACAGATAATAGTCTTCAAGCTAGTGATACTTTTCAAAACAAAGTGCAAAGGAATTCTGAATTGTTTACACCGCCAAGTAGCCTCACTTTTAATTTGATTCTTGTAACACACACGGCATTTCTTAGTAGGTTTTCTTTTATTCTGACTCATTAATTTGGCAATGACTTGTACCAAGAAATTCTAAGTAAACAATATGCAATAGTGACTTGTGATTTTCACAAGTGATAAAAGTGTTGCCAAATTCAGTACACTGAAATTTTAAACTAAATTAATTATCATATTTAACAGTAACTTTAATCGCATGACGAGTGTAGCTCGTCATTTTGCGGTATGGAATGAAAAATTAATGACGAGCTAGACTCATCATTTTACAGGAAGGGGTTAATATTGGGTGATAATGTTATGTTATTAACTGCTATAATATCATTAACTACTTATAAAAAAAGCAAATATAACGAGGTATGATAAAAAAAAATATTTTTCTGTCTGAATTTAAAGAGTATGGAGTATGATTAAAACAATTTCAAGAGATTTGGTTTGCATTTTCATTTGTTTTTATTCCAGTTATAGCATTATTTAAAAAAAATGAATTTTGAAGTACAGAGACAGGGTTCTATATAAGCTACTAAAAGTATACATTTATAACGTTATTAATATTAGCGTTTCTAATTATTCATTTTAATTTGAACGTTTCATCGAAACGAATTGCATAGTAAAAGCTGAATTATTCCTTTCTATTAAAATGTTTCTAGAAAAACTAATGACTAGCTAGACTCGTCATTTTACCGGAAGGGGTTAAAAAATCTCGTACGTGGAATCTATTTGTTTTCAATACTTCTATATTTTGAAGTAAATAAATTTCCCGTAGAGCAATTTTAGCATTATTGTTTAAGTGTTAGTATATATTTCAATCAAAAAATAATTAATGATAGTAAATTGCGAAAATCATTGCGCTCGTTTTAAATTTTAACCCACATGGTTTTGAAAGGATATAAATAACTCTAAGAATATATTATTAAACTACAAAATTAGGAAAGAAATAAAAGATTTCAAAGTTTAAGAAAGTCGAATGATTCTATTAAAACAAAAGAAGCACATTTTAATTTGCCGCTTCATCTATTATTTTAATTAATCTGTGGCGTTATGTTTAAATTACTGCCAACTAATTAAGCGTAAAATTAAAAAGAATTGCGTGAAAACTAAGAATTCGACAGGTTTGAGAACATCTACTAAGCGACATCTTTGTTTAACATCTATTACTGCTGATTCTATATTGAAACTAATTAAAATATTTCCTTATAATCAGAGGTTTGGACATTTAAACTGCCACATTCAAAAACAGTTAAAATGAAATTTATAATAGGGAAATTATTTACTTATTTTAAGAAAAGCTTAACTAAATATATCACAGACACAGATATATATATATATATATATATATATATATATATATATATATATATATATATATATATATGTGTGTGTGTGTGTGTGTGTGTATGTATGATATATATATGTGGGTGTGTATACGTAATATATATATATATATATATATATATATATATATATATATATATATATATATATATATATATATATATATATATATATATATATATATATATATATATATATATATATATATATATATATATATATATATATATATATATATATATATATATATATATATATATATATATATATATATATATATATATATATATATATATATATATATATATATATATATATATATATATATATATATATATATATATATATATATATATATATATATATATATATACATATACATATACATATATGTGTTTATATATACTAGAAATGTATATATAATATATATGTATAACACACACACACACACACACACACACACACACACACACATATATATATATATATATATATATATATATATATATATATATATATATATATATATATATATATATATATATATATATATATATATATATATATATATATATATATATAACATATTAAAAATTATTCTAGTACGTGACTATATAACACTCAATTTGGATACCCATTTGCAAAGGGATTCTCGATACAAAGAGCTGAATTTAATTTAATTTTCTCAAAAGTGAAATCACGAACTTGCTATTTTTTAAATTTTTTTTCAATTTTTCAATTAGCCTCAGAAGATTCTTAGGAATTACTATGGTTTTAGAGAATATATTTATGATTTCCTTGTAAGTTAGGGGTATTGGCTGTTTCAGAAATTCTAATCTAATTTAATTCACACATGATACCATGGAATACTTTGGAGATGAGGGAAAATCC
>CM063504.1:65031581-65034081 GCA_032207245.1 Pardosa pseudoannulata
GAAATTTAACACGATTTTCCTATTCAGTATTGAGTGTTAAATGAATCATCGGTAAAAGTAGCTGATTATGAAATGATCATTTACTGCTTACACAGGCAATTACATTTATAGTATATAAATGGAAATTTAATACCTTTCTAGACTTCAATTATAATATCCTTCTTTCTAATCATTATGAAACAAAGTGTTGTTTTATATCTTTCATAATTAATGCTGTTTAAAAATTTCTTAATTTTATAAATGCTATTTATGGATAGTCGTCATTTCATTTATATTTTATTCATTTTTATATTTCATTTATATATTTTAAATTCCATAAAAAACGTTAAGTGGGAAATATGAAATAGAATTATTCGCAATAAGTATAATAATAGCGCACAATAAGTAATAATACAATAAGTAGAATAAGTAGAATAAGATGTATATAAGAAATTATTTTTTAATTTAAATTAACCATAAATATCTTTGATATTTTCTAAGCCTAAACTCCTAAAAATCCCTGTTATTTTACATTTTATAATTAAAGTGTGTTTATAAATTGGAAATTAAAATTTTTTAACTACATATTGTATTAATATTATTGAGAACGAAAGAATAAATATTATCTAGTATCGGTTTAATATAAAAAATTGTTTCTAATTTACAATTTTTCAAGCCATTTGATAATAAATTGTTTCCATTTATTAGCTTTGTGCATATATTTTAAATTTTTTATTAAATGGGCTAAAACATGTAGCAAAATAAAAATATATATAAATCTTTACCCTTATTAAGGATGTACAAGAAATTACTCTAAACAGACCAGAATTTTATTTAATTTCATATTGAGTCAAATATAGGTGGTTATATTAAGGATTTTTTTTAAAAATCTCAATAGGTACTTTGCTCCTTTAAATGATAACCTCAATGAAATTTTAAAGTATTTTTTTTTACATTATTGTACGACTTGTTTCATCAAAACTTTTGATTGTTTTTTAATGCATATTGTGAGAGTACAGCTATGTTTTACATAGGGTTTGCGAAACTGATCTGCTCACCACACTCACATATTGTCGGTTGCATGCCCAGGTATTTTTCGCAACTCCAGGAGGCGTGGGGTATAGCCAGTTGAAAAGACAGCACTTAAACTTCACCAATTTTGGAGAGTTGTGAGTGGTCACCAGGAGGCGATTTAGGACCATACCTGGAGTCCCGGTGAATCTGTACAGAGACGGGAAAAGACGCATTGTGCACAGGACAATGGAAAGACAGACACATCAGCACATGGCAATGAAACGACAACTAGGTGAAAGGGTTTTGTGTGAAACTAGTATAGGGTCACTGGAGTATTTCTAGAAGGAAGAAAAAGAATGTAGCTTGCTCATAGACTTTTGGCAATTTTTCTTTCAGGTATAGCACTTGGAGTGCTTCTTTTTCCTTTTAGTTAATTATTTATTTTTAGCATTTTTCTTTATATTTTGTTCTCACTAATATATTTGTATTTTGTAATACATCAGTGGTATTTTGCTATAAATAATATTAAAGATGATATAAGACAAACTTTGGTTATTAATGGATTTGAAGTAACAACAGTAATGTACTACACCACAGCATTTTGGTGCCGTGACCGAGATTCGAACCTGGGTTAATGGACTTGAAGTAACAACTGCATTGTACTACCCCACAGCATATATTCCCTTGGCACCATAAGATAATGAAATATATAGGAAGAAAATGAATAAAAGACATATGACTTACAGTTGACCTATATATAGTCCCATCTACTAATGTATTAAATATGACTCTTTGTATATATTTTATGTATTAAAATCCATTCTTAGATTTACATATACAACCTATCTCTTATAAATATGTGGAAAACTGTGTGTGTGCTTGTATAAGGATTTTTTTATCCTTTTTGGTTCCGATTCTCTTTTTCGGGTAAACTTTTCTAGCAACCATAGAGAATATTGAATGCCCTGGTGAGTTGCATAGCTAAACATAGATTTCTGACGCTTAAGTTATGTGATCCACGTGATTAGTAGTGATTGTTAATTGGCTGGTACAAATAACTTTAAAAGCAGAATGTATAATTTGTTATACCGATAACTTATGTATCACAGAACTCGATGGCTAGGCCTAGAGAGTTATCTCACGCTCTCATCCTATGATCTTGTGATTACGGACAGAAGAGCAGTTTCACTTGTAAAAGAAAATATGAATAAACTACGATAGTTTCCAATTGTCTTTATTTCGTTGCCCTATTCAACGCAATTTTTAAGACTGCAGGACTGAAATATTCTCCCGGAACTCCCTTCGAGATGAGGTAAAAAGTATCATCTCATATATATATAGATATATAATTATATATAATAATATATATATATATATTGTATGTAATTTTTTATAAAATCCTTACAAGAAGATATATAATATATATTGTGTTATGTATTTATAAAGAATGATCTAATTTTAAAACTTTTCTTCAACAGAACATATGTATCCCTAGTACATAGCTAAA
>CM063504.1:65039081-65044081 GCA_032207245.1 Pardosa pseudoannulata
GTTTTGAAGAATTTCATAACTTCATTTATCATATTTCCAGAAAGTATTCCTTTGAAAAATGTGGGATAAATTATGTTGCACTTTGACATCTTTCGTTTCCTAAAGGACATTTTTCTAAGGCGCATTCTTATAATTTTATTAAAAATATATGTGCGCAATCATTAAACACCAAAGTTAAAAGTAGTCTTTCCATATTTTATACACATGTATATGGTTTGTAAGCTCATAATTAAACTTTATTTATTTTTTAAACTAATCTTGATATTTATTATGGATATTTCCCAAAAGATTATAATACTTATTTTGTATTATTTCTCTCTCTCTCTCTCTGTATATATATATATATATATATATATATATATATATAGGGATAAAATTATTGTAGAAAGACAATAATCAAGCACTTTGGTGGTAAAAGATCAAAAATAATCTTTCCGTATGAATAATACTTCAGTAAGAAATCCTTCATCCTGTGTATTTTGTTATAAATCCTGTCTACATTTACCATTATTCAAAAAAAATTATAGAATTAAAAATTAACTAAGTTAAAAAATCATATATATATATATATATATATATATATATATATATATATATATATATATATATATATATATATATATATATATATATATATATATATATATATATATATATATATATATATATATATATATATATATATATATATATATATATATATATATATATATATATATATATATATATACATATATATATATATATATATATATATATATATATATATATATATATATATATATATATATATATATATATATATATATATATATATATATATATATATATATATATATATATATATATATATATATATATATATATATAGATATATATATATAAAATTTGATTTAGATGTCTTCCATGGAAGCAAGATTTTAGTATGGTAGCCATTTAATTTTTCCTTGCAATATGTGTTGCCTTAGGTACCTACTGCTATTTTACAATTAAAATATATAATATATTAATTTAATATAGATTATAAATTTACATATTCAGAGATATAGGCTAAAGGAATTTAGAACGAATAACATTGTGTTAATTGATCTTAATATTATGTTTACCCCAAATCATCCGCTATCCCCAAATTCGTGTTTTATTTCTTCATAGTAGATATATAATATTCGTCATGATTTATAATTTTCGTGAAAAGGACAGAAAAAATTTGCTTATGAAAAGATGTAATTTGCCATACCTCAAACACAGAATGTCGTTACTCAATAATTTAAATAGTTGGTATTTAAGCATTGGTGAATATGTTATTTTCTATTGAGTATTATCCGTGAATTCTTCCACATACATACCGTTTGTATCTATCTCCGCAAAAAAAGTTAATCAAGCCCAATTTTCACAACAATATGGTAAGGGAATTGTAGAATAAAAAAAAAGTTTTGAGTAGTATAATATACAGAACTAACATTTTTTAATAGAGAAATTCACTATTCTACATATAGAAGTAAAGATAACAGTCATAGAATATCTGAAGCAAGTTCTGCTAATTCTTTATTGTGTCAACCAATTGTTTATTATTTAAGCTATATCAAGAGCTGAACAATTTCTTAAATTCAAGTTATCTTTATATTCTCCGAAATAATACAACCCCATATATATTCCTTCAGTTTTCAATTTGCTGTTAAGAAAATCGGAAATGCAGACAGTCCAACTTAATGAGTCCATGCGGTTCATTTTTCTTCCTAAATAAAGGGAGGCGAAAATAACACAGACGCGACAAAAGACGCATTTATCACATTACGGAAAAATATTCATTTGGAAAAAGTGGGATAAATGGATAAATACCATTCCTAGAGGTACATCTTCTACTTTAGCTTTTCCCATTTTTTTAACTAGTTTTTTTTTTTTCTTAAATAGGGCTAGACCCAGACATCTTCCAAATGAATCGTTGCCACATTCTTAAAATTTTCTTAAAATATATATCGATGGTTCAGCTCTTTTTCGATGGATTTCTTTAAGCGAAACAGTCAGACATATTATATTTTATTCACATTTATTTCATAATTATAGAAAATTTGGTACAAGTCACCTTGACAAATTAGGAAATTATTCAATATTTTCACTTTTATTTATATTCACTTTTTTAAATCTCAAACTTGGGTGATTCATATAGAAAGGTGTATATAGATTTTATAAATATATTGTTCTACTTGATATCCTACTTATATATTAATAAATATTGAAAATTTTATCTTCATGGCTCTTTCAACATTTCTTATAATCTTTTAGCAGGTTTACCATTTCTATTCATTTTATTGCTATAATAATTATATTAGAATAAGTTAATGATTATTTTAATAGAGTGTATATATATATATATATATATATATATATATATATATATATATATATATATATATATATATATATATATATATATATATATATATATATATATATATATATATATATATATTTATATATATATATATATATATATATATATATATATATATATATATATATATATATATATATATATATATTTATATATATATACATATATATATATATATATATATATATATATATATATATATATAATATATATACATATATATATATATATATATATATATATATATATATATATATATATATATATATATATATATATATATATATATGTGTGTGTGTGTGTGTGTGTGTGTGTTTGAGTGCCTCACCAGTACAGCTCTTTAAGTTATATATGTTACTTTTGTATTTAAAGATGCTAAATACCTTATAATTACTTTCTTTTTCACTCGTTGTAGCAATCATTGCATAATTATGTATTCTGAAGTGCTGACTGAGTTGAACTTGCATTATTTCTTTTTACTAAGCACAAAGAACTACAATCAATAACAATTAATAATTTGGTGGCTTGCAGTTCCTCTTTCACACCCAAAGTTATCGTTGGCGTTGTTTATTCTTAAACATTTCAAAAAAGAAAGAAAAATTATTTAATAAGTCATAATTCATATTATCTCAATGGTTAAATGGCATTTTTTACTTTTTAGACGTCGTAAGATTAGATTATATTTTTCATGTATCGGATCATAAGTTTAAATTTTATTAGATGCAAGAAATGTGTATACTCATTCCTCTGTACAAACTCATTTCTGTGAACTGACAATACAATTTTGCTTTTAGTGAAGTATTCTACATTAATTTTGAACTAATATACAATCACATATAGATTTAGATACGATGGTATAGAATTTCTGCAACGGTATCAAATATCAGCTAATCGTAAACTTTGAGCTTATATCACAGAGGCGATGATAAACTATACTTTTAACGGACAGAATACAATTTGAGACTTTAATTAAAAATTGTGTCATTTTGTAATTTTAATATTACAAATTACAAAAATTACAACAATATTGAATTTTTAAACGCATCTTTTGGAAGAAACACGAATTTAATCATAACGTTGTTATTGCAATTGAATGTTGTGTGTACATGAGCATACCAATGCAAGAAAAATATATATGATTTTAAAATGTCATACACGCCAAATCTAGTGGTGAACGACCCAAGGTGCGTTGAGATTCTTTCTCATTCGCTTCTGAATCCTTTTTCGAACGCGTGTTCCTATGTTTTGCTTTCCATGAAATGACCCATTTTCTATATTCCATTTCGCCGGTGCAGGAAGTTTTTGAGAGGGAGATAGATGCCCTTCCTCCCACTCCTTCCTCCGCCTCTTGTCTGCTTCGAGGATTTATGATCCGAATATTTCTACATCGGGAGACTCATTTGTTTCCTTCGATATCTCCAAATGATACATTGAAGACAGGTTTGTCTGCAAACAGATAAAAGGAGAAATCGGATACGAAAAGAAAAATTTCCTATTAACATTCCTCATGGGGGGAGGGGAGGCATTTATATATTTCTTTTCCTGCCGTCTCACTTATCTGAAAAACCGTTTCTTCCTGCAATCAAAAGTTTCAGACGTAAGACATTTGGTATAAGCTGATGTTCTCATATTCAAATCCTTTAAAATCTCAGCCTATTCTATTGGGCGTAAGGCAAATAATTGTTCACTGCGCTCCTGCTTCTCTAAGCTCTTAGATAAAGCAAGGTTTGTAAAAATATAGAAGGAAATAAATTATGTTTTAAAGGCTTCAACAATATGTATTGAAAACAGTAAATATTAAGTTAAAGATTGATTATATAAAAATGTATACATATGATAGGTGATATTAACGAGGAAATAGTCTGTAAAATAGGTTACTAAACGAGGTACTAGCTATTTACACTAGTATATGTTCGAAGTAGCTATATGCTGATTATGCAATGAATTTTGCCTAGTCTTTTAACCCGTTCGCGACAAACGTCGCGAGGACGCGACGCAGCGATTCTACTCTTACCATCGCAGTGTCGCCTCCATGCGAAGAGCGGTTGATATTGAGAGACCAGCGTCGCGTATGCGTAATCGGAGATTGGGACGTTTTATTTGAATTTTTAAATGCTAGATTTAATTATTAGCTGGTGTTAAACGCAACGATTTTCACAACGGTCGATTCGAATAGCCTTTACGTGCTGGTCCTCAAGGGGTTAATACACAGAAACGCAAAATTATAAGAATGGGTATGTGTTTTAAAATCGTATTTACGTGTTGCAATTTTCCAAATAATAAAGTTGGGGGATTTATATTCTTAAAAATAAAATTAAAACTTTTATGTATATTTTTATGCTTAAATGTTATGCAGTATTCTTTGTGAAATTGATTTTGATCTATTTCATTCAAACAAGTTTATTCTCAAATACTGGGGTGTCTGCATACAGTTGAACTGGATCCTATGCTTTGCCAACCAGAGCCCTTGGAGTCATAAAGGAAGATTAGCACCGTAGTTCATGGCCTCTGCAATTGAGATGCATCAGAGATTTTAATCTGTTACTTAAAAGATTAAAATCTCTGATGCTACACTTCAATTGCAGAGGCCATGAACTACGGTGCTAAT
>CM063504.1:65049081-65074081 GCA_032207245.1 Pardosa pseudoannulata
TTTAAGAATTTATTACTATATTTTCTCTAAGATGTGCATAAATTTTAAATCCCCTATATGATAATAACCTAAGTTATCTCTCCGTCTGTAATAGAATTTATGAAGCGGTTGTACCTATAATGGATATAGGCAGCCATATTGGATTTTTGCTGAGTTAGGGTTAGGAACGTTCGAAATCCACCCTTTCCCTCCTTTATTAATGCCATTATTATGCCATCCCGTTTATTAATGCATTTAATGCCATTATTTCAATCCCTATTTTCAACGGTTAATGGCAGGCTATTAAATTTCTCAATTTGTTCTCATTTAATTATTTCATATTTTACATTATTTAAAAATCTTCTGCATTATTTTCATACGTTTTATCGATGAACTTAGATAGTACGTAAATAATTTTCTTTTATATCTGGCTTAAATAATAGTTTAGGTACATATGTTATAATTTTAAATTTAATCATCGATTATTTTTTGTTGCAATGAAAATTTTATCGAAGGTTATTAAACCTACTAATTTAATCCAAATTATATATATACCTCCAGGGTGTAGTGAAAATCATAGTTTCATTCCTTTACTTCCATTAATTACTGTGGCAAAAAAATTGGGAAGAACTTAACGATAATTTTAACTTAGCTAAGAAAACTTTGAATATACTTTCTAAACGAATTCAACGTGATTTTAAACTGCATTCACAGTATCGAGAAACTATAGAGGACTATGAAGATAAACAAATTATTGAGAGTGTCCCAGATAATTCTCAGCCGAAAAACAAACCATTTTATTACCTCCCACATAAGGCAGTTAACGAATCTGGAAAAATACAACTTTTACTGATCCCGTCATATGCCGAACTATATGCTAGTTTTAGAATAAAGTTCTTGATTTAAGTTTTTTTAATCCCCTACTTTACTGTCCCACAAATGATTAAAAATTTGTTTTAAAAGTTATCTATTACAGTTTTTCATTTGCTTGTACACTGATATCAAAAGTAAAATACACAATTTTGAGTAGTCCAACAAATACATTACTTTCTCTGTTGAAAACCGCAATAACGGCAATCTCAGTGGTGCTAAAACAATTTTTTTGTTTAGTCTTTGTGTATTTAATCTCATCATAATAATTTCATAATAATGCGCACTTTCTTTTCCTGAAGGATAACATCTAAAAATTTGAAGCATAAAAGTTTTATTTGATGTGTAAAAATATTTTGGTAAACGGTAAACAATATTTACGTCAATTCTAAAGAAACTCAAAGGGTGATGACTAAATTCTAAAACATTCCCAAATTATTAGTCCAACAAATAAATTACTTTCTCTGTTGAAAACCGCAATAACGGCAATCTCAGTGGTGCTAAAACAATTTTTTTGTTTAGTCTTTGTGTATTTAATCTCATCATAATAATTTCATAATAATGCGCACTTTCTTTTCCTGAAGGATAACATCTAAAAATTTGAAGCATAAAAGTTTTATTTGATGTGTAAAAATATTTTGGTAAACGGTAAACAATATTTACGTCAATTCTAAAGAAACTCAAAGGGTGATGACTAAATTCTAAAACATTCCCAAATTATTAGTCCAACAAATAAATTACTTTCTCTGTTGAAAACCGCAATAACGGCAATCTCAGTGGTGCTAAAACAATTTTTTTGTTTAGTCTTTGTGTATTTAATCTCATCATAATAATTTCATAATAATGCGCACTTTCTTTTCCTGAAGGATAACATCTAAAAATTTGAAGCATAAAAGTTTTATTTGATGTGTAAAAATATTTTGGTAAACGGTAAACAATATTTACGTCAATTCTAAAGAAACTCAAAGGGTGATGACTAAATTCTAAAACATTCCCAAATTATTAGTCCAACAAATAAATTACTTTCTCTGTTGAAAACCGCAATAACGGCAATCTCAGTGGTGCTAAAACAATTTTTTTGTTTAGTCTTTGTGTATTTAATCTCATCATAATAATTTCATAATAATGCGCACTTTCTTTTCCTGAAGGATAACATCTAAAAATTTGAAGCATAAAAGTTTTATTTGATATGTAAAAATATTTTGGTAAATGGTAAACAATATTTACGTCAATTCTAAAGATACTCAAAGGGTGATGACTAAATTCTAAAACATTTGAACGTACATTGCTAAATAAATCAAAAGTAAACTATTCTTTTTAAATATAGAAAATAAGTAGACCTCTTTATATCATGTGTAGTAAGCTGTACTTATTTAGAATTCCATCTTACTGTCTCGCTTTCATTCTATAAAACAAATATCCTTTTACAAAAGGTCAATATTTTGTAATAATGATAAATTTCCTAATTAAGGCATGTGGCTTTATCTAATAGTAACAAAAGATATTAATTAAGTTTTCCATCTTAAATTTTATATTTGATAGACCAATATATCGCATTTACAATGATCGATCGTATAAAATGAGCTGTTGAATGTAAAATGTCTGACGGATTAATAATGTAGACCATACTTATACAAGCATAAAAAATGATTATTAAATAGTTTTTCCTACTTTTTCTGAAACTAATTATTAGTTATCTACCTTAACAAACATTTCCAACAAACAATCCTTCTCACTAATACGTGCATTGGGGATCCAGTCCTTGCGATTCAGCTGGAAATTATCCAAGAGCAACGAAAGTGATCCATACTAATAAATCATCCGATGGAAATAGTGGGAGTTCCATAAAGTACTACTCATTCGAACAATAATAAGAATGCAAAATTAAATAGGACAATATAATAATGATAAACTAACAGTTTGTTCTCCCTTATTCTAAAGATGATCGAACATGTAGTTCGATATATTTTAATACTTGAGACCATGGGGTTGATTCTTCACATGGATATCTGTTGTCAATAGCTTACTGTTTTGTTTTGGGCTATTATTTTGGTGCACGTGGTCTAATGGTACAGTAATATACTGTTTAACTCTGATTTCGAAAGGCTACAACCATCCATGAACAATTTGGGATTCTAAACCAAGAATTACTGTATCAAAGAGCAGCATCCTATCTATTCGACCATTGATTTGAAACTTTCTATATAAAAACAGAAAGTTTCAATCTTGTTAACCTTCGTGTAATGAAGTCATAACCTGACAAAATAAACTAACTTCTTATAAGAATTCTTCCTGTAGAGACAAAGCTTTACATCTTATAACTAATAACATACATTTATAGGTTAAAAGTCTCAACATTTTAGTTCTTTTAGAGTTTTTAATGAAAAAGTTATCAAAAATCGCCAGTCTGCTTAATTCCATAGTATGTCTACACAAATTCATTATTTTCGGAATTTAGTTCTTCAAATTATTTAGTAGTATCACTTCCTATGGAGTCCGAAACTGTATGCGAAATTATACATTTGCACATATTCTTTCCAACATGCTGTCAACGCTCTTGAGTTGACCTGTTGTTACATAGAGTTAGAAACCCTCTTTTCAGACAAAAAAAGCTTTTCACTAATACGTACATACGGGATCCACTTCTTGGAATTAAGCTGGTAGTAATCCAAGAGTAACGAAGGTGATCCATACTAATAAATCACATCCGAAAAATAAGAAGAATATAAAATTAAATCGGAGAATATACTAATAATAAACTAACAGTTTGCTTTCCCTTACTCTAAAAAAGATCATATATGTAGCTCGATATATTTTAATACTTGAGTCCATAGGGTTGATTCTTTGCGTGGATACTTGTTGTCAATCGCCTATTGTTTTGTTTTGGGCTATTATTTTGGTGCACGTGGGCTAACGGTACAGTAATATACAGTTTAACTCTGATTTCTAAAGAATACAAGGATCCATGAAAGATTTGGGATTCAAAACCAAGAATTCCTGTATCAAAGAGCAGCACGCTATCTATTCGACCATTGATTTGAAACTTTCTGTATAAAAACAGAAAGTTTCAATCTTGTCAACCTTCGTGTAATGAAGGCATAACGTTACAAGATAAACTAACTTCTTATAAGAATTCTTCCTGCAGAGACAAATTCCTCCTATAACTAATTCCTATAAGTAATAACATACATTTTTAAGTTGAAAGTCTCAGCGTTTTGGTTTTTTTACTTGTTTTGGTTCTTTTACTTTATTTATTTATTTATTTATTTATTTTTAAGTTATCAAAAATCCCCAGTCTGCTTATTCACTTAGTAAGTCTACACATATTCATTATTTTCGACTTCCGTTCTTTAAATTATTTATTAGTATCACTTCCTACAGAGTCCGAAACTGAATGCGAAATCATACATTTGGTCTAAAATGTACGTATACTTTCCAACTCGCTGTCACCGTTCTTGACATCACTTTTTCTTACATAGAGTTACAAACACTCTTTCCAGACAAACAACACTTTTCACTAATACGTGCATATGGGATCCACTTCTTGGGACTAAGCTGGGAATAATCCAAGAGTAACTAAAGTGATCTATACTAATAAATCATATCCGAAATAAAACATGAATATAAAATTAAATTATACGATATACTAATAATAAACTAACAGTTTGATTTCCCCTATTCTAAAAAGGATCGAACATGTAGCTCGATATATTTTAATACTTGAATCCACGGGTTTGATACTTTGCATGGATATTTGTATTCAGTAGCTTACTGTTTACTGTTTCTTATTTACTGTTTTGTTTTGGGCATAATGGATATTGTTTTGGTGCACGTGGGCTAATGGTACAGGTATATAATGCTTAACTCTGATTTCGAAAGGCTACAAGCATTCATGCAAGATGTGGGATTCAAAACCACCAATTCCTGTACCAAAGAGCAACGTCCTATGTATTCGATCATTGTTCAGAGTAAAATTTTGGATCATTTTTAAACAGAAAGTTTCACTCTTGTTAGCCTTCGTGTAATAAAATCATAACATTACAAAGCAAACTAACTTCGTATAAAAATTTTTCCTTCTACGACAAAGCTTTACATCGTATAAGTAATAACATACATTTATATGTTGAAAGTCTCAACGTTTTAGTTTTTTTACATTTTTTAATGAAAAAGTTAGACTAGTTAATTAAATAGTAAGTCTACACTATTTCATTTTTTTCTGAATTTCGTTCTTTAAATTATTTATTAATATCACTTCCTACGGAGTCCGAAACCGAATGCGAAATTATACATTTGGTCTAAAATGCACTATTCTTTCCAACTCGCTGTCATTGATCTTGAGTTCACTTGTTGTTACATAGAGTTACAAACAGTCTTTTCAGACAAACGACACTTTTCACTAATACGTGCATACGGGATCCACTTCTTGGGACAAGCTGGAAATAATCCAAGAGTAACTAAAGTGATCCATACTAATAAATCACATCCGAAAAATAATAAGAATGTAAAATTAAATAGGACAATATACTAATAATAAACTAACAGTTAGATTTCCCTTATTCTAAAAAGGATCGAACATGTAGCTCGATATATTTTAATACTTGAGTCCATGAGGTTGATACTTTGCATGGATATTTGTTGTCAGTAGCTTACTGTTTACTGTTTCTTATTTACTGCTTTGTTTTGGGCATAATGGACTATTGTTTTGGTGCACGTGGGCTAATGGTATAGGTATATAATGTTTAACTCTGATTTCGAAAGGATACAAGCTTTCATGCAAGATGTGGGCTTCAAAACCGCGAATTCCTATACCAAAGAGCAACGTCCTATCTATTCGACCATTGTTCAGAGTTAAAAATTTGGATCATTTTTAAACAGAAAGTTTCAATCTTGTTAGCCCTCGTGTAATAAAAGCATAACGTTACAAAGCAAACTAACTTCGTATAAAAATTCTTCCTGCTACGATAAAGCTTTACATCGTATAACTAATGTCATACATTTATAGGTTGAAAGTCTCAACGTTTTAGTTCTTTTACCGTTTTATTGAAAAAGTTATCAAAAATCTCCAGTCTGCTTACTCACTTAGTAAGTCCACACCGATTCATTATTTTCGGAATTTAATTCTTCAAATTATTTATTAGAATCACTTCCTGCAGAGTCTGAAACTGAATGCGAAACTAAACATTTAGTCTAAAATGCACGTATTCTTTCCAACTTGCTGTCACTACTCTTGAGTTCCCTTGTTGTTACATAGAGTTACAAAGCAAACTAACTTCGTATAAAAATTCTTCCTGCAGCGACAAAGCTTTACACCGTATAACTGATGACATACATTTATAGGTTGAAGTTCTCAACGTTTTAGTTCTTTTACAGTTTTTAATGAAAAAGTTATTAAAAATTACCAGTCTGCTTTCTCACTTATTAAGGCTACACCGATTCATTATTTTCGAATTTCATTCTTCAAATTATATGCTAGTTTCACTTCCTACTGAGTCCGAAACCGAATGCGAAACTAAACATTTAATCTAAAATGCGCGTATTCTTTCCAACTCGCTGTCACTACTCTTGAGTTCACTTGTTGTTACATAGAGTTACAAACACTCTTTTGGGGGCAGCACAGCTACTTAAAAGTCTCTTTTTTCTGACATAATTTCTTACATAATATCCGTTAACATTTCTTAAAAAATTTATTTATTTGCACATAGATTGCAAAAACTTAACATTATCAGTTTGACTGGGATAGCATGTGTCCCGCAAAGGTATTAGTTCTCTAGAGAGTCCCTTTCAAAAGGTTACACCTCTGGTCAAAGCAGTCAAAATACTGGATTAAATAAATTTCGGTAAGTTTTACTTATATCAGAAAGAAAAAAATTTCATTTTTTTTCGAAAAATTAACTATAAAAGAAAAAATATCGGAAAAAAATCACTGCCAAAACAGAACTCAGATTGTTTTTTGCTTTTTCCTGGCATTAAAAATACAAAACAGTATTTGGTGCCTGTGAAACTCCACGAAATTAAAAACGAAATTCATTTTACTCCTCGCGTATAAGAAAATCAGTAACAACTGACTTAGGTACACTTGTTTTTAATACAATTTTTACTGGCTTCCAACAGACTTTTCTTGGAAACACAGTAAATCTTTACAAAGACTTAAAAATCGAATAAATATTATATTATGAATTTCAATGACCTGCCTGGGATTCTTATTGAAAATCCAGACTAGACCATTTTTCATGAATCCGAACAGGGAATGAGCAAATCTTCAAAACAGTTAAGGTAATTTAAAAGTCTAAAGACAATAATATTGAGCAAAGAATTTCACTAAAAATGATAAGTTCCTTTATTCTTTGACAGAATTCATTCAACATACATTTTTTTCTCTGATATAAAAGAGGGAGATATTATTCGATGCATCTAAAAGTATGTAAAAAGACAAGATGAAACATTATTGCTGCAGTTTCGATTTCGATGGAGAACTATTTTTCCCATTTTAGTTTATTAATTAAGATGCTGTAAGTCCAATGACAATTTTAATGTTGTAACATTAAATAGTGAATATTCATCTATAGTATATAAATCTAAAAATGCTAAAAAATATTCTATCGAAAATGTGATTAGATAAAATAAATATATAAAAGGTTGTATGCACTCACCTCAAAATGTATTACAATCAAAAATTTACGACTGACTTAGTTTGTTGTCTTAGTTTTTATTTCTCTTTATTTCATCTAGATATATTCTTTTATCATTTTAATTATTTAAAACTGCACGATTGTGTTCCAATTATTATTAATTAATCAACAATAATCTATTTTATACCATTTAATATTTAAATCTCAAATTCAATTTCAATACTTTCTCAATTTATACTCCGAATTCAAGAACGTAAAGATCGCAGTGAACGTTTCTCCTATTAAATCTCTCCCTGTCTGAGAGCTGTCTATGTAATCGGTCTTAAAAGAATTCAGAACAAAGTAACTCAAACGTCCAGTCAACCGAAGGCAAATTGTTTAGCTTCTAACTTTACTTAAAAGAAACGAAATCAAGTCTTCCTTATTCCATTTTCTCTCTCTGTTTGTTAGTTTCTTTTCAGCTTAATGGATATACAGAAACAGATACAGCCGGTTTTTCTAAATTTGTTTTTCCTAAATCTGTATCCATTTTTCAACTTTTGTATTATTCTCTCTGTTTCGTCTAAATATAAATTCTTTTAACATTTCAATACACCGTGTTCTATGACATTCAATTATTAATTACTTAGCGATAAGCTATTTTATACCATTTAGCATTTAAAACACCGAATTGAGTTACAATACATTCAAAGCTTATACTCCAAATCCTATAAATTAAAAATGACAGTGTGTTGTTCCCCTTTTAAATACCTCCCTGTCTGAGAGCTATTTATGTAATCAGTTTTTATTGTAAATAACTCAGAACAAAGTAACTCAAAAGTCCAGTCAACCGGGGATAAATTGATTTTCTTCTAACTTTATTTAAAGGAAGCTAAATCAAGTCTTTTGCATTATTCTCTCTCTTTCATCTACATAAAAGTTCTTTTAACATTTTAATTTATGATGCACTATGACATTCAGCTATCATACTACGAATCATCAAAAGATCATACTACGAATCATTCAAAGATCATACTACGAATTCTATAAATTAAAAATGAAAGTGAGTTGTTCCCCTTTTAAATCACTCCCTGTCTGAGAGCTGTTTATGTAATCGGTTTTTATTGTAAATAACTCAAAACAAAGTAACTCCAATGTTACTCAAATGAAGATAAATTTATTTTTTTCTAACTTTATTTAAAAGAAACTAAATCAAGTCTTTCTTATTCCATTTTCTCTCTCTGTTTGTTAGTTTCTTTTCAGTTTAGTGGATATACAGAAACAGATATAGTCGGTTTTCTAAATTTGTTTTTCCTAAATTTGTATCCATTTTTCAAATTTTGTATTATTCTTTATTTTGTCTTATTCTCTATTTTGTCTTATTCGTCTAGATATAAATTCCTTTAACATTTCAATTCATGATGTACCATGACATTCAGTTATTACTTAGTGATAACCTATTTTATAACATTTAGCATTTAAAACACCGAATTGAGTTACAATACATTCAAAGCTTGTATTCCAAATCCTATAAATTAAAAATGACAGTGAGTTGTTCCCCTTTTAAATCCCTCCCTGTGTGAGAGCAGTTTATGTAATCAGTTTTTACTATAAATAACTCAGAACAAAGTATTTCAAAAGTCCAGTCAACCAGGGGCAAATGGATTTTCTTCTAACTTTATTTAAAGGAAACTAAATCAAGTCTTCCTTATTCCATTTCATCTCTCGGTTAGTTTCTTTTCAGTTTAATAGATATACAGAAACAGATATAGTCGGTTTTCTAAATTTTATCCATTTTTCAACTTTTACATTATTCTCTCTATTTCGTCTAGATATGAATTCTTCTAACATTTCAATTCATGATGCACTATGACATTCAATTATTATTAATTACTTAGTGATAAGCTATTTTATACCATTTAGCATTTTATATCCCATATTCAGTTTCAATACCTTCTCAGCTTATACTCAGAATTCTGTAAACTAAAATTGACAGTGAGTTGTTCCCCTTTTAAATCCCCCCCCCTATCTGAGAGCTGTTTATGTAATCGGTTTTTATTGTAAGTAACTCCAATGTCCAGTCAACCGGGGGAAAATGGATTTTTTTTTAATTTACTTAAAAGAAATTAAATGAAATCTTCCTTTTTCCATTTTCTCTCTCTGTTTGTTAGTTTCTGTTCAGTTTAATGGAGATACAGATACAGATATAGTCGGTTTTCTAAGTTTGTATCCCTTTGTCAACTTTTGTATTATTCTCTCTATTTTGTCTAGATTTAAGTTCTTTTAACATTTCGATTTATGACATATTCTTTTACATATTCGAATGTCTTATGACATTCAATTCTTATTAATTACTTTGTGATAAGCTGTTTTATCCTATTTTGTATTTAAAATCCCAAATTCAGTTTCAATGCCCTCTCAGCTTGTACTTCGAATTCTATAAGTTAAAAATGACAGTGAAAAGTTCCCCTTTTAAATTCCTCCTTGTCTGAGAGCTGTTTATGTAATCGGTTTTTATTGTAAATAACTCAGAACAAAGTAACTCCAATGTCCAGTCAATCTAGGACAAATTGATTCTCTTCTAACTTTATTTAAAAGAAACTAAATCAAGTCTTCTTTATTATTCCCTTTTATCTCTCTGTTTCTTAGTTTCTTTTCAGTTTAATGGATATACAAAAACAGATACGGTTGCTTTTCCTAAATTTGAATATTCCTTCAGGGCCCCACACGAAATTGTGGCATGGGAAATGGAGCGATTTTAGTGAAAGTTTACGATCTCGTATTTTATACCAGGGTACAGATCCAAAGAAGATATGTGTGTGCTATTATATTCACGTCTTTATTTCTATATTCCATGTCCAACATAAACAGCAGGATGGCCATTTATTAGAATCTAGCCTTTTAATAATTTACTTAAATGTTTGATACTATAGGCCGGTTACATTCTCGTAAATATTCAAATATATATATATAATATTACAGAGGGAAAAAATGAAATCATGGAACGTTAATAAAAAGCATTTAACGTCGTCAGAAGAAACATTAAAAATTGCAGAACAAAAGTTAATTTAAGTACTTTTTGTATTAATCCGATGCCAATGCATCTAAAATTTTTATATTATATATTGCAAAAAAATTTTTAAACATTTCATGTTTAAATTAAAGTTTTTTCAAAAGTACAGGATCTAAAATTTTTATACTAAAATTTATTACACAATATATAACAATTCGAAATAATTAAATATTTACATTGAACTAAAGATCATCCAAAATAAAAAAAAAAATATTTAGAAATATTCAAAAATGCTAAATTAGTACATTTTTTTCATCGCTTTCATTCATTTATATTTCAGGCCGAAAAAAATTACCAAACGGTTAGAGTGCTAATCTTCGGTGCCAGTGTTCGTGGGTTTCAAATCCCACTGTGGCATGAATGTTTGTAGCCATACGGAATCAGCTTTAAACAGTAGGTCCCGGTCTTAAAATCCTTTGTGTATCAAAATGTAGAACTTAGAGCCACAAATAAAACTATTTTTATTTCAGACATAAATATAAATTATTAATTAAATTTTCGTTATATGTGAATGTTTAAGTGGTAGTTCTTTACTTTTATACATAATAAAGAAATTTTAATTTTATAAAATATAATTCTAAAAATGATTTTTAGATTAACTTTACATGTTCGCTCATTTCCCTGAAGTTATATGTATGCTCTCTTTTTTCAACCATTTACCATCGAAACTATATTCACACTGGTTATGAGAAATTGTATAGTTTGGTTTGGAGGTCTAAGGTAAATGTTTTTGATACACAATAGCTAATGAGAATAGAAACTACTGCTTACAGTCAATTCCGAAACTCTGGGACGACACTTCAATACTAAGCAAAATAAAAAATAATTATCATTTAGAAATATTCAAAAACCATAAATCAGTACATTTTATTATGGCCTTTTTTTAAATTTTTAAATCTAATTCTAAAAATGATTTTAAGATTAACTTTACAGGTTCGCTCATTCCCCTGAAGTTATATGTATGCTCTCTTTTTTCAACCATTTACCATCGAAACTATATTCACACTGGTTATGAGAAATTGTATAGTTTGGTTTGGAGGTCTAAGGTAAATGTTTTTGATACACAATAGCTAATGAGAATAGAAACTACTGCTTACAGTCAATTCCGAAACTCTGGGACGACACTTCAATACTAAGCAAAATAAAAAATAATTATCATTTAGAAATATTCAAAAACCATAAATCAGTACATTTTATTATGTCCTTTTTTAAAATTTTAAATCCATTACTTTTGCCTTTTAGTCAATATTTAAAACAAATCATTCATAGTTATGGGTGGCTTTTATAGTAGACAATCAATTCCTTTCATCTATCCATAAAAAATAAAGTGTATTTGTGTGTGATCTATCTGTGAATAAGATTGTGTATAAACGCCAAGATTAATTTCATTTTTTAACTCTCTTCAATCGTGTGTAAATTCTCATTATTTATTAAACTACCATTTTTTCTGTGACTATAAACACATTGCAGCAATTAAAGCAATAGTACAGTTCATGGCAATACAATAAGCATATATTGCGTTACGATTTTTTAAATACAAAAATGTCAATCTCAGAAAGAGAATAGTATACATTTCTCAACTTTCAGCTGGTTGTATTTGAAATCTAGACGATCTGTTCAACAAGGCTACAACAACTGTAACTCTCATTCAACAGAGAAAAACAAGCGCATGTTCCAATTCAAATATCTTAAAACTAGCATTTAGCCCGTCATATGACGGGATCAGTAAAATTTTTAATTTTCTAGAATTGTAATGTACACTATGAAGCAGTTAAAAAATTGCTTTATTTTTTTGGCTGAGAATTATCTGGTACACGCTCAATAATTTGTTTATCTTCATACATTTCTAAAGATTACTGATAATGTGAATGCAGTTTAGAATTAAGTTCATTTAGTCAAACCGTGTGGTTATGTATAAAAAAAAAACACACAAAGGAAGAAAACTCTTGATTTTCAAAGATATTTAAATTAAACGCTAGTTGTATATTAGTCCGTGAAATAGACTCCTAGACTTTTATCAGTATAATTTGTTGTTAATACCGGTGATAAAAGTTTCATTGCAACAAAAAATAATCGATGATGAAATTTTAATTCAGGATATATGTACCTAATCTATTATTTAAACCAAATATAACAGAAAAGTATTGACGTAATATCTAAGTTCAGTGATAAAACGTATGAAAATAATGCCGATGATATTAAAATAATTTTAAAAAAGAAATAATTAAATGAGATGGTTAAAGGAATTATGTCATAATGGTAGAAAAAAAATGTCATTTTTATCTATTTATCATGTCATAATTTAATAAATTTAATCGCCTTCTCTTAACCGGGGAAAATACAGCTTCAAATAATGGTATTAAACAATTGAAAAAGGGGGAAGGGGTATATTTCGAACGTTTTAAAGAAGGCAGTTTATTTCGCTGTGATATGAAGCATATTTATAACAATTTATTTTAGAATAAGATCGATAGTTTACGAGAAGATAAACTTTACTCGCTTTGAATTTTGCTTACCCTAACTCATCAAGTTTATAATATGAATGACAACATCCATACCAGGTTCAACTGTTCCATAAATACGAGGACAGAGGACAGATAACTAAGGCTATTATTATTATATAGGAGATTGAACACAATGTACCCACTTCTGTCAAAATAATGCCAGTTGACTATGAGAAATTACAATGTTTTTACTTCTTCTACAAATCAAGGAAAAACAGTCAGCAATCCGACTATCGCGCGGGCTCTCTCTCTTGAAACACCTCCGACTCGGGTCTGCCCATTTCATTTCGGAGAAAAAGCGTATAAAGAAGCTTTCGATAGATCACCACAGGAATGGACGGCATCAATCGTCGATTCACCGTTGTCGCTTCAACAGCTCGCGAAATCCTTCCATTTTTCAAAACCGACGACGTCCTCTTCTCTAACCGGCCAGTGATGGATGGCAACTTATCTCGACGGGGACGGGAAATCTCCCCCATTTGCCCCGAGCTTTTTCGAGAGGACGAGGATGAGTCTCCAATTGTCCGGCAACCATCGAAAACCAAAGCAAGGTAAGATAAAATAGTTTTATGATCCACGGTTTTCGCGAATAATTTCGATTCTAGGGGGAAATAAAAATATTGCTATCTTTTCTTAATTTTTCTGAAGGGGAGAAAATGGGAAATGTGACATTGATGCATGAATCTCTCGAGGAAATGATTAGCAACCGTGAAAAGGGAATTTTAGTATTGGTCATGATACATAAAATATTATATGGATATTTCTAAATTATTTATGATAGGGATTTCATATATTTAAAATTAGGATGAAAATACTAATGACAGCAGTAGACAAGAAATTTTTAAGATGATTTATCTATATTAATAAATTGTTTGAAGTAAATACATTATGCAGTGAAGGCAATAGTTTGCATACTTTGTTAACCATCTATTACTACCTCGTCAAATAATATATGGATATTTCTAATTTATTTATGATACGGGTTTTCAAATTTAAAAGTAAAATTACGATAAAAGTACTAATGACAGCAGTAGACAAGAAAATTTGAAGATGATTTACACATTTATTAATAATTTGTTCCAAAGAATTACATTATGGATTGAAGACAATATTTTACATACTTTGTTAATCATCTATTACAACTCTCACTTTACTTACGTCTTACTTTATAATACTGTAACGATGAGATGATTAGAAACAGTGAAAAGGAAATTTTAGTATTTGGTCATAGCACGTAAAATATTATATGGATATTTCTAAATTATTTGCGAAAAGGACTTTTTAAATTTAAAAGTAAAATTACAATAAAAGTACTAGTGATAGCAGTAGACAAGAAATTTTTAATAGATTTATATATATATATATATATATATATATATATATATATATATATATATATATATATATATATATATATATATATATAAATTGTTCCAAAGAATTGCATTATGGAGTGAAGATAATAATTTACATACTTTGTTAACCATATATTACTACGCCCACGTTATTTACGTCTTACATTATAACACTACAATGTTCTCACTTTTGTTTAAAATAATGCCAGTTGACTATGAGAAATATCAGTATTTTTACTTCTTCGACCAATCAAACAAAAACAGTCAGCAATCCAACGCTCTCGTGGACTCTCCCTCTCGAACAACATCTGACACGGGTCTGCCCATTTCATTTCTGATAAAAAGCGTATAAAGAAGCTTTCGATAGATCACCACAGGAATGGACGGCATCAATCATCGATTCACCGTTGTCGCTTCAACAGCTCGCGAAATCTTTCCATTTTTCAAAACCGACGACGTCCTCTTCTCTAACCGGCCAGTGATGGATGGCAACTTATCTCGACGGGGACGGGAAATCTCCCCCATTTGCCCCGAGCTTTTTCGAGAGGACGAGGATGAGTCTCCAATTGTCCGGCAACCATCGAAAACCAAAGCAAGGTAAGATAAAATAGTTTTATGATCCACGGTTTTCGCGAATAATTTGGATTCTAGGGGAAAATAAAAATATTGCTATTTTTTCTTAATTTTTCTGAAGAGGAGAAAATGGGAAATGTGACATTGATGCATGCATCTCTCAAGGAAATGATTAGCAACCGTAAAAGGAAATTTTAGTTTTTGGTCAGGACAAGTAAAATATTATATGGATATTTCTAAATTATTTATGATAAGGGATTTTAAAAAGTTAAAATTAATATAGGATGAAAATACTAATGAAATCAGTAGATAAGACATTTTGAAGAAGATTTATATATATTAATAAATTGTTCGAAAGAATTACATTTTGGCAGTGAAGGCAATAGTTTGCATACTTTGTTAACTATCTCTTACTACTACGTTAAATATTATGTGGATATTTCTAAATTATTTATGATAGGGATTTCATATATTTAAAATTAGGATGAAAATACTAATGACAGCAGTAGACAAGAAATTTTTAAGATGATTTATCTATATTAATAAATTGTTCCAAAGGCTTACATTATGGAGTGAAGACAATATTTTACATTTACTTTGTTAACCATCTATTACTACCTCGTCAAATAATATATGTATATTTCTAATTTATTTATGATACGGGTTTTCAAATTTAAAAGTAAAATTACGATAAAAGTACTAATGACAGCAGTAGACAAGAAATTTTGAAGATGATTTATATATATATTAATAAAATGTTCCAATGAATTACATTATGGAGTGAATACAATATTTTACATACAATGTTAACCATATATTACTACTACCACGTTACTTACGTCTTACGTTATAACACTGCAAGGAGGAGGTGATTTACCTACAGTGAAAAGAAAATTTTAGTATTTGGTCATGACACGTAAAATATTATATGGATATTTCTTAATTCTTTATGATAGGGATATTCTAAATTTAAAAGTAAAATTACAATGAAAATACTAATGACAGCAGTAGATAAGAAATATATATATATATATATATATATATATATATATATATATATATATATATATATATATATATATATATATATATATATATATATACATATATATTAATAAATTGCTCCAAAGAATTACATTTAAGAGTAAAGGCAATATTTTACATACTTTGTTAACCATCTACTACTACTACCACATTACTTACGTCTTACGTTATAACACTGAAATGTTCTCACTTTTTTTTAACACAATGCCAGTTGGCTATGAGAAATGTCAGTATTTTTACTTCTTCCACCAATCAAGCAAAAACAGTCAGCAATCCGACGATTGCGCGAGCTCTCCCTCTCGAACAACCTCCGACACGGGTCTGACCATTTCATTTCGGGGAAAAAGCGTATAAAGAAGCTTTCGATAGATCACCACAGGAATGGACGGCATCAATCATCGATTCACCGTTGTCGCTTCAACTGCTCGCGAAATCCTCCCATTTTTCAAAACCGACGGCGTCCTCTTCTCTAACCGGCCAGTGATGGATGGCAACTTATTGCGACGGGGACAGGAAATCTCCCCTTTTTGCCCCGAGCTTTTTCGAAAGGACGGGGATGAGTCTCCAATTGTCCGGCAACCGTCGAAAACCAAAGCAAGGTAAGATAAAATAGTTTTATGATCCACGGTTTTCGCGAATAATTTGGATTCTAGGGGAAAATAAAAATATTGCTATTTTTTCTTAATTTTTCTGAAGAGGAGAAAATGGGAAATGTGACATTGATGCATGCATCTCTCAAGGAAATGATTAGCAACCGTAAAAAGGAAATGTTAGTATTGGTCATGACACGTAAAATATTATATGGATATTTCTAATTTATTTAGGATAGGGATTTTATATATTTAAAATTAAAATTGGGATGAAAATACTAATGACAGCAGTTGGCAAGAAATTTTGAAGATGATTTGTATATATTAATAAATTGTTTGAAGTAATTACATTATGCTGGGAAGGTAATAGTTTGCATACTTTGTTAACTATCTTTTACTACTACGTCAGATATTATATGGATATTTCTAATTTATTTATGATAGGGATTTTACTAATTTAAAAGTAATATTAGGATGAAAATACTATTGAAAGCAGTAGACAAGACATTTTGAAGAAGATTTATATATATATTAATAAATTGTTAGAAAGAATTATATTTTGGCAGTGAAGGCAATAGTTTGCATACTTTCTTAACTATCTCTTACTACTACGTCAAATATTATATGGATATTTCTAAATTATTTGTGATAGGGATTGTCTAAATTTAAAATTAAATTTGCGATGAAAATACTAATGACAGCAGTAGACAAGAAATTTTGAAGATGATTTACATATTTATTAATAATTTGTTCCAATGAATTACATTATGGATTGAAGACAATATTTTACATACTTTGTTAATCATCTATTACAACTCTCACTTTACTTACGTCTTACTTTATAATACTGTAACGATGAGATGATTAGAAACAGTGAAAAGGAAATTTTAGTATTTAGTCATAACACGTAAAATATTATATGGATATTTCTAAATTATTTGCGAAAAGGACTTTTTAAATTTAAAAGTAAAATTACAATAAAAGTACTAATGATAGCAGTAGACAAGAAATTTTGAAGATTATTTATACATATATATTAATAAATTGTTCCAAAGGCTTACATTATGGAGTGAAGACAATATTTTACATTCTTTGTTAACGATCTATTGCTACTACCACCTTTCTTACGTCTTATGTTATAATAGTGCAACGAGGAGATGATTAGCAACAGTGAAAAGGAAATTTTAGTATTAGGTCATGACACGTAAAATATTATATGGATATTTCTAAATTATTTGTGATAGAGATTGTCTAAATTAAAAAGTAAAATTATGATAAAAATTCTAATGACAGCAGTAGACAAGAAATTTTGAAAACGATTTATGTATATATTAAAAATTGTTCCAAAGCATTATATTATAGAGTAAGACAATATTTTACATAATTTCTTAACCATCTATTACTACTACCACGTTACATACGTCTTTCGTTATAACATTGTAACATTCTCACTTTTGTTTAAAATAATGCCAGTTTGCTATGAGAAATGTCAGTATTTTTACTTCTTCGACCAATCAAGCAAAACAGTCAGCAATCCGACGATTGCACGGGCTCTCTCTCTCGAACAACCCCCGACACGGGTCTGCCCATTTCATTTCGGGGAAAAAGCGTATAAAGAAGCTTTCGATAGATCACCACAGGAATGGACGGCATCAATCATCGATTCACCGTTGTCGCTTCAACAGCTCGCGAAATCCTTCCATTTTTCAAAACCGACGACGTCCTCTTCTCTAACCGGCCAGTGATGGATGGCAACTTATCGCGACGGGGACGGGAAATCTCCCCCATTTGCCCCGAGCTTTTTCCGAGAGGACGAGGATGAGTCTCCAATTGTCCGGCAATCGTCGAAAACCAAAGCAAGGTAAGATAAAATAGTTTTATGATCCACGGTTTTCGCGAATAATTTCGATTCTAGGGGGAAATAAAAATATTGCTATCTTTTCTTAATTTTTCTGAAGGGGAGAAAATGGAAAATGTGACATTGATGCATGAATCTCTCGAGGAAATGATTAGCAACCGTGAAAAGGGAATTTTAGTATTGGTAATGACACTTAAAATATTATATGGATATTTCTAATTTATT
This sequence comes from Pardosa pseudoannulata, assembly GCA_032207245.1. Classification (NCBI taxonomy): domain Eukaryota; kingdom Metazoa; phylum Arthropoda; class Arachnida; order Araneae; family Lycosidae; genus Pardosa; species Pardosa pseudoannulata. The sequence goes on from CM063504.1 coordinate 65,067,761, forward strand.
TGTGATAGGGATTTCCGAAATGTATAAGTAAATTTACGATAAAAATATTAATGACAGCAAGCATTTTTGAAGAGTATTTATATATATTAATAAATTGTTCAAAAGAATTGCATTATGTAGCGAAGGTAATAGTTTGCATACTTTGTTAACCGTCTCTTACAACTAATGTGTTACTTACGTCCTAAACATCCGTTATAACACTGTTACTTGCTACTAACCAGTTTATATTTATTATTTTTAATATTTATTAATAAAAGTACTTTTAATTTTTTTTAAAGATTGCTCAATTTTACTTTACGAAAATTGTTTATCTTGTAATTTTTTTTCTTTTTTTTGTAGATCCTTCATCCTGTGAGATAAGACTTGAAGTCGGGCAGAGGCTTGGAACATAGAATCTAATGAAATACCACGTGGAAACGAGTTTTAGGATTCTGAACACGCTCAGAGTGTAAAATGTAATGAAGAGAGTATGTTTTACAATAACAAAACACAATAAAAGAAATGTAAAGTAAAAAAAAATTAAAAAATATAATCCCTAAGCAAAATGAATTGCTGGTCAACTGAAAATAAATTAAAGCAATGTTATTGGTGTTATATTAAATTCCTTTTGAAGTCATGTGAAAAACGATGACCCGATGTATAAGGCTTTGATCTTTAGTAACCGGAATCCGTGGCTTCGAATCTCACAGTAGCATCGTAGCCTTTTGGAATAAGCTTTAAGCAGTAGCTCCCGATCTCATTAGCACTCGTTGCAAGAGTGTAGACTGTAGCACTTCAAATGAAACCAAGCCTTAAGTCCGTTACAATGAAATTGCCATAAGCGTATATGAATATTAAAGCTAAAATATTCGATATTTAACGCGATTAGAATACAATACTAAAATGTTTTCTCGTGCTGCTTCACTTTCTCCATTCAAAGTACAATATTGATAAAAACTGAAATTTACACGTTTAATTTTGGTCATAAATGTTTGATTTAAAAGCTAGCTTTAAATAATAATTTATGCATTTACAAAAATTTCATTTACGCAAATTAGTTACATGTATAACATAATAATTCCTATTTATATTTTAGACATATGGATGTATGTACTGTCATATTTAGGTATGTATGCATATGGAGATTCAAGAACTTATTTTTATCAGATTATTTCCTCCTGATAAAAAAAAATATTGAAAAATTAAATGCAGTTAGTTATGGACACTGTATCGATGTATTTTCCCAAGATGGTCAGCACGTGCATACACATCTGTGGACTAAATTTCGAAGAAGAATTTAGGTGAAGCTGTTGACTTCGAGTTTTAGTGGGGACCTCTGAGGAGGAGTTATAGCTCACGGAGTGGCACAAGTGTAACGGTCAAGGCCTGGCAGGGATGTAGACGTGAGATATGGGGACAAGGGCTAAGCAATAATGTCGACTTTCACCAAAGGGGCCATTTTAATGAGACCACCTGCACACCAAAAAGGGGTACAGATGTGGGAAAATTTCCTCAACAAGTGATTGGGATAGACAAAAAAAAAGGGGGGACCTTGAACCGAGGTGTAAAGGTGTGGGAAGAAAGTGAGAAAAGGACTGGATGTCGGGATTCAAGAGTTGCTGGACATCGAGATACTGTGAGCAAGCCAGAGAGCCCGGGACAGCAATCTATTCCCGAACCCGCATGCGTATGATCGGCACGCCAGCATAGACTTCCAGCAAAATAACGGCCGCACGCCGGTTCCGACGTCCAGCTTGTTGACAGCCCCAGCCTGCTCCCCTGTAATTACTAGAGGTAAACTTAATAATATTCACAATTATTACCTGGGTCTCATAATCTTTGATAAGGAATACTTTTCAAGAGTATTGATGAATACCAAAACCAAGTAATTGCAGGTCATGTTAAAAATTAAGTGATGTATTAATTTGTAAATATTGTACATAATAAATGCTTAATTTAAAATGTAAGCTATTTTCTTTTAATTCCATAGCGTATATTTTATTGTATTCCCCTTTGAGAACGAACACTATTGTTCGTGTTGTAAGTACATTACAACAGACAATAATGTATATTTTCGATGATTCTTAACAAGCTATATAAATATATACTTATCATAACTAACACATGTGCTTTTAGTTAAGGGTAATTGGAAACAACCGCCACTGGTATTAGGCAAACTTTCTTAGATTTTAATTTTTGTTATCAGAAACCCATAAAATTATTCATTATCTCTACAGTAATAGCTAATACATTAAAAAATTGGATTGCATTAAATTTTAACTTTTTGCACTATGCAGACAAATATATGTCATTTATAAAAATTTATTTTATGCGTAATAAAATAAAGTTTCCAGACAATGATATCACCCCCGCGAGAAAAGTATCGAATATAAAAATATTTCTCTCTGAAACGTTTATATTGCCTTACCACACACATTAATTGGTTTTAAATGGAAGTTTCATTTGTGTATTTGCTGATTGGTGCAATAAAACTTCCGATATAGCTCGTTACAAAATTGTCACGCCCTAACCCGCCAGCCTGTCTCGGCCGCATCGTTATTTGTGGAACAATAAATATTCGGATCAAATATCACCGAGTATTACTCTCATTTTTATTTTAGAATTCGATTTGAAAGGTAGCCACTGGGGTGAAATATACTGGAAGAATTTTTGCTTTTAGTGTATCTCTACGCGTGAAAGTCATTCCATGCGCCTCGGGGTCTTGACAGTCTTATCGCTTTTTTCGGGTTCTTTAACTAATCTGAGAGTGCATAAGTGGGCCATAAGGTGTCGAATTATGCGTCTATCTCTTTTTCATTGAATTTATTCTTATTTTTTACAGTGAATTTTCCTTTTCCTCTCATTTCTCTGCAATTATTTCAATTAGCATAACATGGTGAGAGCCCGACATTTAAGGGAAAAGAAATAAAATTTAAATATTTGATAGATCAAAACAATTTTATCTAAAAATTTAAAATATTTATGTAATGAGTACAACAGCTGCAATTTTGTAAATTTTTTGCAGTGGGATTCAAACTGTACTTTACTAATTCTGTGAATTAATGCTAAATTAGCATTTGTCAGACTATTTCTAACATTCTGTCCCCCATAGTCATAGTAGAAAACACTTGTTTGCCTCAGTATATAAGTTAAAAACATAGCACTGATTTTCTAGACCTGAGATTTTCAATTAAGACTGTAACTCAGTTAAATCAACCTGTAAATCAAAGCGACAATAGGAAAGATTTGGAATTTTTATTGAAACGAGTTCTGACAAATGTTTTCTCCCTAATACTATTTTTTACTTCTCATGTTATTTTGAATTAATCTATAGGCAGTGATGCAAACTTTGCTGTATTAACTGTATGAAGTAATGTTAAATTAGCCTTTGTCAGTCTATTTATAACATACTTTCCCCCACAGTCACAGTAGAAAACACTTGTTTTCATCAGTATACAAGATAAAAACATAGCACTAATTTTCTAGACCTAAGATTTTGAATGATGTTTGTAACTCAAATAAATCGGGCTGTAAATCTAAACGACAATCGGAAAGAATTTTTGTTGAAACGACTTTCCGACAAAGGTTTTCTCCATAATACTATTTTTTAGTTCTTATGTTATTTTGAATTAATCTATTGGTCGAGATTCAAACTGCGATTTACTAATTCTGGGAAGTAATGCTAAATTAGCATTACTTCAGAGGGGGGAGAATTAACTGCCTTCATGAAAGATGATTTTCCTATCTTGCAATAGTAGCTAGTGTACAGCGTGACAACAGCATAATAATGTGTGCTTGGAAGTAATAGATGGACAAAAAGAAGACTTGTTGTAAATCTGAAAATATCGACGTGGAAAGGTGATATCAAAGGTCGATGATATCTACCTTATCGGAATGGCGCTGCTTTACCGTACAGCATCATCTCAAAAGTTAGCAGGGCTTTGGTCCCCAGATACAGTTGTATCACTGTGTTTGTCAATTCTTTGCTGTCTGTTGCACCGTAAACTACAAGCAATAACTTCATACATAATTTTCCTTCTTCAAAAATGGGTTTATGAACAAAGAAGCTGGCGTGTAGATTGGCACACCAGAAATAAACAGCTGGCAACAAACATCTATTCTTTTCTGACAAATCCGGTGTTAGTGTGAGGCACTATGATAAGAGCATTCATATTAGAGGCTGGTGAATGCAACCTTTCGGAGTGCATTTCTGAATGTCATCAAGAGGAAATGCCTTCAGTTATGGTCTGTGGTGTGTTTGCTTATCACAGACGATCTCAGATGTCACGAATTGTGGTCAGTCTGAATCGTAACACTTATATTAGTGAAGTATTTCCTTTGATTTCCTTCAAGGAATTCTTGAAGCTGTCTTTTGGCAGGCGAATTTGCGTCTATATGCTTCAAGGATTGATTAAGACCTCTTTTTAGAATAATGCATACAGCTTCTTCCGTTGCATGCTTATTTCCCGGTTACATCACACATTCAACATATAAAGTATTAAGTTTTTTTGGCGTCTCTTTAGTGATCTTCGCCCTACAACTTCAACAGATGAACTTTGGTCACGTATACAAACAATATGAAATGTTAATCGTAAATCAGACATTCAAAATTTGTTTAAATCTGTCACTTGTATAGAAACACTGCTTTCAGCACTTGATAGTTACATCAAATACTGATTTTGAGCACTATAATATGATTTAAAAAATTATATTTTGATTTAAAAATATGATTACCCTTTCGTATGATTACAAGTCGTTTGTGTATTAAAATGCATATAATTTCAATTATTTATACATGGTTTTGTATATTTTACAAACAAGAGTTTCATATATATATCATCAGGTGTATGGAAAATTCATGTACGTTTTACAATTAAAATAAGACGACTTGAATAGATCTTAAAAATAAATTAAAATCATTACTTGCTAATAAATTGAATTTAATATCAGGGTTTAACTTTAAATTCCATCCTGAAATATTAAAGCAATCGGTTTAAAATACATTTAAGTTTAATATGTGTATTATATTCAATATTTCTCACGCTTGGGTCTGCATAATTGAGTACTATAATGCAGATGTTAAAATTTATATCCTAATTGAATAATATTTCATAGTAAATCAATTTAAAATATTTTATTAATATATTATTAATATTCACATGTTTATTGGAAAATCAATTTATTGTGACACAATACATTTATTTCGCACAAGTTTATAAATTTATTATATTATATTTTAAATGACATTAAAATGCAACTTAGTCTTGTTTAGTAACTAAGAGATTAATATAACCTTAGATGTTGGTAAGACTTAAAAAAGACTATAACTTAATTGACAGTTCTTTAGCGTTAGAGTAGAAATACGGTCACTACATCTTTTGTTCTTGAAAAGTTTATTAAAAAGGATTAGATCATCTTCTACATTTTGTATCCTTCATTAAACCGCAAGAATCCTGTAGAAAAAACTATTTTTAAATTCTTATAGACCTGTTTTAATAATAGCATACTAATATCATATCCTATGATAAACAATTGTGCCTTCCAGCTATATTAGGAACTATTGTTTCGCACACTATAAAATTCTGTGTTATATAAGTTTATTTTTTCTTGTAAAGATCTAGGAGTATTTAATTAAGATTTTTAATAACAAGTAAATAGTAACCACTATTTTTCAACTAAGAATATTGTAAAATTACATGTAGGCCTGTGATTAATTATTTCTTATAACTTTATATTAAGTTTTGTCATCAGTCATTTGAAAGCTTTAAATTAATACCTTAGTTAAATTAACCAAGGTATATTAATATATTAATATAAAACCCTAAACAGTTTTATTGCTTTCACAAATTCGACCCCAAAAATGTCACATTTTTTTATTTCATATTTTTGTTCACGCTACATTTGTCAGCTGGAAAATGTTTTAAAAATTAGTATTTCTAATTATTTTAAACATATATATATATATATATATATATATATATATTATATATATATATATATATATATATATATATATATATATATATATATATATATATATTATATATATATGTATATATATATATATATATATATATATATATATATATATATATATATATATATATATATATATATATATATATATATATATATATATATATATATATATATATATAACAACCTTTTTTACAAAAAAAAATGTTTTAACTGGAAGTTAATTTTTTCTATCTCATTTACACCACACAGGGAAGTTATATTTACAGTTGTGCATATAAAAGTACAAATATTTTCAATTATCATTGCTACAAAATTATTTTCTAATGCAAATGCTACAAGTACATTTACTTAACCTGTTTTTTC
>CM063504.1:65079081-65111949 GCA_032207245.1 Pardosa pseudoannulata
GTCTGATAAAATTTAAATGTCACAATAGATAATAGTCCTACCCTATCCACCATCAATTTCAATATGTATCACTATGCTGATATATTACGAAAACCACATTTCTACTTAGAAGGAAAAAAACTTATGATCAGATGGTTCTGATATAAGTTTATTTTTTTACAGAAAAGTGTCGACATGTTATAAGTTATGGCAGTCTCCCAGATCGTCCGATCTCGTGTTATCGAATAGCAAAATACCTTTTCCTACTGACAACCTCTTCCTTTCCTTTTTTTCGAATTCTTTCTCCACCATCTGAAAGCACTCCCTTGAGGCAAGAGCGCGGCGTGGAAATTTTTTCCCCAAAAATGACTCTACAAATTTTTTTCTTTAAAAATATTTTATTTTGGAAATTTTCTGAGAGAGGCAGGACCAGACATACTTCGCACAATGATCTGTCACAAAAAAATGACAAACAATAATTTTAAATTTTCGATGGCTTTCGTAACTTTCTTAAAGATTTTTTTTTTATTTTATTTCCTTCTTTCGTTCTTTGCATCCATTAGAAGAAAGTCTTCTGCGAGGAAATATTATATTTCTTATTCTAAATGATGCATTTCAGGCTTTGTCTTTTCCCCTAATGAATGCATTACAGGAGAAGAGGATGATTGCTTCGGAAACACAAAAGTTTGTTATTCTTTCTTATTTTGCAATTTTTTTTCTCTGTTTGAAGCGTTCGTTTAATGACGCATCACGTCGTATTTCATCTTTTGGAGATTTAGAAACGTTGGAGCTAGTTTTGGAACGAAGAGGCTAGTTTTGGTACATTTACGAAACTGAGGAAATGATTATCATGCTGCTGGAACTGATACCCGCCAAGCTAAACAAAGATTCCTACCACAGAGGTCTATGCTTTCTTTATATAGATATCAATTATTTTAATATTATAGCTAAAAAATAAAATTTTTTCAAACACATCCATACTGAACATTTACTAAATTAAGTCGCCGAACGATGGCCGATTGGTTAGGGTGCAGGCATTCAGTACCAGAGTTTGTGGGTTCGAATCCCACAGTGACATGGATGTTCCTAGCCATTCAGAAATGGCTTTAAGATGTAGGCCCCGGTCTCATTACCCCTTGTGTTGCAAAAAGTAGACCTTAGTACTCCAAACCAAACCAAACCTAAACTGGGTCAATAATTATCATGATGCTGAAACTGACACCGGCATAGCTAAAGAATAATTCCTAAGACACCGGACTATATCTTCTGTATAGAGATATCAAAAATTTTAGTATTATAGCTTAAAAATTGAATAATTTCAAACACATCCACACTGAACATGTATGAAGCTACTGAAAAACCTCGGTAATAGCTATCTTTACATGCTGAGGAAACTGCATATGAAATATCTTCGAATCTCAGGGAAAAGGAACTTATAAAAATCAGTAAATGGCTATCTATTGTGCCTTTATTAAAATATCTATTATAAGTAATCCTTATATAGTATTTTTGTTCTCAGAAATATTATAAACGAAATGTTTAGAAACGTTGGAGCTACTTTTGGGATGAATTGGCTAATTTTGGTACATTTACGAAACTGAGGAAATAATTATCATGATTCTGGAACTGACACCCGGAAAACTAAAGAGAGATTCCTACCACAAAATTATATAACTTATATATAGATATCAATTAGTTTAGTATTATAGCTTAAAAATAAAATAATTTCAAAAACATCCGCACTGAACATCTATAAAGCTACTGATAAAGCTCCATAATAGCTATATTTACATGCTGAGTTAACTGCATATGAAATATCTTCAAATCTCAAGGAAACGGAATTCATAAAATTCAGTGAAGTGCTATCTATTGTATCTTTATTAAAAACGTATTATAAGTAATCCTTAATTAGTATATATTTCACAGCAATTTTAAAAACGATACGTTTAGAAACGTTCGGGCTACTTTTAGAACAAAGTGGCTAGTTTTGGTACATTTACTAAACTAAGTCAATAATTATTATGATTCTAGAACTGACACCCGCAAAGCTAAAGAAAGATTATTACCACTGGTGTTCAGAATTAAAACTTAAAAATAAAATAATTAAAAAACATCGATACTGAACATATATGAAGCTACTGATGAGCCTTGGTAATAGATAACTTTACGTACTGAGGCAACTGCATGTTAAATGTCTTCAAATATCATGGAAAAACAATTCATAAAAATCAGTGAATGTCTCTCTTTTGTATCTTTACTAAGGACGTATTATAAATAATCCTTAATTAGTATAGTTTTTGCAACAATATTATAAACTGTTTTTTCGATAGTTTAAGTTTCAAGTTAATTTTGCTTCCTTGTTCATAAAATAACTACTTTTTAAGGATTTTCAGCACCAAGGATATATTTCACAAACATTTGTAAAAGTGTATCTAAAAGGAAATTTTTAAAAAATAAAAAATTTAATAAAAATTAAGAAAGAAAAGATTTTAAGATGAGAAGTAGATTGGAATTGTACAATTGCTGGTTCGAAATTTGTTGAGGATGATGTTTAAAAAACACCTGAAAATTTGCTTAAATATGGAACAAGTATTAAATTAATTTGAATGTAGAGAAATAAGCATCAACATTACGATGCAACATGTTTCGAATAAGTTTAACAAATTTAAAATATAATTTATATCTGACAAAAAATTCATGCAAAATTATGCTCACGTACAAAGTAGTTTTAAGAATAATATATAATTGAAAGATGCTATACATAATCTTCTTTTTTAATGAAAAAATGATTAAGTAAACTTAAAAATTAGCAAAACACTGAATATCTCTCATTTTTAACAAAGTCTATAAATATGTCACAGAATGCTATTTCTCTAAAGTGCTGCAAAGATTCTACATTTCTGTCTCACTCTCAGCTTAAAATTCGTCGACGGAAACAAATTTGTTTTATAGATGGCAGCTAAAGAAAAAGTTTCGAATAACTCTAACCCTTAGAAGTTACAAAATCGTATTTACATACATAAATACTAGGTACTTTTATGAGTAAGATATAACTGGAAGATACTATACATAATTTTGTTTTTTAAATGAAAGAATGATAAAGTAAACTTAAAAAAATAGTAAAACTCTGAATATCTTATATTTTTAGCAAATTCCATAAATATGTCACAGAATGCTAGTTCTCTGAAGTGCTGCAAAGATTCTACCTTTCTGTCTCACTCTAAGCTTAAAATTTGTCGAAGGAAGGAGACTTTTTTCATAGATGGAAGCTAAAGTAAAATGTTTCAAATAGACCGAACACTTAGCAGGTACAAAATCTGTTTACGTACATAAATACTAAGTACTTTTATGCCTAAGATATAATTGGAAGATGCTATACATAATTTTGTTTTTTAATGAAAGAATGATAAAGTAAACTTAAAAATTAGTAAAACACTGAATATCTTTTATTTTTAACAAATTCTATAAATATGTCACATAATGTTATTTCTCTGAAGTGCTGCAAAGATTCTACATTTCTGTCTCACTCTCAGCTTAAAATTCGTGGAAGGAAGGAAACTTTTTTTATAGATGGAAGCTAAAGTAAAATATATCAAATAGCCCGAACACTTAGAAGGTACAAAATCGTGTTTACATACATAAATACTAAGTACTTTTTTGTATAATATATATAATTGGAAGATACTATATATAATATTGATTTGTAGATAAAAGAATAATTAAGTAGAATTTAAAAATTACCGAAAAACTTTTATTTTTAACAAAGTATATAAATATGTCACATAATACCAATTCTCTGAAGTGCTACAAACATTCTACATTTCTCTCTCGCCCTCAAATTAAAAATCGTCGAAGGAAAGAAACTTTTTTTACAGATGGACGCTAATATAAAAAAGTCGAATAGCCCAAAAATTTAGCAGTTATAAAATCATGTCTACATACAAAAATACTAAGTACTTTTATGTATAATATATATAATTGGAAGATACTATATATAATATTGATTTGTAGATAAAAGAATAATTAAGTAGAATTTAAAAATTACCGAAAAACTTTTATTTTTAATAAAGTATATAAATATGTCACATAATACCAATTCTCTGAAGTGCTACAAACATTCTACATTTCTCTCTCGCCCTCAAATTAAAAATCGTCGAAGGAAAGAAACTATTTTATGGATGGACGCTAAAGTAAAATGTTTTGAATAGCCCGAACACTTAGCAGTTACAAAATCGTGTTTACATACATAAATGCTAAGTACTTTTATGCCCAAGATATAATTGGAATATGCTATACGTAATTTTATTTTATAAATGCAAGAATGATTAAGTAAGCCTAAAAATTAGTAGAACACTGAATATCTTTTATTTTTTATCAAAGTCTATAAATATATCACAGAATGCTATTTCTCTGAAGTGCTACAAAGATGCTACCTTTCTGTCTCACTCTCAGCTTTAAATTCGTCGAAGGAAGAAAACATTTTTTATAGATGGAAGCTAAAGTAAAATGTATCAAATAGCCCGAACACTTAGCAGGTACAAAATCTCTTTACTTACATAAATACTAAGTACTTTTATGCCTAAGATATAATTGGAAGATGCTATACATAATTTTGTTTTTTAATGAAAGAATGCTTATGTAAATTTAAAAATTAGTAGAACACTAAAGGTCTTTTATTTTTAATAAAGACTATAAATATGTCACAGAATGCTATTTCTCTCTGCTATAAAATTTTACAGTTCTGTCTCACTCTCAGCATAAAATTCGTCGAAGGAAGGAAACTTGTTTTAAAGATGGAAGCTTAAGTAAAAAGTCTTGAATACCTGGAATACTTAGCAGTTGCAAAATCGTGTTAACATACATAAATACTAAGTACTTCTATGTTTAATATATAATTGGAAGTTGCTATACATAATTTTGTTTTTTAATGAAAGAATTATATAGTAAACTTAAAAATTAGTAAAACACTGAATATCTATTATTTTTAACAATTTCTATAAATATATGACAGAATGCTATTTCTCTGAAGTGCTGCAAAGATTCTACAATTCTGTCTCATTCTCAGCTTAAAATTCGTCGAAGGAAGGAAACTTTTTTTATGGATGGAAGCAAAAGTAAAAAGTGTTAATAGCCCAAACACTTAGCAATTACAAAATCATGTGTATATACATAAATACTAAGTACCTTTACGCCTAAGATATAATTGGAAGATGCTATACATAATTTTGTTTTGTAAATAAAAGAATGACTAAGTAGAATTTAAAAATTAGTAGAAACCTGAATACCTTTTATTTTTAACAAAGTATATAAATATGTCGCATAATACTATTTCTTTAAAGTGCTACAGATATTCTACATTCCTGTCTCGGCCTCAACTTAAAACTCGTCGAAGGAAAGAAACTTTTTGTATAGATGGATGCTAAAGTAAAAAGTCTCGAATAGCCCAAACACTTAGCAGTTACAAAATCATGTTTAGATACATAAATACTAAGTGCTTTTATGTATAAGATATAATTGGAAGATACTATATATAATATTGTTTTGTAAATAAAATAATGATTAAGTAGAACTTAAAAATTACCGAATACCTTATATTTTTAACAAAGTATATAAATATGTTCCATAATACTATTTCTCTGAAGCGCTACAAATATTCTACATTTTTGTCTCGGCCTCAACTTAAAACTCGTCGAAGGAAAGAAACTTTTTGTATAGATGGATGCTAAAGTAAAAAGACTCGAATATCCCGAACACTTAGCAATTATAAAATCGTGTCTACATACATAAATACTAAGTACTTTTATGTATAAGATATAACTGGAACATACTATATATATAATATTGTTTTGTAAATAATGGAATGATTAAGTAGAATTTAAAAATTATGAGGAACCTGAACTCCTTTTGTTTTTAACAAAGTATATAAATATGTCACATAATACTATTTCTCTGAAGTGCTACAAACATTCTACATTCTCTCTCACCCTCAACTTAAAACTCGTCGGAGGATAGAAACTATTTTTATAGATGGACGCTAAAGAAAAGTGTTGAAGAGACGGAACACTTAGCAGTTACAAAATCATGTTTGCATAGATAAATACTAAGTACTTTAATGCCTAAGATATAATTGGAAGATGTTATACATAAGTTTGTTTTTTAATGAAAGAATGATAAACTTAAAAATTAGTAAAACACTGTATAACTTTTATTTTTAACAAAGTCTATAAATATGTCACAGAATGCTATTTCTCTGAAGTGCTACAAAGATTCTACATTTCTGTCTCACTCTCAGCTTAAAATTCGTCGAAGGAAGGAAACTTTTTTTAAAGATGGAAGCTAAGGTAAAAAGGCTCGAATAGCCCGAACACTTACCAGTTACAAAATCGTGTTAACATACATAAATACTAAGTAAGCACAAGATATAATTGAAAGATGCTATACATAACTTTGTTTTGTTAATGAAAGAATGATTAAGTAAACTTAAAAATTTGTACAACACTGAATATCTTTGACTTTTAACTAAGTCTATAAATATGTCGCAGAACTATTTCTCTGAAGTGCTGCAAAGATTCTACATTTCTGTCTCACTCTCAGCTTAAAATTCGTAGAAGGAAGGAAACTTTTTTTATAGGTGGAAGCTAAAGTAAAAAGTCTCGAATAGCCCGAACACTTAGCAGTTGAACAAAACGTTTTACTTGGTTGGGGTGGGAAGGGGGTGAAAGTGGTCTGAAGGAGAAACTGTGACCATACTCCATTTCTTTAAATGTCAAAAGTTTCGAAGTCCGGTCTTTATTTTCTTTTCTTTGGCGCCAGGTTGAAAAACGATAGATAGAATAAAAAACGACTCCATTTTTTAGTTTTTTTTCTATTCTATCGGAGTTTCCATTGTTCTCTGCTTTTCTGTCGTATTTCTTGACACTAAAAAGCGATTTAGAAGAAATTTCATTCTATTTTTTATTTCCAACGATTATAGCTGCCGAAATAATGGAGGAATGAATTTGAGCACGCGGGATATGTTATGAAAAATTGTTTCATTAATTGCTGCCTTCATGTTATTTTCTTGTTATGATCTCAAAGTGTAAACTAATTAGTTGTACTTAATATTTCAGAAATCACAGTTGGAAAGACGAAGGAAATTTATATTTTATATTTATCTTTGTTGTAAGATTTTATATTTATCTTTGTTGAATCACCATATTTTAGAAGGTGAACAAAAATCCCTTAAACTTATAACTATATCTATACTTAATATTTTTTTTGTAAAAGAGAAATCTAGTTAATAAATGTATTGAATGAATGATGATCATGTTTCCGGTACCTCAATCTGTGGGTGAGGAATCGGGTCATGGCATAAATGAACGTAGTTGAAATTACATAGGTTATAGAAGTGGTGCATGATAAAATCACAATCCAAACATATTTTCTAAGTAATATACTATTGACGGAATATATATATATATATATATATATATATATATATATGTAAGTATATATATATGTATATATGTATATAAATATATATATATATATATATATATATATATATATATATATATGTATATATATATATGTATATATGTATATATATATACATATATATGTAAGTATATATATATATATGTATATATGTATATATATATGTATATATATATATATATATATATATATATATATATATATATGTATGTATATATATATATATATATATATATATATATATATATATATATATATATATATATATATATATATATATATATATATATATATATATATATATATATATATATATATATATATATATATATATATATATATATATATATATATATATATATATATATATATATATATATATATATATATATATATATATATATATATATATATATATATATATATATATATATATATATATATATATATATATATATATATATATATATATATATATATATATATATATATATATATATATATATATATATATATATATATATATATATATATATATATATATATATATATATATATATATATATATATATATATATATATATATATATATATATATATATATATATATATATATATATATATATATATATATATATTATATATATATATGTATATATATATATATATATATATATATATATATATATATATATATATATATATATATATATATATATATATATATATATATATATATATATATATATATATATATATATATATATATATATATATATATATATATATATATATATATATATATATATATATATATATATATATATATATATATATATATATATATATATATATATATATATATATATATATATATAATATATATATATATATATATTATATATATATATATATATATATACATATATATATATATAATATATATATATATATATATATATATATATATATATATATATATATATATATATATATATATATGTATCTATATATATATAAATATTGTTTTGCGAATATTGCTCGAGTTTAGCATGGGACTCTATGGATATCTCGCCAAATTGGCGAGATATCGGCTCGTTGGCGATGGATTTGGCAACCTATTTTTGTCGCCAAGTTCATCGCCAAGTTCGTCGCCAAGTGTCGCCAAATGTCGCCAAGTGTGGCGTCACGTGGCCACTTCCGGTTCCGGCTTCTGGAGTGTTCTGGCAGTTTCTGTGAGCCTATATAAGGCAGACGGAGTCCCATGCAGAGAAGAGTAATTAAGAGAATCTCTTGGCCTCCGGAGTACGCACGGTGTGTTGTGCTTGATCCGGAAAGTCTTGCGTGAGCCGACGGCATTGGGCTCAAAATTGTTCCGCAGAGATTTTGACGGGGTGTATTTACTGAAGGCTAATAAAGTATTTGTCTTCGTGCTGCAGTCTTGCTTGCTTGCTCATAGTCCATTCAATCCCTGAACCCAGCAGTTTTAGTTTTAGGAAGTTCGTAACAATTTGGTGTCAGAAGTGGGATTGAATGGTGAAGACAAGAGCGATGGCTGAGATGGAGATGAAACAATTTTTTGAACTTATGCAAAGTATAAAAAATGGACAGGAAGAAATAAAGGCAGGTCAGAGAATTCAAGAAGAAAGATTAGAAGAAATGAAGGCTAACATCGTAAGCGTGTTAAACCCTAAAGTAGACATTATTTCAGAAAAAGTGGAAAAAAATGAGGAAAGACTTGGCGAAATGGAAAAAATAATCGAGAAGAATGAAGGTAGATTTGGCGAAATTGAAAAGAAAATGAAGCGAGAAATTGATAAATTAAAAGAAGCAATGAATGTTGGGTTATCTTCGGAAAAATCCAAATTTGCAGTAGAAAATATTCGTGGAACAGAAATCAGCCAAGATCAACCCATTCTCGCCAAGCCGAATATCAAGCTCTCCACATATGATGGGAAAACATCTTGGCAGGTATATAAAACCCAGTTCACAATTGTGGCCGATGGAAATGGCTGGGATCCGGTTACCAAAGCTCGCCAATTGGCTGCATCATTACGAGCGGAGGCTGCAGATGTCTTAAGAACAATCCCGGAAGAACAGCAAGTAAATTTTGAAACACTTACAGAGGCCTTAGAGCTACGTTTCGGCGAAAAATATTTAAAGGACTTTAATCGTCTGCAATTAAAATCCCGCCAACAAAGACAAAATGAGACTCTCCAAGATTTGGCGACAGATGTAGAACGGCTCTCCCATCTTGCATTTAACGACTACCCAGCTGACATACGGGATACCTTGGCCCTGCAATATTTTATTGATGGTGTGAAAGATCCCGAAATTCAGAAAGCCCTCAGACTAGCGGAGTTAAAAGATTTGAAATCGGCCCTAGTGTACGGTTTGAAATACGAAGCTGCCCAACAAGCTTCGAGAAGGGACAGACATCAGGTGAGAGGAGCAGCAGTAAGCGATGTTGATATGGCGGAAATTCTGAAGGAATTGCGTGATATTGTGTTATCCCTGAATGCTAAATCCAATCGAAACACACAAAAGAAGAATGTAATGTGCTGGAGATGCGGAGCCGAAGGACATATACAAAGAAGCTGCCAAGCTCGCCAAGATCAACGAGCTGATAATGTAACTAGAACCAAGAAACAGGAAAACTAGAACATGGCTGTCTCGTGGGGCGGAGATTGCCAGTTAATAGAGAGCCCCATTTTGAGGTTTTCCAAATTTCTTCAGAAAGTGGTGACGGAAATGGATTCTTTATTGAAGCCTATGTAAATAATTTATCCTGCCGGATGATCATCGACACAGGGGCCAATGTTACCATCATGAATGAAGATGTTGCTCAACAACTTAATGAGAAGATTATCTGGACGCCGCCATGCGTTACTCTCCAGACTGTTACCGGTGACAAAATTCCGATTATTGGCAAGATGAATATTAAAATAACATTTGGAAACAACTCGTACCTTCATACTGTGTATGTGGCAAAAATTACGGACAGTTTTATCCTCGGACTGGACTTTCTAAAGAAATACAATTTTATATTAGACTTTAAAGATAATTCTCTACACTCTACGTCAGAAGATGTAACACTGTTCCGGAAAGAAGTTAGTGAAATCAAATCCTGCTATCGAATAATTGCTCCATTGGAGGGCTATTCTGACGAAGAGAAGAATTTTCGACTTGGACTCCTCGAATTTCCTGACTTCGGGAATTTTCCAAAAGGGGTTTTAGTAGCTTCAACACTCATAGATTTCTCAAAAGAAGCCATACCGGTGAGAATTGCCAACATAAGTGATAAACCGAAGATTATTAAGAAAGGTGAGGTGTTAGCCACATGTACCCCAGTGACTTGTGTGGAGCGAAGTTCTTTCCAAACATCAAACGTGTCCTCTGAAGATTTAACGAAGGACTTGCTAACAAAAACAGAATTAAGTAAGAAACAGAAAAGCGCTGTAGAGAAAATGCTTGGTGAATTTAGTGAACTATTTTCGAAGTCATCCGACGATTTGGGAAGAACAAAGTTAACAAAACACCGAATCGACACAGGAAATCATGCTCCTATTAAACAACATCCTCGAAGATTACCATTCTCCAAAGTAGAAGAAGTGAAAGATCTTTTAAATGATATGCAGGAGAAGGGCGTCATCGAACCTTCTACCAGTCCTTGGGCCTCTCCTATCGTCTTGGTCAAGAAAAAAGGACGGTTCAACGAGATTCTGCGTGGACTACCGTCGCCTAAATAACATCACCAAGAAAGACAGTTACCCTCTTCCCCGAATCGACGACACCTTGGACACATTATCGGGAAATGTGTGGTTCTCTACACTTGATTTAAAGAGTGGCTATTGGCAAGTAGAGATGGATCCCGTAGATCGTGAAAAGACAGCATTCACGACTGGTGGCCAAGGACTTTGGCAATTTAAAGTTATGCCTTTTGGCCTATGCAACGCACCTGCTACTTTCGAGCGCCTAATGGAGACGGTGTTGAGAGGACTTTCTCCCGAAGCCTGTCTTGTTTACTTAGATGACATAATAATCGTGGGGCGAAGTTTTGAAGAACATCTTAAAAACCTGAGAAGGGTGCTAGAAAAATTGAAAGAAGCCAATTTGAAGTTAAATCCAGCCAAATGTTATTTGTTTCGTAGCGAAGTAAGCTACCTTGGTCATATAATTTCCGCTGAGGGAGTAAGAACTGACCCCCGAAAAGTGGCAGCAGTTAAAGAATGGAGGCAACCTCAGAATGTGCACGAGTTGAGAAGCTTCTTAGGTCTCTGCACTTATTATAGAAGGTTTGTAAAAGGCTTTTCGTTAATCGCAAGACCACTTCATAGGTTGACCGAGAACAAACAACCATTTAAATGGTCTGAGGAATGCCAGGTAGCATTTGACAGCTTAAAAGAGGCTTTAACATCCGCACCTATATTGTCTTATCCGGATCCTGACAAACAGTTTATCTTAGATACAGATGCCAGCCATACCAGTCTGGGAGCAGTGCTATCTCAAGAAATCGATGGTCATGAACGTGTAATCGCTTATTGGAGTAAGTGCCTGTCGAAGACCGAGCGAAATTACTGTGTCACCAGAAAAGAATTGCTCGCCATTGTTAAAGCTATAGAGAATTTTCACAGTTATGTTTACGGACGAAAATTCCTGCTGCGAACAGACCATGCATCTCTCACATGGCTTTTGAATTTCAAGAACCCAGAGGGACAGATAGCTAGGTGGATACAGAAGCTGCAAGAGTACGACTTCGATATCCAACATCGCAGAGGATCCTCACATGGAAATGCAGACTCCTTGTCCAGGAGACCTTGTACAGGTAATTGTCGCTTTTGTTCTGCAGCTGAGATAAAATATGGGACAATTGAGCCGGTTGTGCGCCACCTCACAGCGTCATCTACATCACGATTAGACTCTTGGAGTGATGAAGAAATTCGTGAAGCACAAATGAAGGACCCTGAAATAAAACCCATTATTGAATTCATGGAGTTGTCTAGTACAAGACCCAATTGGCAAGATATCTCTAGTTTAAGTCCTGGTGTCAAACGTTATTGGGCTCTCTGGGATTCTCTTCAATTTCGAAACGGCGTCCTGTATAGAAAATGGGAATCCGACGACGGCAAAACATCGAGGTCGCAGCTAGTACTCCCACGATCGCGAATACCAGACGTGCTAAAGGAGTTACACAATAGTTCAACAAGTGGACATTTCGGAGTTATGAAAACCATCCAGAGAGTTCGAGAGAGGTTTTATTGGAACAACATAAGAACTGATGTCGAAAAATGGTGCAAATCCTGCGATGCCTGTGGAGCGCGTAAAGGACCCACTAGACGCAGTCGAGGAAAGTTACATCTGTATAATGTAGGGGCACCATTCGAAAGAATAGCATTCGACATCTTGGGACCTCTTCCACGGACAGCGGACAATAACCGATACATTTTGTCTGTCATGGATTATTTCACGAAGTGGCCTGAGGCATACCCGATTCCCGATCAGGAAGCGACAACTGTTGCAGAAGTTTTAGTGGCAAATTGGATTTCTAGGTTCGGGTCGCCCCTTCAACTTCATTCAGATCAAGGGAGGAATTTCATTTCTGCTGTCTGCCAAGAACTTTGTAAAATCCTGGGAATCGATAAAACACGAACAACCCCTCTACATCCGCAATCGGATGGCATGGTGGAGAGATTCAATAGAACAATCCTAAATAGTCTTTCTCACCTCGTTTCGAAGAATCAACAAGACTGGGATCAGAAACTACCGTTATTTTTGCTGGCCTACAGAAGTGCTGTCCATGAAACCACCGGCTTTACACCCTCACAGATGCTCTTCGGTCGTGAGCTCCGTCTCCCCTGTGATCTTGTATTCGGACGTCCACCGGATGCGCCTTCTTCGCCTGAAGCTTATGTTGAAAATCTGCAGGCGCGGTTAGAAGACGTTCATCAGTTTGCCCGGGGTCGGATCAACATCGCGACGGACAAAATGAAGACCAGATACGACGCAAGAGCTACAAGACATGAATTCAACGAAGGTGACAAGGTTTGGTTTTGGAACCCACACAGACGTAAAGGACTTTCTCCAAAGCTTCAAACTTCGTGGGAAGGACCTTATACAGTTTTAAAAAGACTGAACGACGTCGTGGTTCGAATCCGTAAATCAACGAATGCTAAGCCTAGGATTGTTCATTACGATCGTCTAGCACCATACTATGGTAACATTACTTAGTTTTATTAATAATTGGGACTATGGTTTCGTGACCTTCAACTATTATTTATTTTTTTTTATTTGTAAATAGTTCTGTAAATAGTTGTTTTCTTTCTGTTATTTATTCAGTTATTGATTTATTGTAATTTAAATTTATTATTCCATTTATGTTTTGTAAGTATAGTATTTGTGAGTATCGTAAGTTGCTTTCTGCTCAAGTGCACTGCCCGAGACGTGCAGTCTTTGAGGAGGGGGCAATGTTACGAATTTGCGAATATTGCTCGAGTTTAGCATGGGACTCTATGGATATCTCGCCAAATTGGCGAGATATCGGCTCGTTGGCGATGGATTTGGCAACCTATTTTTGTCGCCAAGTTCATCGCCAAGTTCGTCGCCAAGTGTCGCCAAATGTCGCCAAGTGTGGCGTCACGTGGCCACTTCCGGTTCCGGCTTCTGGAGTGTTCTGGCAGTTTCTGTGAGCCTATATAAGGCAGACGGAGTCCCATGCAGAGAAGAGTAATTAAGAGAATCTCTTGGCCTCCGGAGTACGCACGGTGTGTTGTGCTTGATCCGGAAAGTCTTGCGTGAGCCGACGGCATTGGGCTCGAAATTGTTCCGCAGAGATTTTGACGGTGTGTATTTACTGAAGGCTAATAAAGTATTTGTCTTCGTGCTGCAGTCTTGCTTGCTTGCTCATAGTCCATATTCAATCCCTAACCCAATACAGTATTTAGTGTTTAGGAAGAGTTAACAATACATATATATAAACATACACACATACATATACATACATATAACATACATACATACATATATATATATATTATATATATATATATAATATATAAAATATATAAATATATATATATAATAGTCGATGACTGTATATATATATATATATATATATATATATATATATATATAATATATATATATATATATATATATATATATACTTACATTTTTATACACATATACATATATACGTATATATGTATATAAATGTGAATATATACGTATATATATACATACACACACATACATATACATATATATATAGCTGATGCTGTCGATGACTGTATATATACATATATATATATATATATATATATATATATAATATATATATATATATATAATATATATATACAGTCTGTATCGATTATATGATCAATCTCAGCGGTCCAGAAAAATCAGACCATATAAGCGGGGTGATCATATAATGCGGAACAATACAACCCTATTTGTGCATATACCATGCATTTTTTTATCCATAACAGAAGAACCTTATCCACATTCCCACAAGATGACAAGTGCTGACGTTTTCTTTCTTGATCACCGATTTCAACACTTGAGGACCAAAGTTTGGCTACTAAAATGTTGTTTAATGTCGTCCGGTAATCGAATTTGCTTTTGGCGAAAGCAGCCTTTGAAAGATAGATTTTTCAAAATTTTCAATCGATTCATTTTTGGCAGCAAATGATAAATTCTTTCTTTTCGAAGTCATAATTAAAAAAAATGAATGCTCTTATTCATGGACGTATGATCCAAATGCAACACAATTTTCCTTTACTTGTTTCGTCTCAATTGCAACTTCAGCAGGGAGAGATAACTTCAACCTATAAACAGACAGATGTCCTTCTCTTGTCAGGGGATAAGAGAACTGACAGAGGTGATTTTTAAAAAATTTTCAATCGATTCAATTTTTGGCAGCAAATGATAAATCTATCTTTTCGAAGCCCATAATTAAAAAAAAATGAATGTTCTTATACGTGACGTTATGATCCAAATGCAACACAATTTTCCTTTACTTGTTTCGTCTCAATTGCAACTTCAGCAGGGAGAGATAATTTCAACCAATAGACAGACAGATGTCCTTCTCTTGTCAGGGGGTAAGAGAACTGACAGAGGTGATTTTTTAAAATTTTCAATCGATTCATTTTTGGCAGCAAATGATAAATTCTTTCTTTTTCGAAGTCATAATTAAAAAAAAAATTGAATGCTCTTATTCATGACGTATGATCCAAATGCAACACCAATTTTCTTTACTTGTTTCGTCTCAAATTGCAACTTCAGCAGGGAGAGATAACTTCAACCTATAAAACAGACAGATGTCCTTCTCTTGTCAGGGGATAAGAGAACTGACAGAGGTGATTTTTAAAAATTTTCAATCGATTCATTTTTGGCAGCAAATGATAAATTCTTTCTTTTCGAAGCCGATAATTAAAAAAAATGAATGTTCTTATACGTGACGATGATCCAAATGCAACACAATTTTCCTTTACTTGTTTCGTCTCAATTGCAACTTCAGCAGGGAGAGATAACTTCAACCTATAAACAGACAGATGTCCTTCTCTTGTCAGGGGGTTAAGAGAACTGACAGAGGTGATTTTTAAAATATTTTCAATCGATTCAATTTTTGGCAGCAAATGATAATTATTTCTTTTTCGAAGTCCATAAATTAAAAAAATGAATGCTCTTATTCATGACGTTATGATCCAAATGCAACACAATTTTCCTTTACTTGTTTCGTCTCAATTGCAACTTCAGCAGGGAGAGATAACTTCAACCTATAAACAGACAGATGTCCTTCTCTTGTCAGGGGGTAAGAGAACTGACAGAGGTGATTTTTAAAAAATTTTCAATCGATTTCATTTTTGGCAGCAAATGATAAATTCTTTCTTTTCGAAGCCATAATTAAAAAAAATGAATGTTCTTATACGTGACGTATGATCCAAATGCAACACAATTTTCCTTTACTTGTTTCGTCTCAATTGCAACTTCAGCAGGGAGAGATAACTTCAAACCTATAAACAGACAGATGTCCTTCTCTTGTCAGGGGGTAAGAGAACTGACAGAGGTGATTTTTAAAAATTTTCAATCGATTCATTTTTGGCAGCAAATTGATAAATTCTTTCTTTTCGAAGTCATAATTAAAAAAAAATGAATGCTCTTATTCATGACGTATGATCCAAACATGCAACACATTTTCCTTTACTTGTTTCGTCTCAATTGCAACTTCAGCAGGGAGAGATAACTTCACCTATAACAGACAGATGTCCTTCTTTGTCAGGGGGTAAGAGAACTGACAGAGGTTTATTTTTAAAAATTTTCAATCGATTCATTTTTGGCAGCAAATGATAAATTCTTTCTTTCGAAGCCATAATTAAAAAAAAAATGAATGTTCTTATACGTGACGTATGATCCAAATGCAACACAATTTTCCTTTACTTGTTTCGTCTCAATTGCAACTTCAGCAGGGAGAGATAACTTCAACCTATAAACAGACAGATGTCCTTCTCTTGTCAGGGGGTAAGAGAACTGACAGAGGTTTTTTTAAAAATTTTCAATCAATTCATTTTTGGCAGCAAATGATAAATTCTTTTTTTTTTTTCGAAGTCATAATTAAAAAAGGAATATTCTTATTCATGACGTATGATCCAAATGCAACCAAATTTTCCTTTACTTGTTTCGTCTCAATTGCAACTTCAGCAGTGGAGATAACTTTCAACCTATAAACAGACAGATGTCCTTCTCTTGTCAGGGGTAAGAGAACTGACAGAGGTGATTTTTAAAAAATTTTCAATCGATTCATTTTTGGCAGCAAATGATAAATTCTTTTCTTTCGAAGCCATAATTAAAAAAAAAAATGAATGTTCTTATACGTGACGTATGATCCAAATGCAACACAATTTTCCTTTACTTGTTTCGTCTCAATTGCAACTTCAAGCAGGGAGAGATAAACTTCAACTAAAACAGACAGATGTCCTTCTCTTGTCAGGGGGTAAGAGAATGACAGAGGTGATTTTTTAAAAATTTTCAATCGATTTCATTTTTGGCAGCAAATGATAATTCTTTCTTTTCGAAGTCATAATTAAAAAAAATGAATGCTCTTATTCATGACGTATGATCCAAAATGCAACACAATTTTCCTTTACTTGTTTAGTCTCAATTGCAACTTCAGCAGGGAGAGATAACTTCAACCTATAAACAGACAGATGTCCTCTCTTGTCAGGGGATAAGAGAACTGACAGAGGTGATTTTTTAAAAATTTTCAATCGATTCATTTTGGCAGCAAATGATAAATTCTTTCTTTTCGAAGCCATAATTAAAAAAAAAATGAATGTTCTTATACGTGACGTATGATCCAAATGCAACACAATTTTCCTTTACTTGTTTCGTCTCAATTGCAACTCAGCAGGGAGAGATAACTTCAACCTATAAACAGACAGATGTCCTTCTCTTGTCAGGGGGTAAGAGAACTGACAGAGGTGATTTTTAAAAATTTTCAATCGATTCATTTTTGGCAGCAAATGATAAATTCTTTCTTTTCGAAAGTCATAATTAAAAAAAAATGAATGCTCTTATTCATGACGTATGATCCAAATGCAACACAATTTTCCTTTACTTGTTTCGTCTCAATTGCAACTTCAGCAGGGAGAGATAACTTCAACTATAAACAGACAGATGTCCTTCTCTTTGTCAGGGGGGTAAGAGAACTGACAGAGGTGATTTTTAAAAATTTTCAAATCGATTCATTTTTGGCAGCAAATGATAAATTCTTTTCTTTTCGAAGCCATAATTAAAAAAAAAATGAATGTTCTTATACGTGACGTATGATCCAAATGCAACACAATTTTCCTTTACTTGTTTCGTCTCAATTGCAACTTCAGCAGGGAGAGATAACTTCAACCTATAAACAGACAGATGTCCTTCTCTTGTCAGGGGGTAAGAGAACTGACAGAGGTGATTTTTAAAAATTTTTCAATCGATTCATTTTTGGCAGCAAATGATAAATTCTTTCTTTTCGAAGCCATAATTAAAAAAAAATGAATGCTCTTATTCATGACGTATGATCCAAAATGCAGCACAATTTTCCTTTACTTGTTACGTCTCAATTGCAACTTCAGCAGGGAGAGATAACTTCAACCTATAAAACAGACAGATGTCCTTCTCTTGTCAGGGGGTAAGAGAACTGACAGAGGTGATTTTTTAAATTTTTTAATCAATTCATTTTTGGCAGCTAATGATAAATTCTTTCTTTTCAAATTTCTAATTAAAAAATGAATGCTCTTATTCATGACGTATGATTCAAATGCAGCAGAATTTTCCTTTACATGTTTAGTCTCAGTTTCAACTTAAGCAGGGAGAGATAACTGCAATCAATAAACAGACAGATGTCCACCTCTTGTCAGAGGACAAGAGAACTGAGAAAGGTGATTTTTAAAAATTTTCAATCGATTCATTTTTGGCAGCAAATGATAAATTCTTTCTTTTTCGAAGCCTAATTAAAAAAAATGAATGCTCTTATTCATGACGTATGATTCAAATGCAGCAGAATTTTCCTTTACATGTTTAGTCTCAGTTTCAACTTCAGCAGGGGAGAGATAACTTCAACCTATAACAGACAGATGTCCTTCTCTTGTCAGGGGGTAAGAGAACTGACAGAGGTGATATTTTAAAAATTTTCAATCGATTCATTTTGGCAGCAAATGATAAATTCTTCTTTTCGAAGCCATAATAAAAAAAAAAATGAATGTTCTTATACGTGACGTATGATCCAAATGCAACACAATTTTCCTATAACTTGTTTCGTCTCAATTGCAACTTCAGCAGGGAGAGATAACTTCAACCTATAAACAGACAGATTGTCATTCTCTTGTCAGGGGGTAAGAGAACTGACAGAGGTGATTTTTAAAAATTTTCAATCGATTCATTTTTGACAGCAAATGATAAATTCTTTCTTTTCGATGCCATAATTAAAAAAAATGAATGCTCTTATTATTATGACGTATGATCCAAATGCAGCACTCAATTTTCCTTTATTTGTTTTCGTCTCAATTGCAACTTCAGCAGGGAGAGATAACTTCAACCTATAAACAGACAGATGTCCTTCTCTTGTCAGGGGGTAAGAGAACTGACAGAGGTGATTTTTTAAAATTTTCAATTAATTCATTTTTGACAGCAAATGATAAATTCTTTCTTTTCGATGCCATAATTAAAAAAAAATGAATGTTCTTATTACGTGACGTATGATCCAAATGCAACACAATTTTTCCTTTACTTGTTTCGTATAATTGCAACTTCAGCAGGGAGAGATAACTTCAACCTATAAACAGACAGATGTCCCTTCTCTTGTCAGGGGGTTGTAAGAGAACTGACAGAGGTGATTTTTAAAAAATTTTCAATCGATTTCATTTTGGCAGCAAATGATAAATTCTTTCTTTTCGAAGTCATAATTAAAAAAAATGAACGTTCGTATTCATGTCGTATGATCCCAATGCAACACAATTTTCCTTTACTTGTTTCGTCTCAATTGCAACTTCAGCAGGGAGAGATTAACTTCAACCTATAAACAGGACAGATGTCCTTCTCTTGTCAGGGGGTAAGAGAACTGACAGAGGTGATTTTTTTAAATTTTCAATTAATTCATTTTTGACAGCAAATGATAAATTCTTTCTTTTCGATGCCATAATTAAAAAATGAAAGTTATTATACGTAACTTATGATCCAAAGTGCAACACAATTTTCCTTTACTTGTTTCGTCTCAATTGCAACTTCAGCAGGGAGAGATAACTTCAACCTATAAACAGACAGATGTCCTTCTCTTAGTCAGGGGGTAAGAGAACTGAAGAGGTGATTTTTAAAAATTTTCATATATCGATATATATTTTTGCAGCAAATGATAAATTCTTTCTTTTCGAAGCCATAATTAAAAAAAAATATATGCTCTATATTCATGACGTATGATCCAAATGCAGCACAATTTTCCTTTACTTGTTACGTCTCAATTGCAACTTCAGCAGGGAGAGATAACTTCAACCTATAAACAGACGATGTCCTTCTCTTGTCAGGGGGTAAGAGAGAACTGGACAGAGGTGATTTTTAAAAATTTTCAATCGATCCATTTTTTGGCAGCCAAATGATTTAAATTCTTTCTTTTCGAAGTTCATAATTAAAAAAAAATGAATGCTCTTATTCATGAGTATGATCCAAATGCAACACAATTTTCCTTTACTTGTTTCGTCTCAATTGCAACTTCAGCAGGGAGAGATAACTTCAACCTATAAACAGACAGATGTCCTTCTCTTGTCATGGGCAGGGGTGTGGGTTATTAAGGGGGTTTAGGTACGGTTTAATAGGGGTAGGGTAAGTTGTTTAAGAGGGAAAGAGGGGGGTTAAGAGTAAGGAGAATTATTATGCGGTAAGGAGATAACTGACCAGAGAGTGATTTTTTAAAAAATTTCAATCGATTCATTTTTGGCAGCAAATGATAAAATTCTTTCTTTTCGAAGCCATAATTAAAAAAAATGAATGCTCTTATTCATGACGTATGATCCAAATGCAGCACAATTTTCCTTTACTTGTTTCGTCTCAATTGCAACTTCAGCAGGGAGAGATAACTTCAAACTATTAAACAGACAGATGTCCTTCTCTTGTCAGGGGGGTAAGAGAACTGACAGAGGTCGATTTTTTAAAAATTTTCAATCGATTCATTTTTGGCAGCAAATGTTAAATTTCTTTCTTTTCGAAGCCATAATTAAAAAAAATGAATGTTCTTATACGTGACGTATGATCCAAATGCAACACAATTTTCCTTTTACTTGTTTCGTCTCATTGCAACTTCAGCCAG
Organism: Pardosa pseudoannulata; assembly: GCA_032207245.1. Lineage (NCBI taxonomy): Eukaryota > Metazoa > Arthropoda > Arachnida > Araneae > Lycosidae > Pardosa > Pardosa pseudoannulata. The sequence goes on from CM063504.1 coordinate 65,100,377, forward strand.
GGAGAGATAACTTCAACCTATAAACAGGACAGATGTCCTTCTCTTGTCAGGGGGTAAGAGAACTGACAGAGGTGATTTTTAAAAATTTTCAATCGATTCATTTTTGGCAGCAAATGATAATTCTTTCTTTTCGAAGCCATAATTAAAAAAAAAATGAATGTTCTTATACGTGACGTATGATCCAAATGCAACACAATTTTCCTTTACTTGTTTCGTCTCAATTGCAACTTCAGCAGGGAGAGATAACTTCAACCTATAAACAGACAGATGTCATTCTCTTGTCAGGGGGTAAGAGACAAACTGAACAGAGGTGATTTTTAAAAATTTTCAATCGATTCATTTTTGGCAGCAAATGATAAATTCTTTCTTTTCGAAGCCATAATTAAAAAAAATGAATGCTCTTATTCATGAAGTACGTCGCATGATCACAAATGCAGCACAATTTTTCCTTTATTTGTTTCGTCTCAATTGCAACTTCAGCCAGGGAGAGATAACTTCAACCTATAAACAGACAGATGTCCTTCTCTTGTCAGGGGGTAAGAGAACTGACAGAGGTGATTTTTAAAAATTTTCAATCGATTCATTTTTGGCAGCATAATGATAAATTCTTTCTTTTCGAAGCCATAATTAAAAAAAATGAATGCTCTTATTCATGACGTATGATCCAAAGGTGCAGCACAATTTTTCCTTTATTGTTTCGTCTCAATTGCAACTTCAGCAGGGAGAGATAACTTCAACCTATAAACAGACAGATGTACTTCTCTTGTCAGGGGTGTAAGAGAACTGACAGAGGTGATTTTTTAAAAAATTTTCAATCGATTCATTTTTGGCAGCAAATGATAAATTCTTTCTTTTCGAAGTCATAATTAAAAAAAATGAATGATCTTATTCATGACGTATGATCCAAATGCAACACAATTTTCCTTTACTTGTTTCGTCTCAATTGCAACTTCAGCAGGGAGAGAGATAACTTCAACCTATAAACAGACAGATGTCCTTCTCTTGTCAGGGGGTAAGAGAACTGACAGAGGTGATTTTTAAAAATTTTCAATCGATTCATTTTTGGCAGCAAATGATAAATTTCTTTCTTTCGAAAGCCATAATTAAAAAAAAATGAATGCTCTTATTCATGACGTATGATCCAAATGCAGCACAATTTTCCTTTATTTGTTTCGTCTCAATTGCAACTTCAGCAGGGAGAGATAACTTCAACCTATAAACAGAAAGATGTCCTTCTCTTGTCAGGGGGTAAGAGAACTGACAGAGGTGATTTTAAAAAATTTTCAATAGTTTCATTTTTGGCAGCAAATGATAAATTCTTTCTTTTCGAAGCATACATAATTAAAAAAAATGAATGGCTCTATTCATGACGTATGATCCAAATGCAGCACAATTTTTCCTTTACTTGTTTCGTCTCAATTGCAAACTTCAGCAGGGAGAGATAACTTCAACCTATAAACAGACAGATGTCCTTCTCTTGTCAGGGGGTAAGAGAACTGACAGAGTGATTTTTAAAAATTTTCAATCGATTCATTTTTGGCAGCAAATGATAAATTCTTTCTTTTCGAAGCCATAATTAAAATTCAAAAATGAAATGCTCTTATTCATGAAGTATGATCCAAATGCAACCACAATTTTCCTTTACTTGTTTCGTCTCAATTGCACTTCAGCAGGGAGAGGGAGAGATAACTTCAACCTATAAACAGACAGATGTCCTTCTCTTGTCAGGGGGTAAGAGAACTGACAGAGGTGATTTTTAAAAATTTCAATCGATTCATTTTTGCAGCAAATGATAAATTCTTTCTTTTCGAAGTCATAATTAAAAAAATGATGCTCTTATTCATGACGTATGATCCAAATGCAACACAATTTTCCTTTACTTGTTTTCGTCTCAATTGCAACTTCAGCAGGGAGAGATAACTTCAACCTATAAACAGACAGATGTCCTTCTCTTGTCAGGGGGTAAGAGAACTGACAGAGGTGATTTTTAAAAATTTTCAATCGATTCATTTTTGGCAGCAAATGATAAATTTCTTTCTTTTCGAAGCATAATTAAAAAAAAATGAATGCTCTTATTCATGACGTATGATTCAAATGCAGCAGAATTTTCCTTTACATGTTTAGTCTCAGTTTCAACTTAAGCAGGGAGAGATAACTGCAATCAATAAACAGACAGATGTCCACCTCTTGTCAGGGGTAAGAAAACTGACAGAGGTGATTTTTAAAAATTTTCAATTGATTCATTTTTGGCAGCAAATGATAAATTCTTTCTTTTTGAAGTCATAATTAAAAAAAATGAATGCTCTTATTCATGACGTATGATCCAAATGCAACACAATTTTCCTTTACTTGTTCGTCTCAATTGCAACTTCAGCAGGGAGAGATAACTTCAACCTATAAAACAGACAGATGTCCTTCTCTTGTCAGGGGGTAAGAGAACTGACAGAGGTGATTTTTAAAAATTTTTCAATCGATTCATTTTTGGCAGCAAATGATAAATTCTTTCTTTCGAAGCCATAATTAAAAAAAAAATGAATGTTCTTATACGTGACGTATGATCCAAATGCAACACAATTTTCCTTTACTTGTTTCGTCTCAATTGGCAACTTCAGCAGGGAGAGATAACTTCAACCTATAAACAGACAGATGTCCTTCTCTTGTCAGGGGGTAAGAGAACTGACAGAGGTGATTTTTTAAATTTTTTAATCAATTCATTTTTGGCAGCTAATGATAAATTCTTTCTTTTCAAATTTCTAATTAAAAAATGAATGCTCTTATTCATGACGTATGATTCAAATGCAGCAGAATTTTCCTTTACATGTTTAGTCTCAGTTTCAACTTAAGCAGGGAGAGATAACTTCAACTATAAACAGACAGATGTCCTTCTCTTGTCAGGGGGTAAGAGAACTGACAGAGGTGATTTTAAAAGTTTTCAATCAATTCATTTTTTGGCAGCAAATGATAAATTCTTTCTTTTCGAAGCCATAATTAAAAAAATGAATGCTCTTATTCATGACGTATGATCCAAAATGCAGCAACAATTTTCCTTTATTTGTTTCGTCTCAATTGCAACTTCAGCAGGGAGAGATAACTTCAACCTATAAACAGACAGATGTCCTTCTCTTGTCAGGGGGTAGAGAACTGACAGAGGTGATTTTTAAAAATTTTCAATAGTTTCATTTTTTGGCAGCAAATGATAAATTCTTTCTTTTCGAAGCCATAATTAAAAAAAATGAATGCTCTTATTCATGACGTATGATCCAAATGCAGCACAATTTTTCCTTTACTTTTTTTCGTTCTCAATTGCAACTTCAGCAGGGAGAGATAACTTCAACCTATAAACAGACAGATGTCCTTCTCTTGTCAGGGGGTAAGAGAACTGACAGAGGTGATTTTTTAAAATTTTCCATTAATTCATTTTTGACAGCAAATGATAAATTCTTTCTTTTCGATGCCATAATTAAAAAAAATGAATGCTCTTATTCATGACGTATGATCCAAATGCAACACAATTTTCCTTTACTTGTTTCGTCTCAATTGCAACTTCAGCAGGGAGAGATAACTTCAACCTATAAACAGACAGATGTCCTTCTCTTGTCAGGGGGTAAGAGAACTGACAGAGGTGATTTTTAAAAATTTGTTCAATCCATTCATTTTTGGCAGCAAATGATAAATTCTTTCTTTTCGAAGTCATAATTAAAAAAAATGAATGCTCTTATTCTGACGTATGATTTCCAAATGCAACACATTTTCCTTTACTTGTTTCGTCTCAATTGCAACTTCAGCAGGGAGAGATAACTTCAACCTATAAAACAGACAGATGTCCTTCTCTTGTCAGGGGGGTAAGAGAACTGAGAGAGGTGATTTTTAAAAATTTTCAATCGATTCATTTTTGGCAGCAAAATGATAAATTCTTTCTTTTCGAAGCCATAATTAAAAAAAATGAATGCTCTTATTCATGACGTATGATCAAATGCAGCACAATTTTCCTTTATTTGTTTCGTCTCAATTGCAACTTCAGCAGGGAGAGATAACTTCAACCTATAAACAGACAGATGTCCTTCTCTTGTCAGGGGTAAGAGAACTGACAGAGGTGATTTTTAAAAATTTTCAATTGATTCATTTTTGGCAGCAAATGATAAAATTCTTTCTTTTTGAAGTCATAATTAAAAAAAAAATGAATGCTCTTATTCATGACGTATGATCCAAATGCAACACAATTTTCCTTTACCTTGTTTCGTCTCAATTGCAACTTCAGCAGGGAGAGATAACTTCAACCTATAATCAGACAGATGTATCCTTCTCTTGTCAGGGGGTAAGAGAACTGACAGAGGTGATTTTTAAAAATTTTCAATCGATTCATTTTTGGCAGCAAATGATAAATTCTTTCTTTCGAAGCCATAATTAAAAAAAATGAATGCTCTTATTCATGACGTTATGATCCAAATGCAACACAATTTTCCTTTACTTGTTTCGTCTCAATTGCAACTTCACAGGGAGAGATAACTTTCAACCTATAAAACAGACAGATGTCCTTCTCTTGTCAGGGGGTAAGAGAACTGACAGAGGTGATTTTTAAAAATTTTCAATTGATTTTTTTTGGCAGCAAATGATAAATTCTTTCTTTTTGAAGTCATAATTAAAAAAAATGAATGCTCTTATTCATGACGTATGATCCAAATGCAACACAATTTTCCTTTACTTGTTTCGTCTCAATTGCAACTTCAGCAGGGAGAGATAACTTCAACCTATAAACAGACAGATGTCCTTCTCTTGTCAGGGGTTAGAGAACTGACAGAGGTGATTTTTAAAAATTTTCAATCGATTCATTTTTGGCAGCAAATGATAAATTCTTTCTTTTCGAAGCCATAATTAAAAAAAATGAATGCTCTTATTCATGACGTATGATCCAAATGCAACACAATTTTCCTTTACTTGTTTTCGTCTCATTGCAACTTCAGCAGGGAAGAGATAACTTCAACCTATAAACAGACAGATGTCCTTCTCTTGTAGGGGGTAAGAGAACTGACAGAGGTGATTTTTTAAAAATTTTCAATCGATTCATTTTGGCAGCAAATGATAAATTCTTTCTTTTCGAAGCCATAATTAAAAAAATGAATGCTCTTATTCAATGACGTATGATCCAAATGCAACACAATTTTCCTTTACTTGTTTCGTCTCAATTGCAACTTCAGCAGGGAGAGATAACTTCAACCTATAAACAGACAGATGTCCTTCTCTTGTCAGGGGGTAAGAGAACTGACAGAGGTGATTTTTAAAAATTTTCAATCGATTCATTTTTGGCAGCAAATGATAAATTCTTTCTTTTCGAAGCCATAATTAAAAAAATGAATGCTCTCTTATTCATGACGTATGATCAAATGCAACACCAATTTTCCTTTACTTGTTTCGTCTCAATTGCAACTTCAGCAGGAGAGATAACTTCAACCTATAAAACAGACAGATGTCCTTCTCTTGTCAGGGGGTAAGAGAACTGACAGAGGTGATTTTTAAAAATTTTCAATCGATTCATTTTTGGCAGCAAATGATCAATTTCTTTCTGTTCGAAGCCATAATTAAAAAAAATGGACGTTCTTATTCATGACGTATGATCCAAAATGCAACACAATTTTCCTTTAATTGTTTCGTCACAATTGCAACTTCAAGCAGGGAGAGATAACTTCAACAATAAACAGACAGATGTCCTTCTCTTGTCAGGGGGTAAGAGAATGACAGAGGTGATTTTTAAAAATTTTCAAGCAATTCATTTTCTGGCAGCAAATGATTAAATTCTTTCTTTTCGAAGACATAATTAAAAAAAATGAATGCTCTTATTCATGACGTATGATCCAAATGCTACACAATTTTCCTTTACTTGTTTCGTCTCAATTGCAACTTCAGCAGGGAGAGATAACTTCAACCTATAAACAGACAGATGTCCTTCTCTTGTCAGGGGGTAAGAGAACTGACAGAGGTGATTTTTAAAAATTTTCAATCGATTCATTTTTTGGCAGCAAATGATAAATTCTTTCTTTTCGAAGCCATAATTAAAAAAATGAATGCTCTTATTCATGACGTATGATCCAAATGCAACACAATTTTCCTTTACTTGTTTCGTCTCAATTGCAACTTCAGCAGGGAGAGATAACTTCAACCTATAAACAGACAGATGTCCTTCTCTTGTCAGGGGGAAGAGAACTGACAGAGGTGATTTTTTAAAATTTTCAATGAATTCATTTTTGGCAGCAAATGATAAATTCTTTCTTTTCGAAGCCATAATTAAAAAAAATGAATGCTCTTATTCATGACGTATGATCCAAATGCAAACACAATTTTCCTTTACTTGTTTCGTCTCAATTGCAACTTCAGCAGGGAGAGATAACTTCAACCTATAACACGACAGATGTCCTTCTCTTGTCCAGGGGGTAAGAGAACTGACAGAGGTGATTTTTAAAAATTTTCAATCGATTCATTTTTGGCAGCAAATGATAAATTCTTTCTTTTCGAAGCCATAATTAAAAAAAAAATGAATGCTCTTATTCATGACGTATGATCCAAATGCAACACAATTTTCCTTTACTTGTTTCGTCTCAATTGCAACTTCAGCAGGGAGAGATAACTTCAACCTATAAACAGACAGATGTCCCTTCTCTTGTCAGGGGTAAGAGAACTGACAGAGGTGATTTTTTAAAAATTTTCAATCAATTCATTTTTGGCAGCAAATGATAAATTCTTTCTTTTCGAAGCCATAATTAAAAAATGAACGTTCTTATTCGTGACGTATGATCCAAATGCAACAAAATTTTCCTTTACTTGTTTCGTCTCAATTTCAACTTAAGTAGGGAGAGATAACTTCAATCAATAAACAGACAGATGTCCATCTCTTGTCAGGGGGTAAAGACTGACAGAGGTGATTTTTAAAAATTTTCAATCGATTCATTTTTGGCAGCAAATGATAATATTTCTTTTCGAAGCCATAATTAAAAAAATGAATGCTCTTATTCATGACGTATGATCCAAATGCAACACAATTTTCCTTTACTTGTTTCGTCTCAATTGCAACTTCAGCAGGGAGAGATAACTTCAACCTATAAACAGACAGATGTCCTTCTCTTGTCAGGGGGTAAGAGAACTGACAGAGGTGATTTTTAAAAATTTTCAATCGATTCATTTTTTGGCAGCAAATGATAAATTCTTTCTTTTCGAAGCCATCATTACAAAATAAACATGTTTATTCGTGATATATGATCCAACTGCAACAAAATTTTCCTTTACTTATTTTGTCTCACTTTCAACTTAAGCAGGGAGAGATAACTTCAACCTATAAACAGACAGATGTCCTTCTCTGTCAGGGGGTAAGAGAACTGACAAGAGGTGATTTTTAAAAATTTTCAATCGATTCATTTTTGGCAGCAAATGATAAATTCTTTCTTTTCGAAGCCATAATTAAAAAAAATGAATGCTCTTATTCATGACGTATGATCCAAATGCAACACAATTTTCCTTTACTTGTTTTCGTCTCAATTGCAACTTCAGCAGGGAGAGATAACTTCAACCTATAAACAGACAGATGTTCCTTCTCTTGTCAGGGGGTAAGAGAACTGACAGAGGTGATTTTTAAAAATTTTTCAATCAATTCATTTCAGCCAGCAAATGATAAATTCTTTCTTTTCGAAGCCATAATTAAAAAAAATGAATGTTCTTATTTCATGACGTATGATCCAAATGCAACACAATTTTCCTTTACTTGTTTCGTCTCAATTGCAACTTCAGCAGGGAGAGATAACTTCAACCTATAAACAGACAGATGTCCTTCTCTTGTCAGGGGGTAAGAGAACTGACAGAGGTGATTTTTAAAAAATTTTCAATCGATTCATTTTTGGCAGCAAATGATAAATTTCTTTCTTTTCGAAGCCATAATTAAAAAAAATGAATGCTCTTATTCATGACGTATGATCCAAATGCAACACAATTTTCCTTTACTTGTTTCGTCTCAATTGCAACTTCAGCAGGGAGAGATAACTTCAACCTATAAACAGAGAGTTGTCCTTCTCTTGTCAGGGGTAAGAGAACTGACAGAGGTGATTTTTAAAATTTTTCAATCAATTCATTTCAGCCAGCAAATGATAAATTCTTTCTTTTCGAAGCCATAATTAAAAATTGAACGTTCTTATACGTGAAGTAGGATCCAAGTACAACAAAATTTTCTTTTACTTGTTTCTCCTCAATTTCAACTTAAGTAGGAAAAGATAACTTCAACCAATAAACAGACAGATGTCCGCCTCTTGTCAGGGAGACAAGAGAACTGAGAGAGGTGATTTTTAAAAATTTTCAATCGATTCATTTTTGGCAGCAAATGATAAATTCTTTCTTTTCGAAGCCATAATTAAAAAAAAAAAATGAATGTTCTTATACGTGACGTATGATCCAAATGCAACACAATTTCCTTTACTTGTTTCGTCTCAATTGCAACTTCAGCAGGGAGAGATAACTTCAACCTATAAACAGACTGATGTCCTTCTTTGTCAGGGGGTAAGAGAACTGACAGAGGTGATTTTTAAAAATTTTCAATCGATTCATTTTTGGCAGCAAATGATAAATTCTTTCTTTTCGAAGCCATAATTAAAAAAAAAAAAATGAATGTTCTTATACGTGACGTATGATCCAAATGCAACACAATTTTCCTTTACTTGTTTCGTCTCAATTGCAACTTCAGCAGGGAGAGATAACTTCAAACCTATAAACAGACAGATGTCCTTCTCTTGTCAGGGGGTAAGAGAACTGACAGAGGTGATTTTTTAAAAATTTTCAATCGATTCATTTTTGGCAGCAAATGATAAATTCTTTCTTTTCGAAGCCATAATTAAAAAAAATGAATGCTCTTATTCATGACGTATGATCCAAATGCAACACAATTTTCCTTTGTACTTGTTTCGTCTCAATTGCAACTTCAGCAGGGAGAGATAACTTCAACCTATAAACAGACAGATGTCCTTCTCTTGTCAGGGGGTAAGAGAAACTGACAGAGGTGATTTTTAAAAATTTTCAATCGATTCATTTTTGGCAGCAAATGATAAATTCTTTCTTTTCGAAGCCATAATTAAAAAAAATGAATGCTCTTATTCATGACGTATGATCCAAATGCAACACAATTTTCCTTTACTTGTTTCGGTCTCAATTGCAACTTCAGCAGGGAGAGATAACTTCAACCTATAAACAGAGATGTCCTTCTCTTGTCAGGGGGTAAGAGAACTGACAGAGGTGATTTTTTAAAAAATTTCAATCAATTTATTTTTGGCAGCAAATGATAAATACTTTCTTTTCGAAGCCATAATTAATAAATGAACGTTCTTTTTCGTGACGTATGATTCAAATGCCACAAAGTTTTCCTTTATTTGTCTCAATTTCAACTTGAGCAGGGAAAGATAACTTCAACCAATAAACTGACAGATGTCCACCGCTTTTCAGGGGGCAAGAGAACTGACAGAGGTGATGTCTACAAAAACAAGAAAGGGGAAAAGGGAGGAAAATAATGGCTTGAATTGAGGTCCTCCCCGATTTCGCACTGACTTCTTAAAAAAACTAAAAGAAAAACAAAAAACTCGTTGAAAACATGAAACTGACCATATAACAGGTAACAAGAAAATGACTGTATAAGCGGTGCACTTTAACACATATTTCCTATTAAGTTAGACGGGACTTTAGAAAACTGACCATATAAGCGGGGTGGCCTTATAAGCGGGTAACCATAGCCGGTACTGATTATACATACATATACATACATATATATATATATATATATATATATATATATATATATATATATATATATATATATATACAGTCAAACCTGTCTATCTCGAATCTCTTGGGAGTAAAAAAAAAATTCGAGATAAACAGGTTTCGAGATACACAGGTTTTATGAAAATAGACAAAGAAAATTTCTTTACACAATACAAAATATTGAAAATTTGAACTACTTTTAGTTATATTTACATGCACGGCTCTTTTTCATTATTTTGCAGCCGTTTTCGAAGTTCTTTTGTACGATATCTTTGTTTTTCATGATAGTGGAAATAGTACTGGGTGGAATTCCAAATTTAGTGGCGACTACGGTTTTCTTCATAGAAGGGTTTTCCTTCAAAAATGACAGAATTTCCATTTTTTTTCGATGGTTAAAACATTTAATTTTCTTTTAACACCTGCCATTTTTAGCTCTAAAATTGAGACAGCAAGATGCGAGATGATACTTTAGTTATTAGGCTATAGACTGAGAACCAGTTCTATTTCCAAAAAGAAATTTCTCCCGTCTCCTATTCCCCCCTCCTCAACCCCGATCCCTTATTTCAGAGCAGAGAACTCGATTTTAGTACAATTCTCACCCAGTCCTCGACCAAACAACCCTCCGAGAGAGAAAACTAGAAATGTATTTCCTGGAAATGGAAACTTGTGCGATTCTCAACCCAATAAGGTTCTAAACTGGAATGTTGTGTTTCTTATGAAAATTCGAGATAGACAGGTTTGGGAAAAAATAATTTGAGATAGGTTTGGAAAATACCTTAAATTTTTATTCAAAATGTAGGGAAATTGAAAAAATTCGACATAGACAGGTTTTCGAGATAAGCAGGTTTCGAGATAGACAGGTTTGACTGTATATATATATATATATATATATATATATATATATATATATATATATATTATATATATATATATATATATATATATATATATATATATATATATATATATATATATATATATATATATATATATATATATATATATGTATACATATATATATATATATATATATATATATATACATATATATACATATATATATATATATATATATATATATATATATGTATATATATATATATATATATATATATATAATACTAATATGCATATATGTGTGCATTTACGGTTCATGGGATAAATGTGGTTACTATTAATAATAAGCGATTTAATAATATTTATCCATTAACCATAAGCGCAGTCCGAGACACAGGTCAAAGGTTCGGTGCCTGGACAGGACAAGATTAGCTGAGCATTTCATATCCTCAGTGGGTAGACAAACTGAGTACCAAGCATGCTTGGGAACTAAACACTGGCAGTTCCACGTAAAGTTGACCACCTAACCGGGACATATGCTTCGATTCCCAGGGCCCTTGGTCTGAAAACGGATATTGCCACCGTAGGCCTTAACCCCAAGTTGGAGAGAAATTTTATACATTAACTGCAATATATATATATCAGTGGCGTGCGGTAGGTTTTAATGCAGGGTGTGCAGAGAACATGGATTTTCCAATAAATCTTTAATTATTGAGACATCTGAGTTCTCCATTCTGAAACGGTTATTTATTATGAATATAAATTTAAAGATTACAATAAATAAAATATTTACCTACGAGTAGTCGAGTTATAACTATAAAAACAGCTAAACTTATGAGAATTCTACTAGCACTGAAGCAAAAATCATGTCTTTTGTTGTATGGTGTCATATCGGCGTCGAAAAAGCAACGCTTCGGACTTCCACGAAAAACTTATATGTTCAGTAAAACGTA
>CM063504.1:65112049-65119549 GCA_032207245.1 Pardosa pseudoannulata
AAACAAAATCCCGTAACCCCTTCCGGTATAATTTAATAATGAAAAACTGTGCATGAAATAACCATTTAATTTTTATTTAAAAAACTTGTATCATTTTACAATTCTTAATATTCTTAATTAAAATCCACTTTTTACATAGCGTTAAATAATATAAGAAACAGTAAAATTAAGAAAATATCAGAGCAAAACATTAATAAGGTATACAGATAATAGTCTTCAAGTTAGTGGTACTTTTCAAAACAAATTGAAAAGGAATTCTTAATTATTTACACCGCCAAGTAGTCTCACTTTTAATTTGATTCTTGTAACACACACGGAATTTCTTAGTAGGTTTTCTTTTATTCTGACTCATTAATTTGGCAATGACTTGTACCAAGAAATTCTAAGTAAACAATATGCAATAGTGACTTGTGATTTTCACGAGTGATAAAAGTGTTGCCAAATTCAGTACACTAGAAATTTTAAACTAAATTAATTATCATATTTAACAGTAACTTAAATCGCATGACGAGTGTAGCTCGTCATTGTGCGGTATGGAATGAAAAACTAATGACGAGCTAGACTCGTCATTTTACCGGAAGGGGTTAAACCTATATTTCGCCTATGACATATTTTTTCTGTAAAAGAAAAATCTAGTTAATGAATGATGATCATGTTTCCCGTACCTCAGTCGGCGGGTTAGACATCGGCTCATGGCATAAATGAACGTGATTGAAATTACATAGTTTATAGAAGCAGTGCATGATAAAATCACAATCAAAACATATTTTCTAATCAGTATACTCTTGATAGAATATATATATATATATATATATATATATATATATATATATATATATATATATATATATATATATGTATGTATATGTATGTATATATATGTGTGTGTGTGTGTGTGTGTGTGTGTGGCAGGTCTAAAACATTGGTAGTTGGAAATTACGTGGTTTAAAAGCGATTTTAATAAGGGAACTCTTTTATAATAATAAAAAAAACGAATAAGACCCACGCTCGCGTAAGCTTTTAGGATAATCAGGCCTAAGCATTTTTGAACTATTTAATGAGCTTGGAAATAGATAAGTTTCCGTCAGCGCGTGGACATGGAACTGTGAACACCCTCAACGTGTGTCTCCGCCACGAACAATGAAAATAGAGCAGGTTTTGCTTTTAGAAGAAATGATGATTTAATAAACTTATTTTTATCAAGCAAGACTGTTTTTTATTCGCCTTAACACTGGATCACGACATTACACACACACACATACGCACACACACACACACACATATATATATATATATATATATATATATATATATATATATATATATATATATATATATATATATATATATATATATATATATATATATATATATATATATATATATATATATATATATATATATATAGTAATAATAAAATTATAAAACACATTTTTCTTAAATATGGCGGTGAATGCTCATTTCTTGGTACCTTAAATTTAGAATCGCAGTTTCGTTAATTAATTTTTCCCCGCGCTTTGCAATGTACTAACTTCTAGAATAAACTAGAAGTAAAATTGAAATGATTTGTTACCGGAAAGAAATCATTCCCGTATTTACGCCCCTTCCAGTAGTTATAAAAAGGCCTAGCATACAGATTTCGGGACATTTTCTATAAGAACACGATGTAAAATATCATCAAATATTTTCTGTTTTGTGCTATTTTTCCCTACGGTTATTTGTGTATTATCGGGTGTTCTAAATAAAAGTTATTTTTGTATGTCTGCATCAATCAAATCGGCTAAATTATTCTACAGTATTTTTAAAGTATATGGACATTATATTAAGTTATTCTCTCTCTCTCTCTCTCTCTCTCTATATATATATATATATATATATATATATATATATATATATATATAATTTAACACATCATTTGCAAATTACAGCTTTAAATGCAACTAATATTTCCAAGGAAGGTAATTTCAAATATACGAGTCGAGTTTGTATTACATTTCCGATTTCTAATAGGTCTAATCAGATCTAATACGATATCAACAATACCACTGGGAGAAAAGAGACACCTAGACCTTTCCACAGCATTTATTAGTAGGAACATTAGGAACTAGGTCCCACAATTGCAACATTTTGCAGAGAGAGAGTTAAAGTTTAATTTCTCCAACTAAAAACAATCTGCAGTTTCCTGAGATATAAAACATTTACTAATCTTTAAAATGAAACATAATGTTTGCATTGTAAAAATTACAGTACCAATGTATTCTATATTTTATGCAAATTATTAAATTTACTTTAAACGCTTGCTCTTTATATAAAGTATCAAATAACTACTATCAAAAGAAAGTATTTCAACAGAAAAAAGAGATGTAAACCCAATATTAGTATCAGTTTCTGAAGAATATACTATCTGAACTTTACCGAACGGTGGCCGAAAGCTTTAGGAGCTGTACTTTGGTACCAGTTCGTGGGTTCGAATCCCACCTCTGCATCGATGCTCGTAGACGTTCGAAATCAGCTTTAATCAGTAGATCATGGTGTCATTAGCACTCATGTTGTAATAAAGGGGATCATAGAACTTCAGACCAAATACTATATGCTTTTAACTCAAGCAGTAGTAACAACAATTAAAATAGCGACAAAAGTTGCAATGAGTATATATAGCCACGAAAATAAAAGATAACTTCTTGACTTTAAAACTACAATCATGTACCGAAATTTATTTTTCAAAATGATTTCATTGCCTGAAAATAAAAGTTTTGTGAATAAAGCATAATTTCAAACAGGGAGACGAAGGTTTAAAAAATGTTGTATATTCACCTCTTTGACAAAGGTTCTGGATTTTTGAGAATAATCGGATTTTAATTCTGTTATATTCTTCATGGATATTCATAAATACTCGAATTTCGACATGATTCACCCTTGGTTGAAACACTGTTTGATTTTGTGAATTCTCAATTAATTCATACCTGTAATCTACTTTCTGAAAGAGAAATTGCTGACTTTTGAAGTAAAGACAATTATTGAATCAATATATGTTATGCCCCCATCTACTGAAAATAGATAGCAACATATTGAGCAAGCATAGTGTAACAATAAGTTACATTCGGTTCAGCTTCTTTTACCTCTTCCCATGGACCATCTTCAATGACATACAGTACAGTGCCGGTTTGAACTAGAAAGAAACTTCGAATTTCTCCCAACCAATAGAAGGTACTCCGATTTGGGAGATTTTGACCCCCCGCTGTTCCAGAGTGGACCCCTGTTTTTTCTCAGCGAGGCAGTGTGATATTTTTTTGAGTACAAGGTTGTGACCAAAAGAGAGTATAAGGTGAAAGCTGCTGGCATCCTCGGCTTGAGGGATAGTCCTTTTGAGGAACATCATCCCTATATTGTTTTTTAGGGGCGACGCTGACTGAAGAGCAGTCTTCGATATCTACAAATGATAAGTTGATTAGAGTTGTATTCTTTAGAAATTTATTTAATTGTATAAAATCATATAATCAAGACATATTTGTCCATGTGTTTCTTAAAGAGTTTTAATTTCTTATTTATCAAGCACTAGGCCCACATAACATTATATTTACACATTGACAAACACACACACACATACACACATACATGTACACATAGTTACTATACACATATCTTAAATGTGTTATAAATACATTCATCAGGACTAAAAGGAAATAGAATCGCTGTATTAAAGTACCACCTGTTGCTTCCCATATGAAAGATGCGTAATAGTAAAAATTTAACCATCCCAAGTTAAGCAAAAACGATAAAACTTAGTTTTCGCCAATCAATGCACATCCCTAGATCCTAGTGTTATTTATTAAATTTTTTAAACGTACATACAACGCAAAAGCATCCCTTGTAGAAAATGAGATTCTATCGATTTTTTACCCGATTCTATAAATTTTTGAAAGAGAATTTTTGATTTCGGAACCTCAGTACCGGGGGTTAAATTGTTTCTCAAATAGCATGCGGTAATCTAGTATGCTGCTGCGTAATCGAAATTCATTCGACGTGATATATTTTCTCTCTTATCATACCTTATTTATACGTACTACGTGAATTATCGTAGGAATACTAGCAAAATGGTTCAATGAAGTACGGTTTCGGCGGATTTCAGTAGTCAAATGCAGGTTCATGTGCTATTTATTTTTACCAAAATCCAGTTATAGTTGTCTAACCTATCTATATATGTATGTATGTATGTATATAGAGACACACACACGTATATATATATATATATATATATATATATATATATATATATATGTGTGTGTGTGTGTGTGTGTATATAAATACATACACACCCACACACACACATATATATATATATATATATATATATATATATATATATATATATATATATATATATACATACATATACATATATCTACGTATATATGTATATATATATATATATATATATATATATATACGTAGATATATGTATATGTATGTATATATATATATATATATATATATATATATATATATATATATATATATATATATATATATATATATATATATATATATATATATATGTATATATATATATATATATATATATATATATACGTAGATATATGTATATGTATGTATATATATATATATATATATATATATATATATATATATATACATACCGTAGGGTGTACAGATACAGATAAACTTTTCAGAGAAAACAGGAGTTTGACATTTTTGGGGACATTTTAAAATACCATTGTAGCGACTGAGGTAATGATTTTCCCTTTTTTAGTTATGAAGAAATTTAATAAAAAATTAATAAAAACTTAGATAGTAATTATCCGTCAGATTGGTAACTAAATGCTGAAGACACATGCTAGAACTTTTATCAATAAATCGTTACATTATATTTATCCAACCTGTTATAGTTAATAGGTGTTTAAAAGATGTGAATAAACTTTACTTTAAGGTAAAAAACCTGAGATTGGAATTAAGACTTCAAACTGATTTGAAAGTGTAATTTCGGTAAATTACTTCAGAATTAGTGTTTAAGAGGTACATCCTTGCTATGTATAATCTGTATCCAGAAAGTTCTATTATACTAGCAACGTTACGCATCAAAAAACAGGAAACATCGGGGAGTTATTTTAGATATTACTCGACGTAAATTTAAGGTTATATATATATATATATATATATATATATATATGTGTGTGTGTGTGTGTGTGTGTGTGTGTGTGTGTGTGTATGTATACATACATACATTTGTATATATTATTAACATAAAAGGGTACGAATTAGTAGGTAAAGAAATTTTAGTAACTGCTTAACTGATAAATAAATCGTAGAAATCTGAAATATTTTACTTAATAACATAAATATTTTCCTCTTAATAATTCATGATTAATTAAGGACTCGTAGAATCTGAGAGATATGTTATAAAATGGTTCAATGAACAAGGGTTTTAAAGGATTTCAATAGTCACAATATGGGATTATCTGCAATCTATTACTTATCTAACGCTCATTGAATCTGTAAATGTAAATGCCCACATATATATACATATATATATAGAGATAGAATAAGGGAGAGATAATTGGATATAAATAAATGCAAATACATATGTATACATATATCGTAGATATAATGAGTAAAGTATTTAAACAGCTTCTTGGAAGGTAATTGTTTGTCTTATATATTTACTTCTACATAGAAATATGTTATAAATATGACATGCATTTCTTTTTTAATTTTTAATTTCAATTTTACTAAATGAAAAATTTTATTTAGTACAAATTGAAATACAATCTAAAGTTAGAATCACAAAAAATGTTTCCATTTCCGTTTTAAAAATGAATGGAAATATTTATAATCATGGTGCATAAAACATTAATTTTTTTTCCTTGTTTGAGGAAATATTAATTTTTGATAGACATAAAATGGCAATACCATTTACCGTAAAGAAGTGTGATGGAATGTTAAATTTTTTTACTGGAAAATACATTATTTCCAACCAAATGTACACACGTAATAATAATCTGTGAACCTTTAACCCTTTACTTGGGAAAGGGACATTGTATTATTATTTCTACCTGGAATTACTACTATAGACATCCCCTTTCTATAAAAAGTGAGAAAAAATATCTTTGTTGTTTTTATTAATGATTTCATTTTTAATAAATATTTTTATATAAAATGAAACTTATATATGTTTCATTTTTTATAAATATGGTATAAAAATATTTGTATAATGATTTTTATAGACAGAGAACGCGGAGAAACGTATTAATGCTTGTATTTTGTAATTAGTTCAAAATTGAATTTAAAATTTAAAATACTTTTAATGCCATGTTTGTCCTCTTGTGAAAGGTTTTTGTATCTACATACACACGTCTCAAATGGACTAGTGTGAAGAAAAAGTTTAGGACTGTACTTTGCTTCCCGTATTATCAAAACAAGATTGCGTGTTTTATAAAAATAAGCTGTCATGTATTATAAAAAAATAAGGTTTGTATTAATAAAATCACTTAATTAATACATAAAAAATGTAAATGACTCTTTGAGATGTAAATAATTTATTTAAAATGCAATAACATACTATAATAATAATACAAGTGTTCCCCAGAATTTCAAAAATTTTAATAAAATTTGCTTTACTTTTGCCTTTTTCTTCGTAGCTTACGTTCATTTTTAGTAATTTAATTTCAGCAACGAAATCGCCTTCGCTTGACATTTCTACTAACCGCCCCTACGTTATCACAAAAATCAATTCTGAAACAATGTTTGTTTCTAAGGGATTTATATATATATATATATATATATATATATATATATATATAGATAGATAGATAGATAGATAGATATAGATATAGATATACATACGGCTATAGAATAAAAGATAGATATTTGGATATAAATAAATGCTAATACATGTTCACATACATCCTGGATATAATGAGTAAAGTATTTAAACAGCTTCTTTGAAGGTAAATGTTTGTGTTAGAAATTTACTTTTACCCAGAAATATGTTATACATAACACATGTTTTAAAATTTTTTATTTCAATTTTATTAAATGAAAATTTTTGTTTAGTACAAACTGAAATATAGTCTAAAGTTTGCACCACAAAAAATGTTTCCCTTTAGTTGTCAAACATTAATTGAAATATTTAAAATCAAGATTCATAAAACATTAAATTTTTTCTCCTTTGAGGAAATATTAATTTTTGATAGAGATCAAGTGGCAATACCCTTTACCGCAAAGAAGTGTGATGGAATATTAAAGTATTTTACTGGAAAATGCATTATCTCCAATCAACCATAGATACACACCTAATAATAATCAGGGAACCTTTACCCCTTTATTTCTGAAAGGGACGTTACATTCTGATTTCTACCTGGAATTACTGGTATAGACATCCCCTTTGTATAAAAAGGGAGAAAAATATCATTGTAGTGTTTATTATAGAGAATTTCATTTTTTATAACTATGGTATAAAAATATTTTTATAAAGATTTTTAT
>CM063504.1:65129549-65179549 GCA_032207245.1 Pardosa pseudoannulata
TTTCTCTTTAAGTGAATAAATTAGCGTATGACCTTTAGGACAGTTTCTCTGCTGAGTGAAAGATATGTTTATTAAACAGAATATTTCGTGATATTATTTTTGGTTTCATATACGCATATATATAAAACGTCTACATAATTTAAAAATACCGTAGTCATCACTGTAAAAACAATTATTAAATGTAGTAGCCGAGTAGATTGATGCAGACGTTTAGTTACAAAAACATCTTTTATTTAGAATATAAGATGAGTCTAAGCACACGAATTCCCGTAGGAAAAAAAACACAAATGTTTTGAAGTTATGGCTTACATCGTGATCTTAAAATAAAAAAGCAATTATATATTTGTGCCATCAATTTTATTAACTATTGGAAAGGGGTGTGGCTCCAGCAATGATGTCATTCCGGTAACCAATCATGTCTCATTAATTACGTCTAGTTTATTGTAGAAGATATAATACCTCTACAATGCGCGGGAAAAATGAATCAACGGGGCTGCGATTCTAAATTCAAGGTGCCAGGAATTGTATATTATGAAAAAGGTTCTTTATAATTTGTCAATAGGGAATCTAGATTTTCAACGGGAAACGGAAATTATTTAAGTTAGAATTTTACTTTCATAGAATTTTATTATTACAAATATATATATATATATATATATATATATATTATATACATATACATATGTATATATATATATATATATATATATATACATATACATATATATATACATATACATATATGTGTGTGTGTGTCAGGTTTAAAAATGGAGGTTAAGAACCCATTAATGATAACGTAATAGGAGAAACACACACTCGAGTGGAACTATACAGAGTGAAGAAGCCGACGCGGAAGTACACATATGAATTTTGCTTATTAAGCAACGCCATAAGAGTCAGTTCTGAGAGAAAACTCGGGCTGATAACATTCTCCACGCTTGTTGCCCCAAGTTGAGAACAAAGGATATCTAACTCGCATAGCCATAGACAGCGAAATTACAATAAATAAGTTTTATATGTGAAATAAAATATGTCTTCTATGCCTTAACTACTCGTCCATGTCATATATATATATATATATATATATATATATATATATATATATATATATATGTGTGTGTGTGTGTGTGTGTGAGTGAACTAGCTGTTCATAGTCCGTAAAAGTGTATATCAGAAACTTTGTTAAAAAAATTATACTATTAAATATTTTGCATTGCCCATTCAAATATTTTATTTTAATTAACAAGAACATTTGTAATGATAACCGTAACATGCATTCATAAGTTGGATTTGGTTTGGAATGCAGTAGTTATCTTATACTATATGAAGACTCATTGTAATTGAAAATATCACTGAGACCATTCTACTATACACATCCATGACAGCAATGGAATTTGAAAACGCGAATATTCGTGCTCATTATAGTACTCAATATTGTAGTTTATAGTACTTTTTCCTTTATGAGGGCAAGTTAACCCAAGTTAGATCAAATGGATAGCGGAGATGCATACGACAAACTTTTCAATTTGGTCATAGTTCAATCCTGAGGTATTAAATGGAATTGTTAATATACTCGATATATTTTTGTCATTACGTGAAAAGGAAGCCCCTTAAATTACAGTATGAAAGAAAATTTAAAGAAATTAGTATTAGCTAAATTACTTTTGCATGCCATGTTACAGTTAATCACTAATAGTTTTTACATTTAATCTTTAATTTGATTGTATATTTATTTTATGAAATTGGGCCACAGGTATACTTTAGGCTCTTCCAAAAATATGAATTTTTCCCCATTCGTTGCATACAAAAGATTCTTCACCTTCTGAAGATTTACTTTTCCGAAACGATTTGTAAATGAAGAGAAAAGCATATAAATACATCGATCTTAAGATATCTAGGCCATTTCAATAAAGCAAGCCTCTTAAAATTACCATCCAGCTGGGATGAGAGGGACCGCCATTTAATAAAATATCGTGTCTTTTATGCTCGTTCTTCCTCTGGAATTTCTATCCGCCTAAGAAAAGACATTAGACGTCACACAAAATATTGGGTGATTTGAAACCGGCCAATCAAATACAATTTTTATGCTACAACGTAGACAATTTTATGACGTCATCCTTCGTCAGTTGAAGAGGAAACAACACAAAAGAACTTTTATTTTCTGAGTTTTATAAGGATATTCCGGTTAGTTTTCTTCACGTGTTCTTTAATGTGAATGGGAAATATTGCAGATAAAGTTTGCATAAACGATAACTTTTAAGAATTAAAAGTTTTTTAAAGAGATTTCATAAGCTGACTAACTTATGAAAGTTTATAAAAAATTTTCCTTTCATTTCATAACTTTTATAATTGTGAAACGAGTGATGAATTTTTAAAATACAAAATAATATTTTAACAATGTGTTTGGGAACGCAGCTAATAAAAATATTTATTAGTTAATTCTTTCAATAAGAATATATTCAGCGCGTTTAATGTATCTTTCATCAACTACATAAATTCCCGAGTTAGAATGTATCACAAGATGATACAATATCAGGTACTTGGTTTGGTTTGTTTTGGAGTGCTATGGTTTACTTTTTACAACACGAAGGCTAAGGAGACCGGGACCAATAGCTTTAGGCTGATTCCGACTAACATCCATAACACTGTCGGATTCGAACCCATGAAATCCGACACCGAAGATCAGCACCCTAATCAATCGGCCATGGTTCTCCATCAGGTACTTGGATATTTTCTTTTTCATATTCGCTAATCATTGGTTTGCTTCAAAAGCAAAATATGCCTGTAAGTGTATAGTAGGGGAACATTACTAGGAGGTAAATAAAGTAAACTTCAGTAAATCTTTTACTTTTCTCTAAATTTGAAATGTGTACATAGTGTTCTTTTTTCTAATAGCAAAGTCTAAGAGATTGTTTACTAAGGGTACATATATATTGTGTTAGACTAGAGTAGTTGTAACATTGGGTAAAATGATGAACCACCAGTATAAACGTTAATATTTTGCAAAGTGATGGCATTAATCTGGAGGATTTCTTAAACTTTTTTTGAAAGTGAGAAATTTTAAGAACGGAGATAGCTCATGTTAGTAATATTTTTTGTATAGTATATTTTTATATGTGACAAACCCATTAAAAATATTTGTATTCTATTTTATCAAGAGAAAGCCTGGAGTTCATACAAGATACTTAAAGTGCATGTACAACTGTACAGAATTACAAACTTACAGGAATGTAAAAAAATGACACCATAAGGGACTAGTTATTATTAAGTTATACTTCCGCTGGGCTAGTTGCTAAAGTGTAACAAATTTCCACTGTAAGGTCTAATTTTGTTGAAATTTTTTTTCAGGATGGTATTCGGAAATATAAAAGAAATATTACTAGGCTAGAAAACCAGAGGAAACATTGGGGGGCAATAAATTATTAATGACATGAAATCCAATTTTACAGGTAATAAGTATGAAGCAAATTTTATAACACTTCAGAAAAACAACTATAAAATGAAAATTAAGGCCCTCCAGTAAACTTATATTTTGATAGAGAAGACTTCATATTACTAAGAACTGATAGCTAATTACCCAGGGATGCAGCTAAAAATGATATGTTATAGAAAAATACAAAAAGATATCGAAAAAGAGGAGGAATTACATGTACATCTGAAGCATGTCACACTGCATTGATACAGGAGCTTCTATAACAGCGTTTCCCAACGTAGGGCCCAAGCCCCACTGGGGTGGGGGCAATTTGAAAATTAATTCGACTCTAGTTTGACCCAATAGCTCCGATCTCTCTCTCTCTCTCTCTCTCTCTCCCTCTCTCTCTCTCTCTCTCTCTCTCTCTCTCTCTCTCTCTCTCTCTCTCTCTCCCTCTCCCTCTCTCTCTCTCTCTCTCTCTCTCTCTCTCTCTCTCTCTCTCCCTATATATATATATATATATATATATATATATATATATATATATATATATATATTGTATAAAATAATTGTTTGGTATTTGATTCGATGAACATCATTCAGGTGGTAGGGGTTTGTGCCTATATAAGACTTAGATAAACTTGCCAGTAAGGAGCAATATTAGCATGTTTTGGTATTCAAACTTAATAATAAAACTCACAAATATGTTTACTAAATCAATTTTCCAATTCATAACATTTATATTAGTAATATAGTGAATTTATGCGTGGTATGCATAATCACCAAATATCACTCCTTAAGTTTCAACGTTTGTAAAGTTTGATTCCCGACATAAATAAAATAATAAATAAATATTCCCAATAGCGTTCGTTTGAGCGTTTTTTAATGCGTGATTTTGAGCATACATCAGTAACAAAATTTTAGCATTTCAAAATTTATGATTTTTTTTTTTCAAATTTTAAAAATAGTTGATATTTGTTACAAGAATACTTAAAAGAGGACGTTAATTTTTCTCGTTTGGGGGGCAATAGCTTCAAAAAGGTTGAGAATCACTGTTCTATAGCAAAATCACATACTTTTGTAAAGTGAGTACAGCTGTATATTATTCCCCTGGAAATAAGATAATAGCTTAAAACTGGGGAAATAAAAGCTGTTTACAAGTGAAAACCGATGTAAATGTGATATTTAATATACCGTAAATTTTTTCTTTATCGGTAATTTAATCAGGTTTAACAGTATATAACTAAATTTTATAAGTAAAGAAGATTTACGTTTTGCTTTGCGAAAATCTTCTAACACTTTCTTTACATTTTCTAAAAAATTTTGGGTGGCAACTAGTTTTGTTCTCAAATAGATCACCGAGTTTTCTCTTACCACGTTAGCACGACAGAATGTACGACATCACTTCTGTCCTTACAAGGAGAAAGAAAATTCTTTAGGAGATTACTACTAGTGGTGATCTCACATTTGTGTGATATGGAAAACAAACTAGAAACGTCTCACAAAACGTTTCCTGTGTTGGAGGTAATTCCTTAATTAAATAGCTGAATGATAATCTGTCATTTTTTAAGACTATATAGCTAAAATTAAAGCCCGTGTGTTTAGAAGAAAAAAAAATGGTAACTAGAGTCGTTCTCAAATACGTCACCAAGTTTTCTCTTACCTCGTTTGCACTACAGAACGTACACCACCACTGCCGTCGTTACAAGGAGAAAGGGTTTCTCTTTAAGAGATTACTACTATTGGTGATCTCACATTTGTGTGACATGGAAGACAAACTAGAAACGTCTCACAAAACGTTTCCTGTGTTGGTGAGCAATTCCTTAAACAGCCAAATGACACTCTATCATTTTTTGAAGACTATATAGCCTAAATTAAAGCCCATGTGTTTAGAAGCAAAAAATATAGTAACTAGTCTCGTTCTCAAATACTTCACCAAGTTTTCTCTTACCACATTTGCACGACAGATTGTACACCACCACTGCCGTCTTTACGAGGAGAACAGGGTTATTTTTGGAAGATTACTGCTAATGGTGATCTCACATTTGTGTGATATGGAAGACAAACTAGAAAAGTCTCAAAAAACGTTTCCTGTGTTGGAGAGCAATTCCATAATTAAACAGCCGAATGGCACTGTGTCATTTTTTGATGACTATATAGACGTGTTTAGAAGGAAGAAAATTTAAAATTCTTAAGTCTTCTAGAATAAACTAAAAAATGTTTGAAACAACGTAAGCTATTCCGCTCCGTATCATTCAGTGCTTATAAATTCTCTGTATGATAGAATATTTTAAATTGAATACGACTACAAAAGACATCATTTTTAATTCTCCTCCACTCTTTATCAAAACGACAAAAGACACGAGTCTCAAAGGAACGACACATGTAGATAACAAGTGTCCTTTTAATCGAATGATAAATTACTAACCATTTCCGTTATAAATAAACCATTGGACATTTATTCGCTGATGTCTCAGTGGAACTGTACTTTTCAGACCTTTTACTCAATGTTGAAATCTACATTTCATGATTATTATTATCGGGTGTCATCTTGAAATACATGGAAATGGATTAAGAAAAAAAAGTTAGAATTGGATTATTACGTATTAAAAGAAAAAAAAATGTTCGTTTTTTTCAACATATGAAAATCATTTGTTATATTTAATCCATTCAATTTTTTTCTTTGATTCAATTTTTCAGAAACTGGCGATCTCAGAAAAACTATTGTGCAACTATAATTTTTTCTTTGTTTTCTGAAATATTGAATTTGACTTAAGGGATGATAAATGCTTACACATATGCACTATAGATATGCATACATATAAATATATATATATATGTATATGTATATGTATATGTATATATTCATGTATATACATGTACATATATATATATATATGTATGTATATATATGTATATATATGTATATATATATGTATATATGTATGTATATACATGTATATATATGTATATATGTATGTATATACATGTATATATATATATATATATATATATATATATATATATATATATATATATATATATATATATATATATATATATATATATATATATGTATATGTATATATGTATATATGTTTATATATATAAATAAATATATATATGTATATATGTATATATATGTATATATTATATATATATATATATATATAATATATATGTATATATATATATATGTATATATATATATATATATATATATATATATATATGTATATATATGTATATATATATATGTATATATATATGTATATATATATATATATAATATATATATATATATATATATATATATATATATATATATATATATATATATATATATATATATATATATATGTATATATATGTATATATATGTATATATATGTATATATATATATATATATATATATATATATATATATATATATATATATATATATATATATATATATATATATATATTGGGAGTGGTATCTGGCTCTGGTATATTCTTTACGCTATAAAATATCACTTTATCAGGAATGAGCCTGAATTTATTGTTAAAGCGAAGCTTTAAAAAACATTTAAACCTGTCTCAGAAGCTTATAAACGATCTCAAAACACTAATGCTATTCGATATTAATGTGTTATCCTTACTAACATTTCTGTATTTTACACTAATTGTAAACAAATTGTCAGTGCTCCATCTCTGAAATAAACACGTGTGAATCGGAAACTATATTATGTTTCTGTATTCTATTGTTGATATCTAGGCCTTATTTTTCGAAATAAAATTACCGATGGTTTTATAGAGAACAGTATGCAAATTAGTGTTCATATACTCATTCAGTGTATTGAATGTAAAAAAATATTTAGTCTTAAAGTATGCGTGGGGTTTGTCATCTTCCCGCCTTTGTATGCTT
This sequence comes from Pardosa pseudoannulata, assembly GCA_032207245.1. Taxonomy (NCBI): domain Eukaryota; kingdom Metazoa; phylum Arthropoda; class Arachnida; order Araneae; family Lycosidae; genus Pardosa; species Pardosa pseudoannulata. The sequence goes on from CM063504.1 coordinate 65,136,870, forward strand.
TGGAAAGAATTGATACAAGAATAGAGATGATAATATACATAACGCCGTACATATGACAATGTTCACAGTGAGGTGATGCTATATTAGAAATGTCATATAAAAACAATACAAACAATATATGATGTACACTGGTATAAGAATATATGATGTATACACAAATGAAGCATTATTCTTTAAATGTCGAAAAATTAAAAACAAAAATGATCAAACAGTTCAAAGAGAACTCTAAAAATTATTATTTAAAAATGAAATGTGGTACTAATATAAAAGATTGCAGTGTACAATGACAGACGTTGCAGTTGCATCGCTACTATGATTGCAGTACCTATGTCATATAAAAAAATGGTAACAATATACGATGTGCACATAAATGATGCATTATTCAAAATTAAGTTGAAAATGTTTTTAAAATTTGATCAAATTGTTCAAATCTACTCTGATAATTATTATTTAAAATTGTTATCTAAAATGATTGCAGTCTACGGTGAAATGTGGAAAAAGGGCGCACGTTAGAATTAGTATCAAATTCACGCACTCTTCATAGGAGGAGCAACATTTTGTATAATTGATGCACTAAACGCTTGAGTTAAACGATCAAAAATGACATATGATGGCATCAAGACTCCAACTGAATATCTTTCTAAAAAGGAAGAAATACCGCAATACTCGACGAATACAAACTGAAATATCTTGAATTTAGATATGTCTTAGTGTGTGATCTCAAACCTCTGGGTGGGGTTCAAAGTAATTGAGATAGTATCTGATGACCAGTTTAAAGTTGAACTAAAAAAACTAAACTTCGGCAAAACGAGTGTTTAGCAAATACTATGAGACGACAGTAAGACTGATGTGCAAAAGAATTTCATACACCTCTCACGGCTGCCATATATGAACGAGTTTCCCGCCAAACAATTTACAGGAGATTAAATCGTGTTAGACACTATGCCAAATGACCCGACGTGCAATACAATTCACGTCTGTGCACAATACGCAAGTTTTAACTGAAGTTTGGAACATTAGCTTTGGAGTTCGCAAGCCAGAGTGATATTCCACGATGAGTCCCGCTTTAGTATGAATACGAAATGTATTAGGATTACGGTATGGAGAAAACGGGCAACAGATTTTTACCTATGAAACATTGCTGAAAAACTTAGGCTTTTAAGGAATGCCATGATGTAAGGTAATCAATATCCTTAATCGCTCAGCAAACCTCCAGATCTTTAAGCCGGTGTCTATTACTGCTACAAATTACAGAGACGAAATGCTTGAGCTTATATTTATTTGTTTCGAGGTGTTTCGGTTCTGAATTATAAAGTGTCTGGACAATATGCAATCCTAGACAACTTCCATAAAAGTGAAGATATTCAGTGCAGTGGCCTGCTTACTTTCCTGATATTAATACTATTGAATATAAATTGATAACTAAGAAGACAACTTGCAGCTATTCCCCACCGAACAAATTCAGTCCACATCTGACACATACATTCAATAATCTCTCGGATTATTTAAGAACCCTAGTCATACGTAGAGTCACAGGAAATATGGGAAATTATAAAGCTGTGTAGATGGTTACCGAAGGTGAAAACGAGTTTTATTAATCAGCAAAATTATTTTCTTATTTCTTTAACTGAAGTTTAAACTATTCAGTGAAGTATAAACTGCATTTCTTCCTATACTTCCTAAACTGCATTTCTTTGGAAAATGAAGGTGATTATTCTCCTTTTAATTGTTTTCTTGTGTTATCCTTGTATTATATTCGCAAGCCACATTTTCCGTATTTTTTAAATTTCAATTTAAAGAAACATTCATAAAAACAAAATAAATTTTTAATTTTAATCATTCATTTATTTTCATGGTTAAATTATACCTTTTTTGCATAATGAGTCATCTTAATTAGGATTTTCACATTCCTTTATAGGTTCAAAATTAGTTTTATTTCTTAAGGTAAGAGTGCTATATGCGTAGTGTTCAAGTCTGTCCATCTGGTAGTGACAACTATCGTTCATAACCGTTACATTCAGATTCGTTACATAGATTGCCAGTTATAAAGTGGAGTTTAAATATCATCTGCAGAAATGATTTTATTCTGTGCATTGAAACGTCTGTGGAAAAGAAACAATGAATCGAAAGCTAAATCTTCCCGCGTTCCGAAAAAAATGCTTTTATTCCAATGTTTCTAAAAGCATGGTTTTAATATTTCTACACATAAAATAGGTGAAGAAAATAGGAAAAAGAGAAAAAAAGTCAAAGTTTACATATGACTGAGAAAGAAAGCAAAAAATGAATATTTAAACCTGTTATTAGTTGTTTTTTTAAAAAAGCAAATCAATCCACCAGAGAGCTATCGCAAAATATTTAAATAACTCCGTAGAAACTGTAAACAAAATTATAACAACTAATTTGAAGCTAATTTAAAAAATTAAAAGCATAATTACTGCTTAACGCCAAACCATGTTTCTCAGTGTATTCTGTACAGATTGTTGTATGAAGTATATTTGGCAAGTTAAAAATTAAAATATATAACTACAGTTAATGAGACTTGGATTTATTTATCTGATTGTAACAGGTAAAGTTTGAGTTACTACCTAAAGAGAGGATAAAATGACTTAAATATTTGTTTTAGAGAAAACAAGTTAAATGTTTTAAGATAATTGGATAATTTTGTTTATTGGAAAACTTATACTAAGGAAAGTAGAATAAATATATCAAAATTTTACTTATATTACTTTCAGAATTATATTTCAACGCCTACATCTAATACTCTATTTTTATTAAAAGATAATAACAAATGACCAAAATTGAAGCTATTCCCTTTAGATGAAGCCCACTTAAGTTCTCCGATTTGTTTGTTATACGTTTCTGTGCATTCGGACTTTCAAAAAAAGCTATTTATAATTTGAATACTAAAACATTGCATGAATTCTGGAAGATTGTGGAGGAGTTGTTTACTAAATAAAAAAGGAACCTTTCTTGCCTCTCTGAGGAAATTTTATGTTATGTTAGAATTCAATATATAATACGATAGTTCAATAAAAGGGCTTTTCTAAAATCAGCATATTAGAAAAGAATTTCTAAATGTTTCTATACATATATATCTTTGCCAACTCTTTAAAATAATGTGTGAATACGTTTTGCACATAGTAAAATTTAATTCTCTAAATCGGAATTACATGTAATAAAACGTTTTATAGCAGTATATTTAGACAGCTTTGGAAACGAAGTGTCCAAGTATTATTAGGAACAAAAATTACTTCTAATTATGAGCACATAAGTATATGTAAAATGTATGTCTACATTAATTGAAATATGTCGAAAGATGTTCTTCCGTAGGAGTATGAAATATATCTTTGCAAACTCTTTAATGTGTGAATACATTTTGCACATACTAAAATTTAATTCTCTAAATCGGAATTACATGTAATAAAACTTGTTCTTTTGCAGTATATTTCCACATCTTTGGAAACGAAGAGTCCACGTAGTAATTATTATCAATAAAAATTACTACTAATTATGAGTACATAAGTATATGTAAAATGTATGTCTACATCAAATGATGCATGTCGAAAGATTTTAGATGCAGCCCCCTTAAGGTCTTCGACTTGTTTGTTATACATTTCTGTGCATTCGGACTTTCAAAACAAGTTATATATAATTTGTATACTAAACCATTACAAAAATTCTGGAAGATTGTGGAGGAATAAATAAAAAAGGAACATTTTTTGCCTCTCTGGAGAAATTTTATGTTATGTTAGAATTCAATATATAATACGATAGTTCAACAAAAAGGGCTTTTTAAATCACCGTATTAGAAAAGAATTTTTAAATATGTTTAAATAGATATATATCTCTGCTAACTCTTTAAAATAATATGTGAATACGTTTTGCACATAAATTTAATTCTCTAAATCGGAATTACATGTAATAAAACTTGTTCTTTCGTAGTATATTTCCACAGCTTTGTAAACGAAGTGTCCAAGTTATATCATCAATACAAATTACTTCTAATTATGAGTACTTAAATATATGTAAAATGTATGTCTACATCAAATCAGGTATGCGAAAGATTTTCTTCCGTAAGAGTATGAAATATATCTTTGCCAACTCTTTAAAATAATGTGTGAATACGTTTTGCATTTACTAAAATTTAATTCTCTAAATCAGAATTACATGTAATAAAATTTATTCTTTCGCAGTATATTTCCACAGCTTTGGAAACGAAGTGTCCAAGTTTTATTATCAACAAAAATTACTTCTAATTATAAGTATATAAGTATCTGTAAAATGTATGTCTACATCAAATGAGGTATGTCGAAAGATTTTCTTCCAGAGGAGTATGAAATATATCTTTGCAATCTCTTTAAAATAATGTGTGAATACGTTTTTCACATACTAAAGTTTAATTCTCCAAATCAGAATTACATGTAATAAAATTTATTCTTTCGCAGTATATTTCCACAGCTTTGGAAACGAAGTGTCCATGTATTATTATCAACAATACTTACTTCTAATTATGAGTGCATAACTATATGTAAAATGTATGTCTACATCAAATGAGGTATGTCGAAAGATTTTCTTCCGTAAGAGTATGAAATGGTTTAGAACTTTTGCATCGAACTGTTCATTTATCCCTTGTGAAGTACATTTTTAGACAGAAAACTTATAAAGCACACGGGCTTTTAACTGGTAGTATGTGGATAGCTGGTCATACGTGAAATTAGACTGTGCGATAAGGAAAAGTCTTAATATAGTTGCAAATTCCAAATGATTAGAAAGTCTGAATATTATTAATAAGTCGAAGTATGAACAAAAATTAACTTTTAAAAATTTGTTTTATCAAAACTAACCAAGAAAATATTTGAGCTATTTTTTGAAAAGATATTTCATTGAAAGGTTTGTTTTAACCTTTATTGTTGCAATTCAAAATTTTCAAAATCCTGTAAACTGGACCAAATATAAATATTAAAACCAGTACATAACATTTCAAAAATAATAATTCCAAATGTTTACATTGACAATTTAAAATCACAAAATATAATGGTTATTTAATTATTTAATATGTTTGTCATAAGATGCGTATATGTATATCAGTGCATTCCATATTAGGAACATACTAGTGTTGTAAAGATATTAAAATAAATTGTTCGAACCAGCTAATAAGTATGAAAGAAGAAAATTCACTGAATATATTAAGGTATGTACATTAAATATTATACAAACAACATAGTTTGCCATATTGTCGTTACATTTAATATGTGTAAAAAGACAGTATATATGTATATATATATTCATTTTTATAATGTAACAATGTTATGGCACATAACGTTATTTGTATAATCTGTAATATACATACCTTAATATTTTCAATGAATTTTTTTGTTTCATAATATTTAGCTCGTTCGAATATTCTATTCTACTCTCTTTACAGTTCTACTAGATACCTAATAATAATAATAATATATATATATATATATATATGACGAGTTGTTAAGGCATGGAAAACACATTTAATTTCATATTTAAACATGATTGTAATTATCCTGTCCATGGTGAGTCTTTCTTCTATTAGTTGTCGTTAATGAGTTCTAACTATTTTAATTTACAACTTTCTTAATTTTTAACAACTATTTCTAAACATATATATATACAATTATACATATATACATATGTATATATATATATATATATTTTATATATATATATATATATAATATATATATATATATATATATATATATATATATATATATATATATATATATATATATATTATATATTATATATATGCACACACATATGTATAGATATATACATACATAATCCTAAAAAATATTTGCAGTGCGACACATAAAATATCTAAAAATAATCAAGAATTTTGAAAATTCTTTATGTCTGAGAAATATTTATCAGCGAGTCCAGGTTAAATTTTTCAATATCCCTCCGACTTCCTAAAGGCAAATGACTACCTTTTAGAAATGTCAACAAAAACAATATCTACATATATATGCACTAAAGTATGGGTATGTAATTGAAATGTTATGCAATGAGACTTTCTCTTTCTCACGGATAGCTAGTTGTTTAGAATATTTCTCGAAAATGCTGCTAATGTCCCTGAGGAGTGGAAGTTCACATTTTTCTCTTTAATGCAAAAGGCGTCTCCCTTAAAAATTTTTAGAATGTAGACTAGTGATTTGTCACCTGTGTTTCGGGGAACACTGGTGCTCTGTAAACAGAGTGGAGGTGTTCCCACCAAGTGAAAATAAGTGAAAATTTAGGATGGTTATAAAGTAATGGGATATAAATAGACAGTTTTGTTCTACAATTAGTTACCACACAAATTTCGCCATTTTTTTCGCTATCCATACCAAAAAAATAATTAAAAGGAAAATAATTTAAATCTTTTTTAAATGATTTACTCTGTAATGCTAAGTGACTAAAATTTGATAACGAGTGCGTAGAATTAAAGTAGAACACTTGCTATTCATTCAGAGCAAAACAATCTATTATTCGTCATTTTTATCTCATTTTATTCCACGAAATATCTGTTGTACAGAATATATGCACATAAATGATTGGTTTAACACTCGGAATTCATGTAATACAAATTATACTAATTTGGTGACAAGGTATTGCATAGTGAAGCTTTTCATACAGAGTTGTGCTATTTCAGTGTCTCCGTTATGAAGTTTGTAATCATTTTAAAACCTATTTTATATAAATGCCTATTTATATAAATCGCTGCCTATTTTATATAAAATATCATTGCCTATTTTATTTAAATCGCTGAGAAGCCAATACAGTAAAATCGATATTTTAATAGTATTTTTTTATATTTATATAGAATAAGCAATGTTCTCTTTAGTTATGAAATAGTTTACTCCTGGCTTCAAACAATAACTATGTCACAAACTGGATCACAAATCCCAGAGACTCAAATTATACACTCTTTTATATACCAGTGGTCAATTTTTTGGGGAAGGATAACAGATAACATTCAAACCCACAGCCAGTTAAAAAGAAACAGCCGAAGCCAAAATGGAAGGAAAGATTGATATCCATAATCAATAAAAACATTAAAATGTTTTAGAAAGAATAACAGTGCATAAGCCAAAAGGCAAACAATATAATACAAATTTTCATAATACACTATATTACTTGCTCTAAGTGAAATGAGTTTATATGAGTTTTTCCGTTACACTAAGATTCTACGTTCCACGTTTCGGAGTCCCACGACTCAAAACAAAGATATACAAAAATATATCATAAAGCTCTCATACTAGTTAACTAGTATTTATTAACTAATGTAGAAAACATACAAAAGTGCAGATCGTTATTTTTGGAAATTTATTAGACATACCAATCTATGAAACTTTAATAGTTTAATCTTAATGTCGAAGAAGAACAACTACAATTTTGGTTGTAGATTGCTGCTATATAACTAGAAGATAATTAAAGCTCTAAATAGATATAGTAGGAAAAACGTATAAGTCTTTTAAAATAATCTTTGTCAATACAAGTGTAAATTAAAGTGAAAATTAGTAAGAAGTTTAATGCATAATATTAAATATAACTTCAGTAGAGTTAGACTTTCACAGATTGTGTAAAACTAAATTGCAAGCACACCGCATTCTAGCATATAATGCAATCGCAGATGGTCCCATTTAGCATGAGTTAATGTTATTAGTGAACAAATTACATTAAGGTAATGTTTATGTTAGCTATTTAAATGCGATATTTTAAAAGTACCTAAAGATAAATTAACTGTAATACGATGATTTACTTTAAATGCTATTTAAGAAAAATGTAAATGTGGAATTGTTTCTCGAAAACCTTTTGCTGTCCTGAGCCGTCAAACTTTGAAAACCACTGGTATATATAAATAATATGACGTGATCGTATTTTGTTTGAAACGGGAAAACTTTACATTAACATATGTGTAGAATAAGATAACTAGAGTTGTGTTTGTATTCCTTGTAACACCAACTGTTTACTATTATTTCCTGGTAGCTTAGTATTACCCTCTCGAATTTTTGGTGGTAATTTGGGTGATAATACTAATTAATTTAATATTTGTTGTCCAAAATATTTTCTTTAAGGTGGCTTTGTTTACAGAAAAAAAATTTAATCTCTTTTCTTGAATTATGTACTCATAAAATATCTTTCACTGCATATATTAACCCTTTAAAACCTATTTTCTTTTTACGGGAATATCTTAAAAAGTGGTGTAAAGTTTTGACTTTTCCCCAATACGGTTTTTACTTTTTAGTAGAGGTAGACTGTAATTATATACAATAACTACCAAATATCAGAATATCTGCTTTAATTTTTTGTCCCTTATATTGATATTTTAGAACTGTTGTTCTCGCATAAATTGATCTTCCGGAGATACAACAATAGTAATCATGACAGATTAAGAATAGTTTTACCTATTATAAAGCCTCTTTTTGCAGTACCATGTCTACATGTGACACCAGATAAATCTCTTATTACGAAGCATTTATTTTTTATAAGTGTCATCCCCTCTTGGTTAAAATGACAAGTTATTACTAATAAATGCAGACCTCAATACCAAAAGTTGCTAAAATTTCCTTTTTGTTTAAATCTGTGCAGTCCACCAGAACGTCGGTATATAAGTGCCGGAAATGACTCCGACATTAATGGGTTAATGAAGAAAAGGGAAGTCCATCCGGACTTACCTTTGATGCAGATCGAACAAATCCAGAGAACGACGCATCCGAATCGCATACAATGTGAGGCGCTAGGTACAGGCCTCATCGCGACTTCTGGTACGCGTCTTGCTGCTATTCTGCTCTGGCAGTGGCCGGACAACACACGAGGCCCTCTTCCGGACTGCTCACATCACACACGTGACGGGCTGTGCCGGACCCAATGCCTCGGCCTGAAGCCACGTTGGCCGCGGAATGGAGCCAACTACCTCGCTCATCGTCGCTTTAAAAGAGCACGTATCGCGGACATGGAATGATGGGATGGTGTGTTCCGATCCGCGGGACGGAGGGGACAGGGGGTCGGGGTGGGGAGAAGGGGGGTTGGCATTGTGCTCGCAGCGCCCCCAGCCTTCCAAAGATCGATCTGGAAACGAAGTGCTGACGAGACCACTTCGGACATCATACGGAAGGTTGGCGAAGGAAGGGTAAAGAAGTCAAAGAGGATATTAAGTGCGAGAAGAGAGAGTATGTGTGTGTGTTCTGGGAGGTGGGGGTGTAAAGGAGAGGACCTCATCAAGACGATTTCTGGTCAAGTAGTCGTAAAGCGCAGTTCTTTTTTTCCCCTCTTTTTCTTTTATTTCGGCGTCCCCATACAATAAAGAGCTTGCTCCCATTAAAACGTAGATTTCGCGCATTTGCACTTTAGGACGCTGGCAGTAAATTCGTAGCGTGAGGAGCAAAAGTTATTTCAGCTAGTGTAAGATTTAATTATTCTACACAGAATGCCAACTGAAATATACATATAAGTATAAATAAATAAATATATATTATACACGCATTACAAATGCATGATATTTATTTATTTATACATGTGTACATACATTTATGTGTAATTAAAACACGGTGACATATATATTTATATATATGTATGTACCTATGTATTGAATTATAGCTATACATATGAATGCATTTTCACATTATATTTATATCAACCGGGAGTTTAAAATCAATCTAATCATACTGCATAAATTCTTGTCTCGAAATAGGAATGTAATAACTTAATTTGAAGAAAAAGATTTAGAAAATGCATATTTGTTGGGTGGTCAGCCACATGTTGCTTCTTGCAAAGTAGGAATGAAAAAAGTTCCGAATATCCAGACATACAATAAGAAAAAATAATTTATCAACTTGCTTTACTTTAAAAGATAGCACTAGTCTAAATTATTTTAGTTTTTCCCATACAGTTAAAAATATTTCTCATTCACATCAGTTATTATTTATAAATTTGAACACTATGAGTCATCGTTCAATTTTACGCATTTTTCTTCAAACTGTTTAGATCATCGAATTTTATGTATACAATCATATGTAATCAATCATATATATATATATATATATATATATATATATATGACATGGACTAGTGGTTAAGGCATGGAAGACATATTTCATATATAAAAACATTTTTATTGTAATCCTTCTGTAAATAGCTATGACATTTAGAAATCATTTGTTCTACTTTCTCACGACAACCGTGGAGGATGTTATCAGCCCGAGTTCCCGCTCAGAACTGTCTCTTTTGGCGTTGCTACTTATGCAAAATTCCTATGTCTACTTTCCCGTCAGCTCTTTTACTCTCTATAGTTCCTCTCTAGGGTGTGACTTTCTCCTATTACTTTATCGTTAATGAGTTCTATTTTTAAATAAAACTCTCTAAATTCTTAACCCCCTTTTTTAAACCTGACATATATATATATATATATATATATATATATATATATATATATATATATATATATATATATATATATATATATATATATATATATATATATATATATATATATATATATATACATATACATATCTTTATAAATATATTTCCTATAAAAAAATAATTACATGTACATTAAATTTTACTTCAAATCTACCTTCAATATCTAATTCAAATTCTCCATTTTCAACTTCACATTATTTAATTCCTAATTTCCCAACAATAAAATGTGAGTTTTAGGGAAGTGTTCACCAACTTCAATTTTGTTTGCCTTTCTTCCAAAAGTTGAGATAAAATAAATTCTAATTTTATTTTCCCCTGGACATAGTTTCTAGCTGTCACAAAACTATAGTTTCATTCTTTCAATGTCTAAATAGCTCATCATTATAAAGATTCAAAGGGGATTCTCAGGGGATCTTCTCTCTCAGTCAGAGCGAACCATCTAGCTCTATTGGTTGTCAAAGTTGTCCAATTGTTGACCCCTAGGTTCTTGAGTAGGGTCTCCATATATTTCGGGGTCTTCCCTTCTTTTCCTTTCCTTCCGGTTTTGTCATGTATATATATATATATATATATATATATATATATATATATATATATATATATATATATATATATATATATATATATATATATATATATATATATATATATATATATATATATATATATATATATATGTATATATATATATATATATATATATATATATTATATATATATATGTATATATATATGTATATATATATATATATATATATATATATATATATATATATATATATATATATATATATATATATATATATATATATATATATATATATATATATATATATATATATATATATATATATATATATATATATATATATATATATATATATATATATTGTACTTTGTGGAATTACATGATTTCACTACCATAAAACAAAATCTTTGTAAAATTCGAATTAGAGTGTTATAAGCTTATGAAATGACCAAGTGATTAAAACTTTTTAAGAGAAAAGCTTAAATGAAAAATCAGAAAATATACGTTATACTCATATTACATATATACGTTATATATATTTGTGTGTGTATGTATTATATAAATGGGGGTGTTACCACACTTGTTTAAACTTAAAAATAATTTTATTTTAAGGGTCTTCATATTTACCATTTTTTCATTTAAAATTGCATTTAAAATTTCATATAATAACAATGCCTTTAAACGTTGTCACAAGGAAGAAATTGTTCGGCAGTTTAAGAATTGTTTTCTATTACTTTTAAAATTTTTCAGTTTCTTGTCAGTAGGTAAAGCATGGAGTTTTAGTTACCGCGTAAACTTGTTTAAAATATAATTTAATATTAACCAGTCTCTAGAAAGCCTAAAAAAGAAAATAAAAGTTTTAAAAGGAATCTTTAAGTAAATAAATTTACATTATAAATATTCTGACGAATTAATAATTCCCCAAATAATCATTGCCTGATTTCAGGTTATTATACCATTCAGCAGAATGTTTGGTTTGAAGCGCTACGGTCTATGTGTTTTTTTCTATATGAAGGCTAGGATCGAGATCGGGACCTACTGCTTAAAGCCAATTCCGAACGGCTACGAATATCTACGCCCTAGCAGCATTAGTACCCATGAACTCCGATACCAAAGATCAGTGTGCAGTTAAAAAGGATTTCAAATGGATCTTCAAGTAATTCTAGCCGGTAAAAGGACGTCATAACTCGTACATCTAAAATAAATGTGACTAGAGATTATACGGCTAAAAATCATTTCTAGAGTGAAAATGTACACTTTTTCATAAGCTTTAATGATTGATAAGATTGTGGTTACTTTTCACCGTAGAAATCGTATGGAAGAGAGCTAGTTTTAATTGAGACTGTAAGTTTCATTGCTTTCAGATGAATCTTAGACAACTTATCGTCCATAAAATGCACACGAAGATTATATCACAATGCAATTCAAGTAATGATTTTTAAATTATTACTCTTATTTGTTTAATTTAGTTAATTATTTTTTTGCTCAGTTTAATACATATGTCCATCCGGATAAGATGTCCTTCATATTTGTTATCCCTGCTTCATGCAATAAAGGAATCTAGTTTGGGGTAAATGCTTCATGCGATAAACGAATCTAGTTTGGGGTAAATACTTAGGATAAAAGCTTTTTAAGCGACTTTAAGCTTTTTAACTGACGATGTACTGAAATTAACGATATATTAACGATATCGATATATTTTTTTATGGTTAAAACGGACGCAGCTGAAATGGAACATCCACTTTTTAAGTGGGGAAACTTCTTAAATGGGCTTTTACATTTTAAGAGCATTTCATTGTTCATATATATATATATATATATATATATATATATATATATATATATATATATATATATATATATATATATATATATATATATATATAGCGCATTTAAGATAAGACAGTATTAAAAACTAGCATATAGCCCGTTATATCACGGGATTAGTAAAATGTTTTATTTACCAGAATTGTAAAGTACCCTGTGAGGCAGTAAAAGTAAAAAGATGGTTGGTTTTTTTGCTGAGAATTATCTGATACATGCTCAATAATTTGTTTATCTTCATACTCCTCTAAAGTCAATCGATACTGTAAATGTAGTTTACAATCATTCCAAATTCATTTAGTCAAACGGGATGGTTATGTATAAAAAACAAACAAACAAAAGAACAAATTTTTAGTTTTCGAAGATATATAACTTAAACGCTATATATTTATTAGTCTGTGAAATAGACTCATAGATTTTATGAAAATAATTTGTTGTTAATACCGGGGATAACATTTTCATTGCAACAAAAAATAAAGGATGATTAAATTTAAAATTAGCATATATGTACCTAATCTATTATTTAATACAAGTATAAAGATAAATTATTTACGTAATATCTAAATTCAGTGACGAAAAGTATGAAAATAATGCCGAGGATATTTAAGTAATTTAAAATAAGAAATGATTAAAAGAAATGGTTAAAGAAATGATGTTATAATGCTAGAAAAACATGTTATTCTTACCTATTTATTATGTGATAAATTTAATCTCCTGCTGTTAACCTTGGACAATATAGCTTGAAAGAATGGCATTAATCGATCGAAAAGGAGAAAAGGGTTTTATTTCGAACGTTTTCGAAGTCTTTTTGAATTTTAATAAACTTAACTCATTAAAAATCCAATATGGATTTCTCTATCAATTCCAGGTCTAGCCGCTCCATAATGTTGGAAAAAATGTTACTTTTTCCTATTTATTATGTGATAGATTGATAAATTTAATGTTCTACTCAACATAGCTTGAAATAATGGTATTAAACACTCGAAAGGGGGGGAGGTGTGGATTTCGAACACGCTTTGAATTGCTAACCATAACTCTTCAGAAATACAATATAGATTCCTCTATTCATTCCAGGTACAACCGCTTCATAAATTCGAGGGCAGACGAACAGATGGACAGACAATTTAGTCTATAATTATATAAGGAATTAGATGAGAAAATGGATTTAACGTTTTAGAAAGTACGTCATACTTTTTTTACCCTTTTTGTGAGGAAAATGTGAAAATGCAAGGCCTATTCTATTAGTTTCATTTTAAAATTCAAAAGCTGTGTATGGTGAATTCGATGATTATATTTAAAATTATCACATATGTGCCTAATCTATTATTTATGTTAAATATAAAAGAAAATTATTTACGTAATATCGAAGTTCCATGATAAAACATGTAAAAAATGCAGACGATATTTAAACAATTTAAAGTAAGAAATTATTAAATGAGATAATAAAAGAAATGACGTCATAGGAAAAAATGTTTTTTTACCTATTTATTACTTGATAAACTTAATAGCCTTCTCTTAAGCAATACAATAGGGCAAGAAATAATGATATTAAACACTCCAAAAGGGGGGAAAGGGAAAATTTCGAACGTTTTAAAGACTTGCTTTGAATTTTATAAACCCTAACTCATCAAGAAACCGATAAAGAATTTAACTATCCATTCCAGGTCCAACTGCTTAATAGATTCGAGGACAAACGGACAGATAACTTAGGCTATTATTATATACGGGATATTTATTCCTAGTTTTATTTCTATATGAAGACATACCATGTAGTGAAAGAATTAAAATGATTAACTAACAGGAAATATCGAAAACTGTAGAACATATAGTATAAAATATGTTTTATATATTAGAGTATTGTGTACTTTATATAACTGCAACATTAATACTCATAACAAAACTACATTTACACATTTTTAAAAGCTGAGAGAACAGATCCATTTGTTCTCAAATATTTATCATGAGAAATTCTGCATTGTATTAGAATGCACAGAATATATCCGGTAAGAGCATATCAAAATATTATTAAACAGGCGTTACAGGAAAAAATATTATTTTGTTAGAATAAGTGAAAGAGAAGCGTAATAATCCAAACTTTTACCATAGAGGAAAAATTAAAAAAAATACATTTTAAACATCAGGAAAAATAAAAAATGCTAACGGAAAAGAAGCAACTCAAAAGTGTCAAAATTAATACACATATTATTCATTATATAAGAGAAAAATAAAATCCATTATATAAGGGAAAGGAAAGGAAAAATTATAAAAATCTGTCAATAGAAGTCGAGTTGTTTTGACAGAATAAAATATGAATTAATCTCTTTAGGGATCTAATTTATAAAGAGTATTATATAAAGTATGAGAGATAAGATAAAAAAATATATAATTATATGATTATTTAAATATACATATATACATATATATATATATATATATATATATATATATATATATATATATATATATATATATATATATATATATATATATATATATATATATATATATATATATATATATATATATATATATATATATATATATATATATATATATATATAAATATACATATATATATATATATATATGTGTGTGTGTGTGTGTGTGTGTGTGTGTTTGTGTGTGTATACATACAGCTATACACAGTAATAGAACTGACACCTAAGTAGTCATAGGGATTTTGCGCAGTTATCAAAGCCAAAATAGACAGTTCTAAGCGGGAAGTTGGACTGATAACATCGTCCACGCTTGTCGTGGCAACTTATGATAACAAAGGATTTATATATAAATATATATACACACGTACTTGGAAGATGTATATACTCAGGGCCGTAGTCAGAAATATACTTGATGTGATAAAGGTTTTTCCCTCAAGATTACGGAATATAATTTATTGCATTTTAATAGTGACAGAAATGTACACCTTTTAATATAGTAGTTTTTTAACTGTATACTTAAAATTTCAATTTCTAGAATTTCTGTTTTTTTTTTTTTAATTTTTAACCTAATATTTTCATCCTAATATTTCTTGGCAAGAAGATTCATGAGCACTTATAACTCTGTCCCTCCTAACATGAATCCTAACAATGAAAGCCTTTTAAAGTTTAACCTAACGCCTCTCTGCAAAGGATATATGAAGCGTTAATAACTAAAATTAAAAGGTCTAAATCCAATTTCTCATAAGTAGATATATTAAAAGCCTTCAAATTAGACAATTAGATTCAAATCCAATCCAAGAGGGACAGAATAAACACGCTAAGACTAAAATCCTATTCTTGACATTTCATTTCATTTAGTTTTCCTAAAAATATTGAACATTTTCTTGTTCTTCCAATTTTAAAAATTGAAAAGATGCGTCTACTACTCTCATTTTTCTCTTGCATCCTCTCTTTTTCTTAGTCTGAAATTGAAATTTATCGCTTATTCAAAATCTGATTTCGGCACCAATTTTCGCGGAAGATTGAATTTTAATAGAATATTTGAAAAAGAAATGACGCAGTATTTTGTTTTGCTTTTTCATTCTTCCTCTGCTTTAATTTCGCCCCGGCAGACAGTCTTCATTTATGGCATTGTGTTATTTTTATTGAGCCATATCCCATCCCCTTTCCCCTGCATTCATTATTAATGCCGTTGTTATTACCATTTGGAGTGAAATGTGCTTCTCCCCATCTCCATCTCTGTATTAAGTTTATAAGGTAATAAAAGGTTATTGGAGGAATATTTCTGCAAATTTGAAACAGATTTACTGAAGTTTATGATTAAGTTAATTAAATTTTTAATGATAAGAAAATGGCAAGAAGCCCGCTCTTTATACAATTTTTATTTTTTTTTTTCAATTTTATTATCGAGGCTGTTTAATTTACTTAAAACTTTCAATTATGTTGAATTCCACTCTAAGCTCGCTTCAGTTAGGCTTTATTTTTATATTTATTTGCTTAATTTTTGGAAACTTCTTTTTTCAGTAATAAAGCTAATTTGAAATCTTTTTCTTTATATCCTTCAATATAAAGAGGTTTAATAAAGCTTTTTTTTCTTTTTGTGTTTTACTGGTAATATTTTAGGGTATTTATTAGTACTATAGAGGTTTTATAAAGAATATTCTAGTTCCAATAAAGATTAAACTTCAATATATTCATTAATATTTATCATAATTTTATACCTTTTTATAAGTTTTCATAAACACTAAGGACGTAATTATAACACTGATTGTCCAGATTTTTAAGTGGCTCTATATTATATATATATATATTATATATATATATATATAATATATATTTTTATATATATATTTATATATATATTTATTTTTTATATATATATTATATATTATTTATTTTTTTATTTTTTTTGTTTATATATATATTTCTGTTATATTATATGTATATATTTTTAATATATATATTTTTATATATATTTTTTATATATATTTATATTTTATATAATTTTTATATATTTATATTATATATATTTTTTTTTTTTATTATAAGTATTATTTTTTATATATATTTTTATATTATATATATATAATTATATATAAAATATTTTATATATATATAATATATTAAAAAGATTTAATATATATTTAATATAATAAACATAATTTTAAATTTTGTATATATTTATGTTTTATATTATATATATATATTATATTTATATATATATATTATATTTATATATTATATTAATATATATATTATATATATAATATATATATTTTTATATGTTTATATATATATATTATATATATATTTTTTTTATGTATATATTGTGGAGAATACTATATTGCATTGTACTAGTGACTGAAATATGCACTTTTAAATACAGTTTTTTTAAACTGTATACTTAAAATTTCAGTTTGTAAGATTTATATCTTCGTTTTTAAATTTTATTAAATATTTCTATGATTTTTAATTTTTTTTTTAAATTTTAGCCTAATATTTGCATTTTAATATTTCTTTCCAGGAAGAGTCATGATCACTTATAACCTAACAATATTTTATCACGTAATCTGCAAAGGATATTTGAATCTTTAATAATTCATTAAAAGGTCTAAAAGAATTTATTTAAATAGATATATTAAAATTTATTAGACAATTAGATTAAATAATCCAGAAGGGACAGATAAACAAAGACTAAAATTATTCTTACATTTCATTTATTTATTTTTTTTTGAAAATTTTCTTTTTTCCAATTTAAAAAATTGAAACTTTATACTCTCATTTTTCTCTTATCCTCTCTTTTTTTAGTCTGAATTGAAATTTATTTATTAAAAATCTATTTACAATTTTAAGATTGAATTTTAATATTATTTGAAAAAGAAATGACTATTTTTTTCTTTTTCATTCTTTCTGCTTTAATTTGGGTATTTATTACATTGTGTTATTTTTATGACTATTATTTTTGCATTATTATAATCCGTTGTTATTAATTTTTGAAATGTTTTTTTTCCATCATGTTTAAGTTTATAAGGTAATTATTTTTTGGAGGAATATTTCTGCATTTGAAACAGATTTACTGAAGTTATGATTAAGTTAATTAAATTATAATGATAAGAAAATAAGGAGCCCGCTCTTTATACAATTTTTATTTATTTTTTTTTCATTTTATTAATGTTTAATTTACTTAAAACTTTCAATTATGTTAATCATTAAGCTCGCTTCAGTTAAGGTTTATTTATATATTGTTTTACTTCATTTTTGGAAACTTCTTTTTTTAATAATAAAGCTAATTTGAAATCATTTTCTTTATATCCTTCAATATAAAGAGGTTTACTAATTCTCTTTCTTTACTTTTTTGTGTTTTACTGGAAATATTTTCGGGTATTTATTATTACTATAGAGATTTTATAAAGAATATTATTTTTTCAATAAAGATAAATCTTCTTAATATATTTATTAATATTTATCATAATTTTTTAACTATAAGCTCGTTTAAATTAGTCTTACAGATGTCCACAAGATGTTAGTTTTCGAAGTGTATTCTGTTTCGTTTGAAAGCTCGGGCTTTCTTATAGGTTTTGCATTTCACCGCGAGTTTTTATCTTTGAGTTTTTGGCTTGATTTTGGCTTGACGTTTTGGGAGACTGACCGAGAGAGACTTTTTAGAGGTAATTCCACCTACAGACAAAAAACTAAGACCAACAAACAAGTGCTATGTGTGTTCACTGAAGAAAAATGACAGCAGCAAAAGAATTCGAAAAGAAACTAGGTATTTTGTCTGGGCTTGGACGTTGGACTACGCTTCTTACCCTCTTTCAAGATTTATCGCACTAAATGTGATATTTGATAAAACCGGTTAAAAAATGTATTTGTAGTATTTGCATTCGAGAATAATTGTGTACTAATTATAATCGAAAATATTTGTTATGGACATAACTTTAAACTCCACTTCCCTGTCTAGTGTACATGAGTGAGAAAAGAAACTGTAATTTCCGGTAAATAAGTAGTTATAAAAGCTTAAAATAATTAGAAATATTACTTTTAATAATATTTTACAGATTACAAATGTAAAAGAAACAAAAGTATGCAATAAAAAATGTGACATTTTTTGGATCGAATTCAAGAAGAAAATAAAACTGTCAAGGGGTTAAAGCAAAGGGTTCCACCTTTCGTTTTGACGAGCAATTCAAGGGTGAAAGTACGACTTATTCTCAATTGGGTGCTTGTAATTTTGAAGCAAGTACGAAGCAGAAGACCCATTGGTTTGGCTTGCCATCCCAGAGGTATCTATTGAGAACTTGGAGCACACTGTGAACACGAACACATTTTACTTGCACCAGTCACCTTAAACGAATACGGTGGATCTTAAGCCGGCTCTGGCTCCGAACCCGCAACCTTCCACTTACGAGAGTGTTGCCTTTGCGCACTCAGCTACCGTTCTACTTGTATGCTGCTATGTATGATACAAATAACGAGATATTATAAAAACACCTATTTAAAATGGCAGCATATATTTGTGAAATTTGTGTAAAGGAAAAACAAAAAAGCAGTTTAATTTTGTGTCAAATTAGGAATTTTAGTGCCTTCTTTCAAAATTTAACCATAGTTTTCTAATTTAAGTACAATTTTAACCGGCGGGGACATGGGTATGGAGAGATTCACTAGTATCATATTGGATATTTTTCTTATTTTAAAGTTCATACATTTGTATGGCATGATATCATTGCAAGTATATAAGGGAAATTATTTTTCTGTCACTGACCAAAATATTCGGCGATAATAAATTTATTAAAATAAAGATATGAGTATGAACATACTGGTAATTCTTCTTCTATCAGTATCCATGGATATCGGATTTAACAAATTTTATTTTGACCACCTAGGATGCATGCCGGGCCTATGAGCCCCGAGCTTTGCAAAAACATTCCACACGAAATCATCTAATAAAAACAAACTTCCCAAATTTTCAGTAGCTGTCTAATAGATCTTCTGGACTCCATGCATTGTATTCCCACAATTTTCACTGAATATCTTCCTCGCGGATTGTTTTAATTCATACGGACTCCAGAGACCCAGTGCTCGGCTTACACTTTTCCATTTTTACACTTGCGGTTGAGGAGCTAGTGGAAAGTGAAGATATCACTCGAATGGATTGCCCAGTGCACTATCTTGATTTAAATCCTATCCTACATGTGTGGAATGCTTTGGGGAGAAGCATTGCAGCTCATTTTCATCCTCCAGACAGCACCGAAATACAGATAGTAATTGCGGAATGGGAACTCCTACCACAAAAAATGTTGGATCATCTGGTCTGAGTAGGCGGAGATGGTGCGAAGAAACCATTTCAGTTAGGGAGAGCGTAGCCCATATTAAAGAACATCTGCTTGTTGTTCTTCCTCTTGGATAGACAAGCATGAGTCACGATATTATGCTTTCAATAAAGCTTGTTTTTGTTTGATTCTATACTGTAAGCATTGTATTCTTTTTTCAGAGCTGATGCATTCGTCATCTTTTACGTACATAATACTCCCCCTCATTTCTAAATTTCATGTCTCTCGGATAATTTCTCGTGTAGTTATGGCAAAAAAAAGAACCATCAGTTGCTTATGTTTTGCACACCAGTGTATTTAGTGCTTGTAATCGGAGGACATATTCTTCGAAAAATGTGTCGTTATTTGATTAAAATGATGAAATATAAAGAGGTGATTTAAGTTTTTCTCTTAAATGGCATATCATCATGTGCTTCTTATTTCTGTGATTTCGAAATGCTAACAGAAAAGATCTACAGTTTAAAATATTTATAAAAATTACTACTTTTAATAATCCGACATATATTTTAAACTTTTAATAAAGTAATTTAGTAATATAAGTTTTCGGTTCATCGTCAAAAGCAATTTTGTTGGTATTTAGCACAGAAAAAATGTACCGGGCCTCAGAGAAACGGCTTGCGTTCTCATGTAACTGCCCGTAGCCCACGACGTCTCGGGTTAATTACGTAATTTTAAAATGTGCTAAAAATTCAAATATATTATAATATCATTTTTTTAGATTGCATGAAAAAAATTGACAAAAATATCCACCTGACATACAAAACTGGGATTCTCCCAATAACTGTTATAAGAAAAAAACATAAGAATACAATATAAATAAAGGGAATTATTCAAAATGAATACCAATAGGTTCTTTAAATCTTAAATGTTTATAAACAGTCTGAGTAATTACTAATTGTTTCCTATAGTGTAGCAGTAATCGTTCGAAGAAACATCATCCAATTAATACGATTTTTTTAGATTAGCAGCTGGCGTCATGTGCTAACAAAAACATCTAACAGCAAAATGATGGCTGAAGTTTCACCACGTTCTAGCAAAATAATTCTTCTAAAGGTCGTAAAAATAAAATTTACAGTGCCAAATTTTTGTTCTTTTAATCTCTCTTTCATGAGTAGAATTTCTAAAATCCTTTAGTAATAGTTAATAACATCGTAATAAGAAACTTTATTCTAAATTTCGCATTTTCAGCTTCAGTAACTTCGATTCTGCATTGATCTTACAATGAAACAGAAAAAAATATGAAAAAAGGCAGCCCTACTTATCGAATTTTATTCCAACCACTTTCTAAACACCGCCATAACTCACAAGAATTATCTATGAATTTTTCGGTGAAATTGGCCGAATAGGTTTTTGAGGTTATATGAAACAAATATATACACATTGCATTTGTTTAGTATAGATTAGTACATTACTTTTTGCTTGATTATTAATTAGGCTTAACATTTTGTTATTCAATTACATTTTATTCAACTATAAATTCCCTGTCTTTGAGTTATTTTTTATACTAACTTCAATTTAAATAATTCTTTATTTGCAAAAGTGATTTTATTAAAACCTTCTTATATATATTCTTCAATGAAAATCATGTAACCATATATATACAGTGAAACTTCTCGGAGAGGCCACCCCTGTATAGCGGCCACCCTTTTAAACGGTCAATTATTCATGGCACGGATTTTTCGACTCATAGTTGGTTTGATTTGGTTTAGAGTGCTACGGTCTACTTTTTGCAACACGAGGGCTAATGAGACCGGGACCTACAGTTTAAAGCCGATTCCGAACGGCTAGAAACATCCATGCCACTGTGGGATTCGAACCCACGAACTCCGGTACCGAAGGCCAGCATCTTAACCAATCGGCCATCTTCCTGCTTTTCGACTCATAGACCTAATTGTAGAATAACCTGTATCAGCGGGCACCCGACCCCTTCTACACGGCCACCAAGTGGGATTGCCACTTCCATTTTTAGAGAAATTGTACTCACTCCATTCTTTAATTTTGAACGAAAAAACTCAAGATCAGGTTTATGGTCGAATATGAGACAAAGTAATAACTTAAGAAGTCCATTCGCGCGGTCCCCCTGCCCCTCTTCTGAGAAAGATTAAATCTGTTATCTATTTTGTATTCTCCCATCACCCTTCAGATACGGAATCCCTATTGCACCATCCACAGACACTGATTGAGGAACTGGACAATCAAGCATTGCAGGTGTCCTAGGGCCTTTGTTTGGAATTCCAATCGGTAAAGTTAAGGAAGAATTGCACCTCTGTCAGCAAAAATGTCATTCACGCCAGTTTCATTTCATTAGTTGGTCAGTGATCTGAGTTGCAAAGATGTCGAAATGCGTGTTTTTAAATCTCGAGCAGAGCATTGAAGTTCTGAGTGAATATGAGAATGACAAATCGCCAGAAAGTTAGTTGAATTATTTACCTGCCGAAGAACTGAAATCAACAAAGTCATTAAAGAAAAGAATATGATTTTAAAGGAGTAAGAAGACTACAGAACAAACAGAGACAATTTGTAGCTTTAAAAAAAATGTAAAGAAGCATGAAATAAAGTACTATTTTCTCATTAGATAAGTTTTAAATTTCATTTACAAAAGGAATATCTGTCAAACTTGTTAATATTACGAATTATATTAATTATCTTATAATAGTAAATAAAAGCCTTCAGAGCGGTCAACCCCTCTAAGTGGCCAAATATTCTCGGTAAGAAGGGGTGGCCTCTCAGAGAGGTTTCACTGTATATATAACTAGGTTATTTTTCAAGATTCACATAATAATTTTTAGTATATCATTCGACCATTCTGGGTTTATAAAGCGGCCATTACACAAAAACCGGTGTGACACATTGAACTACATTTTATCTTTTTTTTCTATAAAAAATATAATATTTCAAAAAATAAAATTCAAATAAAAAATATATATTTTTGGGAAACAATTATAACACCTAAGGAAGAATTTTGCTACAAATATAAAGAATTTCCATGTCTTCTTTACGTGTTTAAAAAATTATGAACAAGTAAAGAAGCGTAAATTATTTATTTGTTGCAAAATCCTTCCTTACGTATTATAATTGCTAACAAAAATATGTATTTGAAACATTATATTCTTTATAGAAAAAGTGATAAAAATTAATTCAATGTGTGAAACTCGTTTCTATAGAATTACAGGCTTTTATGATTTTAATTTTTTTCAATATGGTATATATTAGTATATAACCAATTTACTCTGGTATACGACACATCCTGTTTAGTGCAAGGAAAAATATAAGTATAAAAAGTAATTCAGTGTGTCAAACTCGTTTCTATGGAATTACCGAATGGCTTTTATGATATTAATTTTTTTTCAATATGGTGTATATCAATATATAATCAATTTTAATTTTGTATACGACACATCCTGTTTAGTGCAAGGAAAAATATAAGTATAAAAAGTAGTACAATGTGTCAAACAATTTTCTATGGAATTACCGAATGACTTTTATGAATTTTAATTTTTTTTCAATATGGTATATATTTGTATATAACCAATTTACTCTTGTATACGGCACATCCTGTTTAGTGCAAGGAAAAATATAAGTATAAAAAGTAGTTCAATGTGTCAAACTCGCTTCTATAGAATGACCGAATAGCTTTTATGATTTTAATTTTTTTTCAATATGGTGTATATTTATATATAACCAATTTACTCTTCTATATGACGCATCCTGTTTAGTGCAAGGAAAAATTCGATATATAATATATCCTGTATAATAGGCATATTAGATGCAAATTATACAAGTACCTGAAAAGTACTTGTATGTTACTTCTCAGGTTGTAAACCAATTGCTATGTAAACCGACAGAATCTAGCTCACCAGTCATACATCTAACAGATGACTTCATTCTTGCCAAATTCCTCCTGTTTGTTATTGATCACATTAAGCAGTTTGAAAGGTTTATTCCACTATGAGATGACTATGAAGGGAGAGTATGAAAACCTCTTATACCCCATTTTTATGATTTGTTTTAGGAGGGATTGTATTTCTTTTATACCTCTGCATTCTATATAAAAAAGAATATTTTATAACAATGTATGAATAAATTTTAGAGGAGATATACTCCATGTGTTAAGCTGCAAGTAGTGTAATATCCAACAGAAAATGGGAAACGTGGTTTAAGTAAAAGAATTTTCATTTAAAGTTAATAATTAGCTTTGATAATAGTAATGTATTAAAGACAAGCAATAATAATGAATTTTAAATGCAGCTATACATCAACTGAGTAAGTATTTACCACTTGTATTCTGCCTTAAAAATCTGTATTTATTCATAACTATTATTGCTTATTCAATTTTGTAGATTTGTGACATTATGAGGGCTAATTCCTTTACTGGATCATTTCTACAGATTTCTACATTTCTATAGATTCTACGTGTTATTTCGGTCTATTACAGCAGAAAGTTTTCCTTCAATTATATTTTATATCTGACCTACGTTTAAACTCCTTTGACATCAAACGTTTGTGTGATTCATATAAGATTTGTTCTTTTATTTATTTTCTCCGTGGTTGGCTTTATTGGCTGTAAGTGCCATATGATAATTTATGTCAAGTGCATATATGAACATTACTCGACGAAAATCCTGGGTAGAGCCTAGTTCTCAGGCGCTAGTGCTAAGTCAGCTATTTGTAATCTAATTGCTTAAGCTATTGAAGCGATTTTTTGTTTTTAATATGCGACATTTAAATAATCAGTATATTACAGCAGTAGGTTTACCTTCAATTATACTTTATATCTGATCTAGGTTTAAACTTCTTTGACATCAAACATTTGTGTGATGCATCAAAGATTTGTTCTTTTTTTAATCTTCTCAGTGGTTGGTTTTATTGACTGTAAGTGCCGTACGCTAATTTATGTCAAGTGCATGTATGAACGTTACTCGACTAAAAGCGTGGGTAGAGGCTAGTCCTCAGGCGCTAGGGCTTAAATCAACTATTTGTAATCTAATTGCTTAAACTCTTGAAGTAAGTTTTTTTTTATATATGACATTTAAATAATCCATATATTACAGCAGTACGTTTTCCTTCAGTTATACTTTATATCTTATTTAAGTTTAAACTCTTTTGACATCAAACATTTGTGTGATGCATCAAAGATTTGTTCATTTTTTATCTTCTTCGTGCTTGGTTTTATTGGCTGTAAGTGCCGTACGCTAATTTATGTCAAGGGCATATATGAACGTTACTCGACTGAAAGCGTAGGTAGAGCCTAGTCCTGAGGACTTAAGTCAACTATTTGTAATCTAATTGATTAATCTCTTGAAGCGTATTTGTGTTTTTATTATATGACATTTAAACATTCGGCATATTACAGCTGTACGTTTGCCTTGAATTATACATTATATCTGATCTAGGTTTAAACTCCTTTGACATCAAACATTTGTGTGATGCATGGAAGATTTGTTCTTTTTTTATCTTCTCAGTGGTTGGTTTTATTGGCTGTAAGTGACATATGATAATTTATGTCAAGTGCATATATGAACGTTACTCGACTAAAAGCGTAGGTAGAGCCTAGTCCTTAGACGCTAGTGCTTAAGTCATCTATTTGTAATCTAATTGCTTAACCCTTTGACAGTTTCATTTTTTCAAGAATTCAGTCAAAAAAATATCACATTTTTATTGCATTTTTTGTTCATTTTTACATTTGTAAGTAAAGATATGTTATTAAAACTAACATTTCTAATATTTTTAAGCATTTATTACAACTTTTTTTCTTTCTATGAAAGCATCATCAAACTGAATCCAAGTTAATTTTTGGAATTCCAGTGACAGCAAATCTAGGAGGCGGATCTGTAGGATTATCAGAATTAATTTTAAAAAAATGCCTTGCTTGACTGATTTCATCTATACTACTATCAGATTCACTACTATCCAGGTCATCTACTAAACTTTCGCTACTATCATTTACTGATAATTCAGTTTCTGAATCAGAGTCACAGTTAGAATCACAAAAAATTAGCTCCATACTATGAATTATCCATTATTTAAAAGTAAAAATATAATATTCAACTCTTACATAAAGAAAATTATCAGGCGGTTAGTAAAATATAACCAGAAAGCTATACACTGAAAGATAACAATTCGTCTTCTGTTACAAAACATGCGAAAAAACCCGCGCTTTTGAACCAACCATGAGTAGAAAATACAATAAACTGCAAACTATTATTTACAGGACACCATCTATACGAATAATTTGTTACTAAAATTGGAAAAAATACGTCCGAAACAGTGAAAGCGAAATAGAAATCAGATTGCCCGTACGCCATACGGGCAAATCAGTAAAGACTCGAAAGCTGTGCCCGTACGCCGTACGGGCAAAACAGGGAAGGGTTTAAACACTTGAAATGATTTTTTTTATTATATGACTTATAAATATTCTGTATACTACAGCAGTACGCATTTCTTCAATTATACTTTATATCTGATCTAGGTTTAGACTCCTTTGACATCAACCACATGTGGGATGCGTCAGTTATTTGTTCTTTTTTTATCTTGTCCGTAATTTGTTTTACTGACTATAAGTGCCATATGCTAATTTATGTCAAGTGCATATATGAACGTTACTCGACTGAAAGCGTAGGTAGAGCCTAGTCTTCAAGCGATAGGACTTAAGTCAACTATTTGTAATCTAATTGCTTAATCTCTTCAAACGAATTTGTGTTTTTATTATAATACATTTAAATATTCGGCATATTACAGCTGTACGTTTGCCTTGAATTATACATTATATATGATCTAGGTTTAAACTCCTTAGACATCAAACATTTGTATGATGAATGGAAGATTTGTTCTTTTACTTATCTTCTCAGTGGTTGGCTTTATTGGCTATAAGTGCCATATGATAATTTATGTCAAGTGCATATATGAACGTTACTTGACTAAAATCGTAGAGACTAGTCCTCAAGTGCTAGGGCTTAAATCAACTATTTGTAATCTAATTCCTTAAACTCTCGAACCAAGTTTTTGTTTTTAATATATGATATTTAAATAATCTGTACATTACAGCAGTACGTTTTCCTTCAATTAAACTTTATATCCGATCTAGGTTTAAACTTCTTTGACATCAACCATTTGTGGGATGCATCAGTTATTTGTTCTTTTTTTATTTTGTCCGTAATTAGTTTTACTGACTGTAAGTGCCATATGCTAATTTATGTCAAGTGCATATATGAACGTTACTAGACTGAAAGCTTAGGTAGATCCTAGTCCTCAGACACTAGGGCTTAAATAAACTATTTGTAATCTAATTGCTTAAACTCTTGTAGCGAGTGTTTGTTTTTATTATATGACATTTAAATATTTTAATTAAACTTCCTTTATTTATAATTAAATTATATTTCCCACACGATGTAGTCCCTGCTGACATTGCTTTTAATGTCACCTCACGTGGAAAACGTATATTGGCTGAAAATACAAACATATAAACCTTGAGATTCAACAGTACTTTTTTTTTTAAAAAAAAAGGAAGAAAACATTTGTTAGACACGAGTAAGTGTGACAATGGAGGTGCCCCTACATATTTTTGTAGCTGGGTTTTGAGAATAAAAAAGCCTCCTTTATTGTATTTTATATCTTTAGTTCATTAGATTGTAGTGATATTTCTGTATATTCCCGGAGTACTTTTCCTTTAATTACCGTATTTTAATGTAGTATTATTACACTAACAGTATTTTTAATGACTTCTTTGTTTACTCAAAATAAACAATTATTTTTATTCAATTATTAGTCCGCTTAATAGATTTTAACATTTATTTTCATTATTTTAGTAATTATTTTACTATTGCTAATTTCGAAACATTTATACTTAAATTCTTAATTAAAAAAGCAATAAAACTATCTTTTTATTTCACGACTCGCTATTAAGTAATTCTGGTATTTTATCATTTTGTTCTGGTTTGATACAGAATTATTCGCTTTTCTATGAATTTTAAATCTCCCAACTTGGGTCAATTTTAATATTTTAACATATTTTAGTTTCATTTACATATTTTTTTTTTTTTTGTAAAAAAGAACCAAACAATTGTGCTATTGTAGAGTTAGAATTTTCAATTTACTTAATTTGAGAAAATTCCTCCTTCTGGAGCTAATTTGAAAGCATTTTTATTTAAACTCTTAAATGAAAATATCCTGCAAAGTTAATAACTTTTTTTCCCAATTCACCGGAAAGATTTCCCAGAATCTCCTTATTCCATTATGGTTTTAGCCTGGTGATATTATGAGGAGAATTATAGAGTTTTATGAATTTTAAATTTCAAAACTCGGTTTTATTTTAATATTTTAACATATTTCGGTTATTTTATTTATATTTTAATAAAAATGGAAGAAATAATTATGTCATAAAAAAGCACCGTAATTTTTTGCGAAAATATACAAAAGAAAATAACCTGTTTCAGAGCATATTACGTTATTTAACTGAACTCCTCGGCATAACAGACCCTAGGGGTATAGGGCCTACTGTGGTAGTTTCCGTTTCCGTAACCAAGGACCCTGGGAGGGCAAAGCATACGTTCCGATTAGGCGGTCAACCTTGCGCTGAACCCCCAGTGTTTAATTCCCAAGCATGCTTGGTTACGAGTTTATCTAAACACTGAAAGAATGAAAGGCTGAGTCAAACTTACCCAGCCTGAGGATCAAAACTTAGAACTGTGTCTTGGGAGATCCAAGCGTTACCCAGCGCCACTTGGCTTCATTTTACATTACTAGTTCGGTTACTAATAAACCTGCTTAAGTCAAAAAAGCCTTATGGTTCTGCAATGAAATATTGATTTATTTCTCACTAGCTATATGAAGACTTTTAGAGTGAACGGGTCTCAAAAAGCTTTCCACTATTTGTCAGATGCCTCAAAGAATTAAAAGCAGTATTATTCTTTCTTTTAGATAGAAGGTAATAGGGTATATTTCATATACACTGGTGAACAAAACTTATCCAACAGGTGGGTATTTTTGTCATAACTCCACGAGGAATCATCTGAGAGACATGAAGTTCAGAAATGAGGGAGACTATTATGGACGTAAAGGATGACTAAAGCACAGCGCTGAAAAAGGAATACAATGCGTACGGTGTGGAATCAAACAAAAACAAGCTTTTTTGAATGCATAGTATCGTGACTCATGATTGTCTATCCAAGAGGAAGAACAACAAGATGTTCCTTATTATGGGATATGCCCTCCCCTATCTGAAAGGTTATACCGTCTCCGCATACTCAGAACCAGCTGATCCAATAATTCTTGCGGTAGGAGTGCCCATTCCGCAATCAGCACCTGTTTCAGTTATTGGGTGTTCTCCGGAGGGTGTAAGCGTGCTGCAATGTGATTACCCAAAGCATGTTCGATGGGATTTAAATCAGGGGATTACTCTGGTCAATCCATTCGAGTGATATCTTTCCTTTCTAAAAGGAAAGAGTCCGATGTCCCTCTGCATTGTCATCCATAAAAATGAGGTCTGGGCTAATGGCACCTCGGAACAGACGCACATAGGGAAGGAGTACCTTCTCATAATAGTGATCCCCATCACAGAACCTCTGTCGAAAACGTGAAGCTCAGTTCGCTCGTTTAGCATAATGCTTCCCCAGACAAGAACTTCCGGACCACCTTAACGGTGTCTTTCCTTGATGTTTAGGATAAAACCGGGTCCCGACCTTTTTCCAAACACAACGCATTGAGAATCACTTCTGGTACTGAACCGACTCTCATCTGTAAAGAGGACACGACTCCATTGATTAGTTGTACATTTGTGATCTTTGCACCACTGTAAATAATGGCCAACTTTCAACGAGAGGCACCGTTCAGGATGGCGGCCGAATAGCCCCCCTTTGTGAAGGCGTCTGGCCACAATAATGCAGACAATGCACGGGCCACATCGGACACTTTCTGCATACATAAACGTACATAATACTCTTCCTCATTTCTGAATTTCATGTCTCTCAAATGATTTCTCGTAGAGTTATGGCAAAAAACCCACATGTTGCTTAAGTTCTGCACACTGTATTTGTAATACACATTGTCTTTACATTAAATTTCAAAATAATTATTTATTGTTTTACTGTACTAAATAGCTATAGTTTTTATGTGTGGAGCATACTCGTTAATACTATATTTTAGTTATACGTGTTACGTAAAAAAAGTCTCATAAAATATTTCATATAGTCATATAAAATGAAAGAAAAAATTGATAAAAACTAAATACTTTCTTTGGCATTGGTATTGCTTTCCATTAGCTGCGATGTATTTCTCACATTGTTTAAATTTATTTTATTTTTTAATTTTCAAATACTTTATGATGTTATAAACTATCATCGTTAAATTTATCGCCTGAGTTTGAATTAATGACATAAAAATAGTTTCCTTTTCAGTTTTCAAACTGCTTGTTCATTTTAAAATAAAAAAGAAAATCTTTCGAGATAAAAAAATTTAAAGCTGAAAAGGGAGAATAAGATATTTTTAAGGTGGAGCCATATAACTTTTACAATGTTAGTATAAAAATATATCAAAAATTGTGTATTTGTATATAGGGAAGAGAAAAATATACTTCTTTTATTGCTTACGTACGAATTAATTATGTATTTATTATGATTTTATTACGAATTTATTATGTATTACACGTTCCGAGTGATCAAGGCATGGAAGACACATATTAGTTCGTATATAAAAACTTCCTTATTGTAATTCTTTTGTCTATGGTCACTTCATTTAGATATCCTTTATTCACATTTTGGGAGGCTAAGAGTAGAGGATGTTATCAGCCCGAGTTTCCGCTCAGAAATATCTTTTAGGCGTTGCTTACCTACACTAAATCTTCTTGTCTACTTCTATGTCAGTCTGTATAGTTCCAATCGAGGTATATTTCTCCTCTTACGCTATCGTTAAAGAGTTCCAACTATTTTTCGTTATAACTAGCTTAATTCTTAACCCCCATTTTTAACAATGACATCTATATACATATACGACATGGACGAGTGGTTAAGGTTTGGAAGGCACATTTGATTTCAAATATAAATCTTATTTATTGTAATCTTTCGGTCCATGGCTACGCCATTTAGATATCCTTTGTTACCATCTTTTAACAACAAGCGTATAGGATGTTATCAGCCCGAGTTCCCGTTTCAGAACTGTCTCTTGTTTTCTCTTTATGCCTTGCTAAGCAAAATTCCTATGTCTACTTCCGCTTCAGTTATTTTAATCTGTATAGTTCCGCTCGAGGCTGTGTCTTTTTACTATTACGTTGTCGTTAATGAGTTCTATTTTTAATTACAACTCATTTATTAACCTCCATTTTATACCTGTCACATAAGAGGCACATAGGATGAATTGGCAACAGTACTCCCTGGGCCAAGCCCTCTAGTACTGGGTTTGCTGTCAATGGTAGTGCTTCAATCTATGACTACTTTGTTGGCAATAACATTAAAATTATACCTGTCATATATATATATATATATATATATATATATATATATATATATATATATATATATATATATATAATATATATATATATATATATATATATATATATATATATATATATATATATATATATATATATATATATATATATATATATATATATATATATATATATATATATATATATATATATATATATATATATATATATATATATATATATATATATATATATATATATATATATATATATATATATATATATATATATATATATATATATATATATATATATATATATATATATATATATATATATATATATATATATATATATATATATATATATATATTATATATATATATATATATATATATATATTATATATATATATATATATATATATATATATATATATATATATATATATATATATTATATATATATATATATATATATATATATATATATATATATATATATATATATATATATATATTATATATATATATATATATATATATATATATATATATATATATATATATATATATATATATATATATATATATATATATATATATATATATATATATATATATATATATATATATATATATATATATATATATATATATATATATATATATATATATATATATATATTATATATATAATATATAAATATATATATATATATATGTGTGTGTGTGTGTGTGTGTGTGTGTGTGTGTGTGTGTGTGTGTGTGTGTATACCATCAACTCATGTTTTTCATTATATAATTTTAGAAAAATAAAAAATAGTTATTCAGGTCTAAAAATTACAATGAAATAGGGACTAACCATAACTTTTTTTATGTTAATGAAGAACTTTGTTCTAACATATGCAAAATATTTTAAAGAATATATTTCTTTTTCTTATTCTTTTATAAAGATACTACAAATAGTTTAGAAAAGTTTAGAATTACAGAGTAAAGTTGGTACTTTTAATATACATTCCTCTTTCTGAAATTTTTAAAGTAATAAATTTAAATAATAAATTTTGTAAAAACCGTATGTTTATTCTCACAAACAGTGTTTGTAAACATGGATGTTCATTTAATATACCATAGGGATCTAGACTATTTAATATTTCTAAACTCTTACTTAAAACGGTATAAAATACATTATTCGCTTACCAGAACAGGATATTAAACTTTCTCGAGTCATCCTTTCATGAATTGTTAAATATAAAAGTATATTACTTAATATAACAAAACAGTGTTTGTAAACATGGATGTTCATTTAATATACCATAGGGATCTAGACTATTTAATATTTCTAAACTCTTACTTAAAACGGTATAAAATACATTATTCGCTTACCAGAACAGGATATTAAACTTTCTCGAGTCATCCTTTCATGAATTGTTAAATATAAAAATATATTACTTAATATAACAAAACAGTGTTTGTAAACATGGATGTTCATTTAATACACCATATGGATATAGACTATTTAATATTTCTAAACACTTAAAACTGTATAAGATACATTATTCGCTTACAAGAACATGATCATAAATTTTCTCTAGTCATCCTTTCATGAATTTTTTAATATAAATATGTATTAGTTAATATAACAAAACAGTGTTTGCATTGTTCATTTAATACACCATATGGATATAGACTATTTAATATTTCTAAACACTTACTTAAAACGGCATAAGATACATTATTCGCTTACAAGAACAGGATATTAAACTTTCTCTAGTCATCCTTTCGTGAATTTTTTAATATAAAAATGTATTACTTAATATAACGATGCATTTTTGCACGTATGATTATAACGCATACACACAAACATGTGTTTATATATAAATGTGTGAGCGGTGTTATGTTTTTATTATGTATGTATATATACCTACTGTTTGAAATTTATTTAAATGAATTTTATTGTTTATATTATGAGCATGATATAAAGTTTTAACAATGAAGAGGGTTAAAATTTAAGCCTGAATTCATTAAAATGAAAATTTAAATGCATACTAAGTAGAATAATATAATTTATTCTGGGTTTTTAATACTTATATATAATAATAACAGCTGTTTATATTTTTTTATGTGAATGTAAAACTCAATAATTTAGATGTATGCACTAAACTAACAAAAATTTATTTAGGCTACTATTATTTTAATTAAGATTATATACACAATTTTAGTTAATAGGCTAATTCATGTTTAGGTAAAGGAAAGTCAATTGAATTTTAAACTTACGTATTAATACTACGATTTGAATTATTGTAGTATAGCTTACATGCTGCCATCTATCGTCGATCGATGAAAGATGACATCTGAAAACGAAAAGTGAAAAGTGGTTTTTCGCTGAAAGTAATATGTTTGGCTGATACGTATAGTAGAAAAATCCTATAACGGAAAAAAATGGATTACGTGAACATGTATATAAGCATACAATGGGGATGCCAAGAACACAAATAAAATACATAAATAAAATGTGTAATAAAAAATAACTGTAGGGAAATGTTTATAATATGAAGGATAAGTGTGTTTGGAATTATAACGCTTTTTAAGCTACAGGTCCCACATTGTTTATAGAAGTTATTCAATTTTTAAGATTCATAAGCTTCTATAAAACAGTTTTCTGTAGTTTATAGGTACTATAACACAGTTCACACAATTTTACCCGAAATCCACGTTTTGAAGTATTTTGGTTAATTAATATGCGGTAAACATGTATATAAACATACAATGTGGATACCAAGAACACATAATAAAATACATTTGTAATGAAAAGTAACTATAGGGAAATGTTTATAATATGAAGGATAAGTGTGTTTGGAAGAATAACGTTGTTTTAGCTACAGGTCCCACATTGTGTTAAGACGTAATTCAATTTTTAAGATTCACAAGCTTCTATAAAACAGTTTTCTGTAGTTTATAGGTACTATAACACAGTTCGTACAATTTTACCTAAAATCCACGTTTTGAAGTATTTTGGTTAATTAATATGCGGTGAACATGTATATAAACATACAATGTGGATACCAAGAACACAAATAAAAGACATTTGTAATGAAAAGTAACTGTAGGGAAATGTTTATAATATGAAGGATAAGTGTGTTTGGAAGAATAACGCTTTTTAAACTACAGGTCTCACATTGTTTTTAGAAGTTATTCAATATTTAAGGTTCATAAGCTTCTATAAAACAGTTTTCTGTAGTTTATAGGTACTATAACACAGTTTATTCAATTTTACCCAACATCCACGTTTTGAAGTATTTTGGTTAATTAGTATGCGGTAAACATGTAAATAAGCATACAATGTGGATACCGACAACACAAATAAAATACATTTGTAATAAAAAGTAACTGTAGGGAAATGTTTATAATATGAAGGATAAGTGTGTTTGGAAGAATAACGTTTTTTAAGCTACAGGTCCCATATTGGTTTTAGAAGTTATTTACTATGTAAAGTTCATAAGCTTCTATAAAACAGTTTTCTGTAGTTTATAGGTACTATAACACAGTTCATATAATTTTACCCCAAGTCCACGTTTTGAAGTATTTTGGTTAATTAGTATGCGGTTAACTTGTATATAAACATACAATGTGAATAAAAAGAACACAAATACAATACATTTGTAATGAAAAGTAACTGTAGGGAAATGTTTATAATATGAAGGATAAGTGTGTTTGGAAGAATAACGTTTTTTAAGCTACAGGTCCCACATTGTGTTAAGAAGTAATTCAATTTTTAAGGTTCATAAGCTTCTATAAAACAGTTTTCTGTAGTTTATAGGTACTATAACACAGTTCATACAATTTTACGCAAAATCCACGTTTTGAAGTATTTTGGTTAATTAATATGCGGTGAACATGTATATAAACATTCAATGTGGATACCAAGAACACAAATAAAATACATTTGTAATGAAAAGTAACTGTAGGGAAATGTTTATGATATGAAAGATAAGTGTGTTTGGAAGAATAACGTTTTTTTAACTACAGGTCCCACGTTGTGTTAAGAAATAATTCAATTTTTAAGGTTCAAAAGCTTCCATTAACAGTTTTCTGTAGTTTATAGGTACTATAAAACAATTCATACAATTGTACCCTAAATAGCTGTGAAGAATTCTGGTTAATTAATATGTGGTAGAACAAATTCTACTGATGATGCAATTTCCACTAGACACAAAAAGTTCTTTACTCGCCTCCAAATAGCTTTCTGTTTGGAAAGAAATTTTATAACCCATAATATCACTTAAAATAATATCACTTAAATAAATTACATTACTTCAAATAAATTTATTTCTTAACATAAGTATCTTAGCACAATTGACATGTTTCTTTTTTATCATTATTTAATCTTCAATAGCATAGCTTTTTATCTATATCACCATAAAAACCAAAGAAAAATATTTTGAATGAATTTTTACAGCATTTACCTGATACATTATAAAATAAAAATTTCTACTATTTTACAGGGAATTTTTACAGCTTTTATCCAATTCATTTTAAAATGAAACATTTTCCTTTTTTAACGAGGAATTTTTAGAACTTCAGTCAAATTCATTATAAAACAAAAACGTTTCAGTGAATTTTTGCAGCTTTTATTCAATTCATTTGAAAATGATATTATCTGCTTTTTAGAATAATTTTTTACTGATTTAACCTAAATCTTTATAGAATAAAAGCTTTTTTTAGAATGAATTGTTATAGCTTTTATCCATTTCAATATAAAATAAAAATTTATGTATTTTTAGACTAGGTTTTCGCAGCTTTTATCCAATTCTTCATGGGTTACAAATTTGTGTTTTTCATAGAATGTTTTTTTAAGTACTTTAACAAAGCCTTAACTTAAAAAATATTTACTTTCGTTATTTAAGATAGCATATTTTTTTTAAATAGAGTAAAAATTATACCTAAAAATAATCGCGTGCAATATAACTGTTTAAATATTTTTAATAAAAAAGTCATTAAGTCAAATTAAAGATAGAAGAAAGTCTATTTAATATATTTTAAAACTTTAAAAAAAGTTAAAAATTTTCAAATTAAAAAATTAAAGAAATATATTTTTGTATAAATATAATTAAAATATACATTTCATTTAAATTTTCAATCTCAATGTTCAGAAAATAAAGAAGGTAGTAATTAGCTTCTAGACGATATGAAATTTAGTTTGTAATTTCCAAATTAGATTACTAATTTATTAAATAGATTCCCCAAGCTAAAAGCGTCTAAAAATTGAGTAAATGAATTGTCTAGTTTGGAGCGCAACAGAGTACATATTAGAAACACGAGGAATAAAAATACGGGGACCTACTGTTTGAAGTCAACTCAGAGCAACCGTGTCACTGTAGGATGGGAATACACGAACTCAGGTAGGATAGATTATCACAGTGAAGACATCCCTTTGTTCAGAACATGTAACACCGAAATCAGCTGATCTGAATTCTTCTTGTTTCGATCCGACTACAACAGAGCTGCGACGCAGTATCTGGGATGTTGACAGTTCGGTTGAATAGACGCCATGCTCCTGATAGGTTGCGGTAATGATCCCGGACGATTGAATGGAGAAGTCCGGAATCGAGACAGATAGCGAATGAAACTTCAGCTAAAAAAACTAACTGTAACCTTAGCTGGAGTTTTCAGGTAACTGGAATCGTATCTGAATTAAAAACGGTTGGAGGGACCTTAACTGACCCCCAGATATAAAAAGCCTAGAATTTTGCTACTCGGGGCTTTTCGATTTTTTTTACGTAGGTGCTTTGGAGGCTTCCTCGACTTTTGACCGGAGACAGCTTTTCAGTAATTACTTTCGGGAGACTCGTAAAGTCCTCTCGCATAAGGAACGGCAGGGTCTCGGACACCTAACGGAGGATAGATTGGGTTTGCATTGCACCGTGGAAGAGCCTTCCCATTTTGTGAGATTATTTAATCTTCTTTCCGACTGAAAACGTCGTGGTAATTTTATACAAGCAACAATCCTCGACATGTCGACTTGTTTTGGGAGAATTACAATCCTTTTGTATATAACCAGTATTTTCTCTAGAAAAATTAAAAATGATTTCCAATTCTATTATGATTGTGATCATTCTACACGCTACTTCTTCACTCAAGAACATTGAATTCGTCACAGCACCCTAAACATTCGGAATTCGTTCGGCGAGTGAATGAAGGAATTCAACGTGAAAGAAATATTCAATCTGAAACTAATAAAATGAAATAAATCTATTAAATATAAGCAAAAAGCGAGGAAGCCTTACCTGAAAAAGCATTTGGACGATGTCTGATGAATGGAGTGTCATAATGTTCCATTTCCTTAATTTTATTTCTGTTCCGTTTAGTTTCCATTAATTCTATAAGCTTCCCTTAAAATTCCCTGTTTGTAACATTCCTGCCATGCTCCCAATTATCACGTTGGTGAGTCGAAAAACATATATTTTTTATCGCATAAGCGTCTTTGGATATTCAGATGACATTACACATACCGGGAGCGTCACTTGGCGTTCTC
This sequence comes from Pardosa pseudoannulata, assembly GCA_032207245.1. NCBI lineage: Eukaryota > Metazoa > Arthropoda > Arachnida > Araneae > Lycosidae > Pardosa > Pardosa pseudoannulata. The sequence goes on from CM063504.1 coordinate 65,175,387, forward strand.
CTTGGCAAGCGCTGCATTGCAATAGTTTTATAAATTCGCCCTTTTCATGATATGACATATCTTTTGTTTTTTTTTTTTTTTTTTCCAGGCACATTTTGATGAGCTTTTTTCTCATTTTTTTTTCCATAATTGTCTTATTTTTTTTTTTTTGATTTTTTTTTTGTATGTTTATAATCAATAAATTATAAACTCCTTCTTTTAATGCCTATTGTGTTTTTACTTTAAGATTTAACTTAGTTGGCGAAAAAAGATAAAAAAAATATCGAAACGAGAAATATATCTCCATAATTATGTATATTTCTTTTTTTATGTACAATCAATTGTTTCTATTTTATTAATCTTTTAATTAGTAATTCATTGCCTATTGTGATTTTTAAACTTAATTATATTCTGAATAAATGGATACACATTAGAATTTTATTGTAATTAGCACGTAATTAAATAAATATATTTAATTCTATCTGAAAGTGAGTTTATAACTTGAAGTATTTATTTCTTTTAACACGTAATTAATGGAAAATATATCAGTTGGCGAAAAACTTAAGTTGCCAAGCCCAATTTAAAATTAATGGAATACGACCTGGCTTCTAAAAACTGAACGAATGGTTGTTTTGAGCGTGAAAGAAATATTCAAATTAAAACTAATAAAATGAAATAAATCAATTAAATATAACAAAAAGCAAGGAAAATGGCATTACCTGAAAATGCATTTGGCACGTTATCTGATGAATGATATTAGTTGAAATATTTTTTTAGCACGTAATTAAATAGGAAATATATCAGTTAGCTGAAAAATGGAGTCACTAAGCCCAATTTAATGGAATAAAACTGGTGTTTAAAATTGTATGAAAGAATTGAATTTTACTCGAAATAAATATTTAAAATAAAATTGACAAAATAAAATTTCATTCTGTCAGACGAATTGAGTTACTTCAAGTATTTATATCTTTTAACACGTAATTAATAGAAAATATATCAGTTGGCGAAAACTTAAGTTGCCAAGCCCAGTTTAAAATTAATGGAATACGACTGAATTCTAAAAACTAAACGAAAGATTGAATTGAACGTGAAAGAAATATTCAAACTAAAATTGATTAAATAAAATTTCACACTATCAGATGAGTTAAGATACTTAAAATAAGTGTTTTAGCACCAAATTAAATAAAAAAATAGATAAATTGTCTTCAAAATAGAATCCAAAAAGACTTCAAAATAGAGAAATTTAAAATTAATGAATAAGACTGGAGTCTAAAAATTGGATAAATAAGTAAGAATTAATTGGATAAACAAAAATTGATGAAAAATAATTTAATGTAGAAACACATTCCAAAATAAAATTTTCAAAATGAATTAAGTCAAGTAAATATCATCAAAAAGCAAGAAATGTTCTATTATCTTAATAAACAAATCGAACTTTTCTACAATTTATCAGATAAATTACGTTAAGGAAATTGTACACGCTGTACAAAATGAGTTTAGATTCTAGTAGTTTATGGAAGATAAAGTTCTAAAATTTCCTGCAGATACAACTTTATCTATGCCTAAATAAATGACATTTAAATAATTATGAAAATCAAATAATTTTTCAACAAGCAAATTAGCGAAATATTTTTAAAATGAGCGTTGCCCGTTACTTTAACATTTTTTTCGTTTTTCTGTTGTCACTTTTTAAAAATATGATTTTTTTCAGATTTTTGCGATTAAAAGTCATAGAATTTTATTATTTGGTTAAAAATTTCGATATTTCAACACATAAAATTCTGTATTAATCCTATAAATTAATTCGAGCTCTAAAATGAATACCTATATTTAATTTGATGTATTTCCTAAGTGTTTCAAGTACGTTTTGAAGTAATCTATAAAAATTTAAGTAGCAAGGAAAATTTTAAAAACTAATAAAATATTTCACTTAAAATGTCATATCCAAAAATATTATTTGAATTTAAGAAAAACATTAATATGAGTAATTTTATGAAAATATTTTGACCGAGGATGGACCTGCCTAAAGTCTTCTCACTCCTTAACTGAATCACCATTCCAAATCCCGAGAAGGTCAGTAAAAGCATTTCAGACTGTACAGCAAATATTTATACAAAGGTTTATATATCTATCTATCTATGTATATATATATATATATATATATATATATATATATATATATATATATATATATATATATATATATATATATATATATATATATATATATATATGGATATATATATATATATATATATATATATATATATATATATGGATATATATGGATATATATATGAATATATATGGATATATATATATGTATATATACATACATGTATATAATACAGACCCAAAGAGAAGTTAGACAGCAAGGAGAATCCATTTTGTATCACAATCCTTAAAGAGCTATTTGTACTTTTAAAATTAAACATTTTTTAAAAGATGGTATTTTCTTTCACGATTGAGATGACTGGTTTGAAATTCAATAATAATTTGCATTTAAAATTTAAAATAATTTAAAGTTAAAATTTTCTGATTTCCACAGCCAAAAAAAATTGGACTTTTTTCGCACTATACATTGCTCTATGGACATTTTATGCAAATTTTTAAGGCACCGCTGCACCGCGTTTCAGCACGGGTTCAAGTCAAAGCTTTGAGATTGAGCTCTTTAAATTTATTTTACTTGTTCAAACAAACTTGATATATATGAAAAACTTAAATGTGAAGCTATGGAAAGAAAAGAAAAGCATAAGGAATATTACATAAATTGTGAAAAAAAACCTCATTCAACAGTGCATTACGTAATTAATAACTATAAAAGGTACATATTTTTCCATCGACCAAGTGGAAATGGTCGGCGCGTAAAGACACTTCGCCTCAGTTAGAGAGGCGGATACTGAGATTAGTCAACGAGAAACTTTTGCAGTAAAAATCGTAAGAGAATTAAAGGAGACATATGTTGTCAATTTGCATTCACAGACGGTAAGAAAAATTTTTACATTGTAAGGAATATAGAGCCAATGCACCACAAAAAAAATAATACTTATCTTCCAGAAATGTGAAAAATGTGAAAATATATATATATATATATATATATATATATATATATATATATATATATATATATATATATATATATATATATATGTATATATGTATATATATATAATATATATATATATGTATATATATATATATATGTATATATATATATATATATATATGTATATATATATATATATATATATATATATATATATATATATATGTATATATATATATATATATATATATATATATATATATATATATATATATATATATATATATATATATATATATAAGTATATATATATATATATATATATATATGTATATGTATATATTATATATATATATATTATATATATATATATATATATATATATATATATATATATATATATATATATATATATATATATATATATATATATATATATATAATATATATATACATATATATACATATACATATATATATATATATATATATATGTATATATATAAATATATAATATAAATATATATATATATATAATATGTATCTATAAATATACTATAGGTTATAAAGAGAAATTTAGAGAGAGAGAGATTCAAATAAAATTTAAAGTGAAAGTTTCTTAAACTAGAAAGTACTATTTGCTCTTAATGATATATTTAATACATTCTAATCATTAAAAAAGCATTTGTCCTATAAATAAAACAAAATCTGCTATATTGAAAGTAATTTAGGCCGAAAGGTACCAAGTACTCTTAAGAACATATCGAATTTGTTCTAATCATTATGTAATCATCTGTCCTATTAATGAAGACAATGAAATCTACTTTAATAAAATTTTATTTGGACGAAATGTACTAATTGTTGACTAATGTTATGTTTGTACTAATGTACTAATGTTAGAGATAGACCTATGTTTCTCATACATGACTAAACTATATATACGAGGGGCATACAGAAAGTAAGTTTCCTGAAATTTTCCCCTTTAAAGTAAACGCAATTAGTAGTGTTAATTAAGCGTGAGAAATAGATCTATGACTTATTAATCATATGCCTGCTGGAGAAGTTCTGATTTGTGCCAGTAGCGGGGTAGCAGTGGTCCGAAATGGAAAGTTTAATTCCTACTTCCGCAGCCTGCAAG
>CM063504.1:65192049-65202049 GCA_032207245.1 Pardosa pseudoannulata
TTTTATGAAATTTTAAAAAAAAGGTTTTACGTATTTTAAATGTACTACATATTGTTCTATTTCATCTGTAATCTTGCATTATTGTTGGATTTTATTTACTGATTGGCAAGTCTTCATTTTTTTTTGCACAATCTGCCAAATATCATATTACTTTTTGTACATAAATCAATGACTGTTTATATATTATAATGATTGAGCACTAAGTAATTAGGTTGATATCTTTAAAATTTTTCTTTCATCTAGCAAATTCCTCAGAAACGTTGAGTAACTTAGGTGTTCCACTATACAGAATTTGAAAACTACTGTCTTAAAATAATTATTTTTCTAAAAAATGATCAATCGTTAATATTGTGTATAGTTAATCTCTATAAATTAAATTATATTGGAATTTCAGAAGATATTTTAATATTTGAAGCTTACGATGAAATTGTACTTGTTCTTAAAAGTAAGTTTGCAACTGACAACTGAAAAATAAAATGCCATTATATATAAAACATATAAAAATCTCTATTTTTATATAGCATGCATTTATTTGATCATGAAATACAATTTCAATCCAAAATTATAAAATTTAATTATTGAAACGTACATTTATTTTACTTCCGGTTTGCGAACCGTAGCTTCCGGTTATAAAACTGTTTGATGTGTAATATTAAAATAGCTATAAATCGAGTTCTATGTAAGATAAAATTATAATTTCCACAGATTTAGAATGAGAAAGTATTGAAATATTATTTAAAATAAAAATTGAAATTTCGATATTTTGGACGAAATTGTGTACAGATACCTTAAATAGCCTTTTTCTCCTCGTTTTTTTTAATTATATTTTGATTTGAGGTTTAGAATTTTTATTATTTAAAATAAGTGTTTGGAATTTTCTTGGTGACTTTCTGTAATGTATAGCATAAAATTGTTCATAAATGTTGCAATAAAGTGTATGTGTCAATTAAGAAAAAATTTCAGAGCAGGAACATTTGCTGTCGAGTAATGCTTTCACTTAACATCAGCATTTAAAATTATGTTAATATTTTTATATTGAAGCTCAAAGCTTGAGAAGTTTTATATATGCTGCAATATAAATGTATTTATAACTAATGTACTTAGTTTACAGGACCATTTTTAATAAATGAAAAATTTAAATGGCTTTTTTTATATACAGGTTTGTTTTCGTATTATCAAATTTTATTTCTTGCCTGTACCTGTGCATCTCTGTATATGCGTTCATATATAGATATACATTACTTATTATTGTTTGAAATAATGCTTTGGCTTTCAATACAGGGAGTTATTTTTGTTCCCGTAAGTCAATTCCCCAACTGTTGTGTATATCGGACTTCCCTGGCAGTATTCACACATGCATCCGCACATTTATATGATGTATGTCTATTTTTTCCTGCCAGGTACTTCATCGCAATAGCTCTAGTTTACATTTCTCAAACAAATATGTAAAATAAGAAAAGCGGCAAAGAGGCGCAAGAAATTTCTCTCTTCGTTCGATATCCGAGCTTCTTAAGGATCCCGGAGCTGTCATCTTTCAATCGAAATCTCACCCGTATTTCGAATGTGTTTCCATTTTCTTTTACCGAAACAACTTTTCGCACGAAATTGGTTTTCGATTTCTATTTTGCACGCAAGTTGAAATAAAAAATAAATAAAAAGAGAGAACAGCTCTCTTTCCGCCCATATATTTATGCACATTTTCCATTCCCTTCCTCCCCTGGTTACTTTCGAATCATTTTTTACACAGGTAATTATTTCAGACAGCCCCCACCATGCGGGTTAGTGTTCTGGAATAATCAAATATTCCATAATGTTTTTCCATTTTGCACACCATTGTCAAAAGCTTTAATTGTGGATATTTGAGGTGTCCTTATGATTAGAAGATCTTTGTTTTATTCCTTATTTATCGAAAAAAAATTATGATTTGTCCAATGATGAATTATATCGGGTCTTATAACAAAATTAATGCATATGGAGATTGTCTTTGAATATTACGGGGTTTAATTATTTTTTTAGACTATTAGTTAACACATTGCACGCGGGACACGTACTAGTACGGTTTCTGACGATTGATACTTCATCGCAGAACACGTACTAGTATGTGTTTGTGTAACAACATGGTTTGTTTGTGGGTACAAAAATAACGGTATATACAGGAAAACGAAGTTGAATGCTCTTGTTTACTATATAGATCCTGGAAAAATTTAGACAAATGAAAACTAGTTTTTATATTAGTCGATGCGGAACCACAGAACGAGAAATAATTAAAACTATGTGCTACTATTTCTATTTGATTTTTCATATTTAAGATACTATTATAAATTTATCCACTAAAAAAATATTTTTTGTTTACAAAAATCTTATGGTTGTTGTTTACATATTTCTTATATATTTTTTTATATATTTCAATATAAAATATGAAAAGTTGGTTAAAAAATTAAATAATTTTCATCTATTATTTTAAGAATAACTAATACGCACAAATCGAATATATTCATTTTAAGAAATTTTATTTTGAATAATATGGGATTTAATAACCGTTTGCATTTTTCTACTAATTATATTGATATCTGAGATATCCAGCCGGACAAAAGATTATAGTTTAATCTGGTTTATAATAAAATAAACAATATATTTTCCTATCTATTGATGTACAGAAAAGCAGTGGGTTTTCCTTCTTGTTCAAAATGTCAAATTTTGTTATCATATAAGAATATTAACAATAATTACGAATATCAGATATATTCCTTATAAGAATTTTAATTTTGAATATTATGGGATTTGATATTCTTTTGAATTTATAAGCTATTTATATTGATATCTGAAATATCCAGGCTGGCAAATGATAGTAGTTCAATCTAGATTATATGTAAAATAAACAATACATTTTTCTATTGATGTATAAAAAAGCATTGGGTTTAACTTCTCGTTCTAAATGTCAAGTTTTGTTACTTTTAAGAATATTAACAATATTTACAAATATCGGATATATTAATTTTAAGAAGTTATATTTAGAATATTATGGGGTTTGAAGATTGTCGAATTTATAAGCTAAGTATATTGATATATGAGATATCCAGGAAAGCAAATGATAGTAGTTTCGTCTAGATTATATGTAAAATAAACAATACATTTTTCTATTGATGTTAAAGAAAGCATTGGGTTTAACTTCTCGTCCTAAATGTCAAGTTTTGTTACTGTTAAGAATATTAACAATACTTACAAATATCGCATATATTAGTTTTAAGAAATTTTATTTAGAATATTATGGGGTTTCATAATTATCGAATTTATAAGCTAAGTATAATGATATCTGAGATATCCAGGAAAGCAAATGATAGTAGTTCAATCTAGATTATATGTAAAATGCATTTTTCTATTGCTGTATAAAAAAGCATTGGGTTTAACTTCTCTTTCTAAAAGTCAAGTTTTGTTACTTTTAAGAATATTAACAATAATTACAAATATCGGATATATTAATTTTAAGAAGTTTTATTTAGAATATTATGGGGTTTAATAATTGTCGAGTTTATAAGCTAAGTATATTGATTTCTGAGATATACAGGAAAGCAAATGATAGTCGTTCAATCTAGATTATACTTAAAATAAACAATGTATATCCTATTGATGTACAGAAAAACAGTGGGTCTTTCTTCTCGTCCTAAATGTCAAGTTTTGTTACCATTTGAGAATATTAACAATAATTAAAAAAATTAGATGTATTTGTTTAATATAGAATCATTTCTTTATGTATGAAAATAATAAAGAATGGTGTATTTTTGGCTTTCGATATATAAAAAATTAATGCCAGTTTAGTTTCATTTGGGATAATATAGACTCTAGTTATCAGACATATCATTTGCAAATTTTGTGTATAATTGTGATTCTAGTAAATTGAAGATTCTTTATCTATAAAATACATCCAAGATAATAAAGTTTGATACTGGTGTGCAGAAAGAAAATTGTTATTAATTGCATTTAACGCTTTCATAAATACAATGTAATAATTGTATTTAACACATTCATAAATACAATGTAAGTTTTATGTGAATACCTTACGTATTTCTGACTAACCAGGCGTTTTCCAATTCGAATTCTACCCGACACATATAGTCGTTTTCGTTCTTGTTAAAAATCAAAGAATTTGGAATAATATATTTTATATCTATCTATCTATTTATCTATCTGTCTATCTATCTATCTATCTATCTATCTATCTATGTATATATATATATATATATATATATATATATATATATATATATATATGTATATATATATATATATATATATATATATATATATATATATATATATATATATATATATATATATATATATATATATATATATATATATATATATATATATATATATATATATATATATATATATATATATATATATATATATATATATATATATATATATATATATATATATATATATATATATATATATATGTATATATATATATATATATATATATATATATATATATATATATATATATATATATATATATATATATATATATATATATATATATATATATATATATATATATATATATATATATATATATATATATATATATATATGTGTGTGTGTGTGTGCTTATGATATGTATCTTAAATGTAAAAACATTATCAATAATTCATACAAAGAAAAATGAAATTTGGAGAGAAATTGAAATTTGCATATTCTAAATTAAAGATGAAACGTAAGTAGGAAGTCGTTATGAAAGGTGAAAATAATTAATAATTGACTAAGTACGTTGAGAATGAAATGTAGCGAGGAAGTTAATTTGAAAAATGAGAAAATTAATTTTCGAACTCATTACCTATAAATACTACTTCCCTCATTCCCGCATACCTTTAATAATAATTTGTTGAAAATTAATAATTATTTATATGAAAGTTCCACATCTTTCATGAATAAATAAATTTGAAGCTTGTGTATTTGAACATGTAATTTAAATTTTGTAAGATCTTTCAGACTAACTGCTAGTTCATAAAGTGTTTGGAAGCTTTAATCACATGTAGTGAATGCATTTCCTTACATATTTTTATGCAAAACAGTCACATATTTGTTAGTTTTCCCCAATCTTTGCATTAGTTAAAGTAATTTCTGTGGGTAATATTATGAGAAAAAGAACATTTCATCGCGATAACACAGACGATTATTTGAAAACAATTTCTTTTGCAAATTTGTTTTGATCAATGCGTTTAAAATTTTCACCAAAATACACAAAACATACAGCTTATTTGAGAAATATCAGCAGCACTATTTCTTTAAAACTGTAAATAAATACACTGAACTAGCATATAGCCAGTCATATGACGGGACCAGTAAAATTTTTAATTTTCTAGAATTCTAAAGTACCCTATAAAGCAGGTTAAAACAATAGTTTGTTTTTTGGCTGAGAAGTATCTGGTATAGATTCAATAATTTGTTTATCTTTGCTGACCGCATGTTAGTTGACAACTTTAATTTATCTTGTCATATTACGAGAGAGGATTGAAGGCATAGGTTTTAATATTGACAGTGATTATTTGGTGGTATGGTTTGGAGAGCTACGGTCTATTGTTTTGCACACGAGGGCTCATGAGACCGGGACTTACAGCTTAAAGCCGATTCCAAACAGATACAAACATCCCTGCAATCAACGGGATTCGAACCCACGAACTCCGGTTCCAAAAAGCAGCGCTCTACCATTCGGCTATCGTTCGGTGGTATGTATGAATGTCTAAAATTTAGCGAATCGATTGCAAACCGTGTGGTTATGTATAAAACATAAACACACAAACGAACAAACTTCTTAATTTTCAAAGATATTTAACTTAAAAGTTAAATATTTATTAGTCCGTGAATAGACTCCTAGCTTTTATGAATGGAATTTGTTGTTAATACCGGTGACTCAGTATGATTTTTGAAGATTGATGTATAAAGGTTAGGGGAAACTAATACTGTAGATAAATCAAAGGAATGCGTCGATTTTTCTCTGGCTTTCTAGAAATAAATATTGTTTGGAATATTAAAATGAATAAATAAAAACTACATTCTGTAAATGATAGTTGATATTTAATACTAGCATACAGCATGTCATATGACGGGATCAGTAAAATTTTTATTTTTTCAGATTTGTAAAGTATCGAATCTAAGGCAGGTAAAAAATAGTTTGTTTTCAGCTGAGAACTATCTATTACACTCTCAATAATTTGTTTAGCTTCATACTCCTCTAAAATCTCCCGACACTGTGATTGCAGATTTGAATCACGTTGACTTTATTAATTAAACCATATGGTTATGTATAAAAAACAAACATACAAATGAAGAAACTTTCAAAGTTGAACAAGTTTTCAAATATAAATATTTATAAATCAGTGAAATAAACTCCTAGACTTTTATGAAAATAATTAGTTGTTAAACCAGGTGATAAAATGTTCATTGCTACAAAAAAATAATCGATGATTAAATTTAAAATTAGCACATATGTACCTAGTTTATTATTTAATACAAATATAAAAGAAAATTATTTACGTAATATCTAAGTTCAGTGATAAAAATTATGAAAATAATGCAGACGATATTTAAATAATTTAAAATAAGAAATGATTAAAGGAGATGGTTAAAAGAAATGACGTCATAATGTTAAAAAGAAATGTTACTTTTACCTATTTATTATGTGATAAATTAATAAATTTAATGTTCTGCTCTGAACCGGGGACAACAGAGCTTGAAATAATGGCATTAAACACTCGAAAAAAGGGGAAGGGGTGGATTTCGAAAGTTTTCGAACTCTTTTTGAATTTTCCTAGAACTAACTCATTAAAAATACAATATGGATGCCTCTATCCATTCCAAGTACAATCGCTTCATAAATTCGCGAACAGACGAACAGATGGGCAGACAACTTAGGCTATTATTATATAGGGGATACTAAGGAATTATGAGGTGATACACGAAATAATTTTTATCAGCGCATGTGCAAAAAATATATTACTGCTAGAATTTCATCGTCATCTCTGTAGGTAAGCTTATGTTTAAACCATACTTTACACCAGGGGTGAGCAAATACTTTTAAGAGCGGGCCAAAATGAAATTTTCAAAATGTCTCCCGGGCCGGAGGACTATATCACGTACGCTATGCACACGCAGATGTTTTGGGTGGGAGTTTATCCTGGTCAAGAAATTTGACAAAAACAATATAAGATTCATTTTAAAGCATTTGGACAGAGAAATTTGACTGTTAATAAAAAATAATAGTAATAATAAATTGTCTTACTTAGGTGTATATGCGAACAATTTGTGCCCAGTAAAATAATTGCTTATTTTACTGGGCACAAATTTTTAAAGAAATATGTAAGTTTTAAAGAAATAGGATCCATTATATTAAGTTAATGGTCATTAAATAAATCATTAATGAAAGATTTTATTTTGATATATATTTATATCCTAATCACACAAATTTCATTACTTATATGTACACTACGCATACAAATACTGTTGATTTTAACAAAATCGCATATAAGAGATTAAAAAAAAATGCATACAGGATTTTTCAACGGGACGGATAAAGTAAGCAAAAGAGACGGATTCGGCCCGCTGGCAGGCTTTTGCCCACCTCTGCTTTACACCCATTATTTCTTAAATTAACAAGACTATCGGTGATATTTTGAGATCATTTATAATAAGTTAAAAATATTAAAAAATAATGAGGAATTTTTAAAAAATTAATTTTTTTCTTACTAATTATTATTTTAAAACATCAATTTTGTAGCAATGTAAATATTCTTCTTAATGCTAATTAGTGGTATCAAATCCTTTAATTTTAATTAGACTTTACAATAACCTTTATAGGTCTTAGATTTAAAATAATTTTAATATGGGAGATTGTCATTTGAGCAGTCACCGTTATTCTCTATAAATAAACAACTCAACTACAATGCAACGTTGAAAAGGTATAAAAACCGTCCCCAATACCCAAACCTTATTGCTAACCAATGCTCAGCATCAGCAGCTATATATATATATATGTAAATATTCTGTAATTTCGGGGCTCCTTATTGTATCCCTCCTTATTGTATAGAAGTAATGTTGAAAGTAAAAATTTATTTAGTTGTACTTTTTGTTGATTCTTTCTGTCTATTTGTTCATGTCTGTGTGGATATATATATATATATATATATATATATATATATATATATATATATATATATATGTGGGGGGGGAACATATTCCTTTTACCCACAGTATTACAGCTCCAGATCAGCAGAATCATCGCCAAGTCATCGTTCGACTTCCGGAGTTGACAACTGTTGTTTTGAAAATGAATTCTTATACAATTCCGAGTTCTGAGTGATTTTGTGGGAGAGAGGAAAAAGATGATTGATATCCCTAGACCCCCCCCCCCTTTGTATATAATTCCCTTAAATGTTAATTAAACTAAGTTTTATAATAAAAGTTTGTATCCTGAATCTCTCTCCTTCACACACACACACACACACACACATCTATATATATATATATATATATATATATATATATATATATATATATATATATATATATATATATATATATAGTATATATATATATATATATATATATATATATATATATATATATATATATATATATATATGTGTGTGTGTGTGTGTGTGTGTGTGTGTGTGATATTAAAATCCCTTATTTACATATTTTAATATTAATTTAATAACTTTTGTTCGTAAAGTACGTTGGGGGTTTGCGCGGTAGACACGCTATAGAATTAATTCAGCCTCTGTCTGTACTACTTTAGCCAACAGTTAGCCAGTTCTCTTTAAACATGGGTATTTTTTATCACGTTATCAATTGTGCTTAGGTATTATTCGTAGTCTTCTTACCTGAGAAATCCCTACTTGAAAAGTGTGTGTGTGTAGGATCACATTGTCTGGGTGCACGATGTTGTAAAAGTGCTTTCCTATTGTATGGATTTCATGTATCTCACCAGAAATAAAATGTGTTGTCATTTTGAATGAATCTCGCCTATATATATATATATAATATATATATATATATATATATATATATATATATATATATATATATATATATATATATATATATATATATATATATATATATATATATATATATATATATATATATATATATATATATATATATATATATATATATATATATATATATATATATATATATATATATATATATATATATATATATATATATATATATATATATATATATATATATATATATATATATATATATGTATATATATATATATATGTATATATATATATATATATATATATATATATATATATATATATATATATATATATATATATATATATATATATATATATATATATATATATATATATATATATATATATATATATATATATATATATATATATATATATATATATATATATGTATATATATATATATATATATATATATATATATATATATATATATATATATATATAATATATATATATATATATATATATATATATATATATATATATATATAATATATATATATATATATATATATATATATATATATATATATATATATATATATATATATATATATATATATATATATATATATATATATGTATATATATATGTATATATATATATATATATATATATATATATATATATATATATATATATATATATATATATATATATATATATATATATATATATATATATATATATATATATATATATATATATATATATATATATATATATATATATATATATATATATATATATATATATATATATATATATATATATATATATATATATATATATATATATATATATATATATATATATGTATATATGTATATATATGTATATGTATATATGGATATATACATGTATATATATATATATATATATATATATATATATAACATCATTTTTGTAGCAATGTAACTATTCTTTTTAATGGTAA
>CM063504.1:65209549-65212049 GCA_032207245.1 Pardosa pseudoannulata
CGACTATTTCATCTTTGGAAGCACATCATTTGGCTTTCCATTTGTTAAGAATAAGCTAAAACCTTATGCTAGGGTTACATTACACCAAAAGTTAAAAAATTATACAAATTACAAAACATTTTAATTTATAAAATAAAAGATAAAGAAAATATATTATATATGAAAGTACCAAAATCTTTCGTGTTTCTTATAAGACCCAATTAATCAAAAAAAATTCCACAATAAACGTATGCACGCTTCTGCTTATTAAATATAATGTAACCAACTATAGAATCAATTGTTGCTATAGAAATAGACGCCTTTGTTGTCAAATATTCAAGAAAGAGTTGCAACAAATTAAAATAATTGATTTAGGGTTATTCCATGTGAAATCAACACAATTTTAGAACAAATTCTACCTGACCCCCTCCAATTTTGATTAAATTTGGTATAGTAAGTGACTTCATGGTAATAAAGAAAATCCCCAAATCTTATGTTCAAATAATAATTGGTTTGGAAGTTATAAGGCTTTAAAGTTGCCAGATTTGTCTAAAAAATGCACTATCGGTATACCTTTAAATTACACTTGCTACTCACCTAATTAAGCTATAGATATGTGCAGGGTGTTATTTTTAATGGGCTTTCATATGATATACAACACATGATGACTTGAAAATTTTTAAAAAAATTTAAATTTAAATTTAAATTTAAAATTTAAATTTCTCAAAAAGCCAAGTTTTTAAAATTTTGAAAAAAATCTCAAAAATTGCTCATATTATTGTTAATTAATCCTCAAAGTTTCATGTTGGGATCATAATGGGATCACAAGCTAGAAAAGGTTTTTGTTTGATATATTTACTATTGCAATAACGAAAATGAGAATATGCATTCATTACTTTTAATCTAACTCATCTGTATAGGATGGCATTAATGTTTACACACTACCTTATCATCATATACTCTAGTAAATAGTACATTTAACATTTGTGAAGATTTTAGAATGAAGAAAAATTATTAACGTGCATTACTTTTGATGGATGGTGCTACTTATTTGGTTGAAACTGGTAGAAAGCTTTATGTGTTTTGAGAATTTCTACTTCAGAAAGAATATACATTGGTCCTGTTAGAGCTAAAGGATTCACCTTACACATAACATCTGAATTTGGAATTCATAGTACATCTGGCTTCATACATTGTGACATAGTACATTGGGATTATAATGGGATCACAAGCTATAAAATACCAAATTAGCTTCCATTAACACATGGAAAAATTAACACATACAAGGACTGCCTTTGCTATGATGATTTGTAATCCAGCATCAGTAAGCTGCCACATGGGAGAGTGTACATCATGTTCTGGGACTACATAATTAAAAACCATTCTTGATGAAACATTCGATGAAAATATGGTGGAAAAGGTCATTTTCAATCAGTGGATTTCTGTTGATAGGAGCACTTTAGAAACAATACAAAAGTCAACATCAGAATTTATTGACTTATTTTGTGAGAAAAAGTTTATCATAAATTTGTATAGAAACAACAAAAAACATTTATAAACAATATAAAAGGAAATTTAACAGATTCAGAGTTTGTAGTTCTTGATTTTGCTGAAAATTACTTATTTGTTATACAGGAGGAGGCCCACAGCTGCCACTAGACTAACGTTCAATCTACAACTCACCCATTTGTTGTATATTACAAAGGGAAGTTTGGAACTGACCACTTTACATACATTGTAATTTAAGACTGTTTGGAGTCCAATAGAGTAGCAGTTTACTGTTTTCAAAAGAAGCTTATTACTTTTTTTAAGACAGAATTTTAAAAAAAGTGCAAGGAAAATATTTTATTTCTCAGATGGGTCATCTGCACAATATATAAATAAGAAAAACTTTGCCAATTTATGCTCACATAAGGAAGATTTTGGCATTGAGGCTGAATGGCATTTTTGGACAACTGCTCATGGTAAAGGACCTTGTGAAGGGGTAGGAGGTACACTCAAGAGTTAGCAGCTTGAGCAAGCCTACAACGACCATATAAAAATCAAATACTTACACCACAACAACTTTTTAACTGGGCACAGGAAAACATCACAGGAATACATTTTGTTTTTCAACCCAAGAAGAACATGTTTCTACAGCTATATTTCTGGATGACCAATTTAAAAATGCTTTTGCAATTCCTGGGAATCAGAAATATCATGATTTTATACCCACAGAATCAAAAACAAAAGTCTTTCAGGAGACATTTTCCTTTTCACAAGATTTATTGATGCAAACTGCGATAGCATCACAATAAAAGCTTCTATTTGCTGATAAAAATGGCTATATTACTGCTGTTTATAATTGCAACTGGTGGCTTACATTTATGTTAAGAGAAAGAAGAGAAAAACTCTGAAGAGGTAAAAGTGACATTCCTTCACTCATCTGGACCATCACCTTCTTTTTTTATATCTATATAAGCCAGATGTACTATGGATTCCAATTTCAGATGTTATGTGTAAGGTGGATCCTTTAATTCCA
>CM063504.1:65217049-65219549 GCA_032207245.1 Pardosa pseudoannulata
TTTTTATAGAAAAAGTCGTCTCCCGATATTTTCAATGTGTGGATGTTAACTTACTTGATTTAGCAACCTTCAGATCTGAACATCCCACAATCAATGTTTGAGTTCCAGACCGCCACAACTGTGATCCCACTCATCGTTTTCTCTTACTTAGTGTTTTATTTTGAGAAAGCGCTGCATGTCTCTGATAAAAGAGTGTTCAGGTTATAATCTTCATTTATACTTTTTTGAATGGGCAAAAATTCAGAATGTAGCAATAAAGGAAAACAAATCTTTTGAACTGAACTTCTCAGAATTTTAAATAAAAAGAAGTCCACCTTCGAACGTTCTTTAATTAATTACATAATGAGGTTTTACTTTCTTGTTTCTTATAAAGTGGATTACTAAAGTGGACCACTAGGCATAAATATTTTCTCACGATAGCAATGCTAAATATTAGTTCTTGAACTTTAAAATAATATTCATAATAACTTGAAAGGTTTTTTCAAAAATCTCTTCAAATGTACTTTTCTTCGATCTTATTATTTGATAATAATATCAGTCGTATAACAAATAATTTGAAATATATTTGTAATTGTTAACCAACATGCTTGAGAAACAATACTTTAGATTATAGGTTTACATTTCTTGAATCATTCATAATAACTGCAAAGGTCTTTTCAAAAATCTTTTCAAATGCATTCTTCTTTAATCCTATTATTTGATATTAATTCCAGTCGTATAGTACATAATTTGAGATTCATTTGTAATCGCCAACCAAACACGGTTGAGAAGCAGTGCTTTGGATTATGGGTTTACATTTCTTTAAGTATTCACAATAACTACAATGATCTTTTCAAAAATCTTTTCAAATGTATTCTTCTTTGATCTTATTATTTGATATTAATTTCAGCCTTATAACAAATAATTTGAAATATATTTGTAATTGCCAACCAAACATAGTATAGAAACAATATTTTAGATTATAGGTTTATATTTCTTGAAGTATTCATAATAATTACAAAGGTATTTTCAAAAATCTTTTCAAATGTATTCTTCTGTGATCTTCTGTATTTGATATTATTACAGTCGTATAGCAAATAATTTGAGATATAATCGTAGTCGAACACAAAACACGGTTGAGAATCAATTCTCTAGATTATAGGTTTACATTTCTTGAACTATTCATTATAACTACAAAGGTCTTTTCAAAAATCTTTTCAAATGTATTCTTCTATGATCTTATTATTTGATATTGTTACAGTCGTATGGCAAATAATTTGAGATATATTTGTATTCTCCAATACAACAAAGGTTAAGAAACAATGGTCTAGATTAAGAGTTTACATTTCCTTCTCTTAAAATCATGAATTCCAGCCTTCTTGGAAATCGTAGTACTTATAGAACCTAAGTGAGGCCGAACTACTTTATTTCACTGGCTCTAAATCCTCACTAGAAGATTCTTTTCTCTTGAAATAAAGGAATCCTTATCTTTTTTCCTTTCTCGCTGCACTTAGCAAGTAGTTAGAACCGAACGGGTCCATTTCAATACTAGCAAATAATTGTGTTTTCAAACTTCTTCAAATTCCTTTCCAAAATTTTATCTTTTTCTCCGAAACTAATCAGATGAAACGGTTTCAAGTATCTTGACCAATGGAATAGGGAAGTGTATATTTGCCTTTTATTTGACTTCAATAATTATTATCTCTGGGGAAAGACAGAAGTATTTTAAAGATATATCGTTGATACTCATAAAGATTATCTCTCTAAAATCTTATGTGCATGTAAATTCTCTTAATATATGTGTGTTCTACGTACCATCAAAGGGATAAATGGGTAGATGATACATTTTATCCAAGTTTAATAATGAATCCTTTTAAGGTAAAAAAAAACAGAATAAATTGTTAATCACTAAATATTTTTAACTACTTAATGGACGGGAAGCTTATTATTATGACTTTCTATGCTTATCACATTATGTGGATAGTTACGTAATAGAGCAAAAACAAAAATTTAATTTGAACTTTCGTAGCAAAATATAGCTTGCTTCTTTTTGGTAATTTTCCATGTAATTGTTTCAACATATTTTATTTTCGTTAGTTTTTAACACTACAAAATATAGTAAAGTTTTGATTGTAATTGCGTTCTTCAGGTTTAATACACTATTATACTTATTTTTAGAAAAAATTAGAAAATAATTTTTAAGTCACTTGGAAAAGTCACATAAAAACCTCCTGTTCAAATCATACAGAACAATATAGTTATAAGGTAAATATACTAGTTATTTTCATTAGAGAAAAAGAACAGTTAGCCAATCCATGGCCGAAGAGAGAACACTTTCGGTACTTAAAACCCCTCGTTCTTATACCTGATGACATGAATACTCGTTTCCATTCGAAATATGCTTGTTTCAGTAAATCCTGTTAGTAAAAAAAAGACTGATTTTATAGTGCTCTTAATGAGAACAATAGCTAAAAATGTGGAGTTTTATTTGTAAATGAGCAATTATATTTTAAAGACAACA
>CM063504.1:65222049-65234549 GCA_032207245.1 Pardosa pseudoannulata
CTAAACTCTCTACTCTCTAGTTTTGTGTTATGAACTCACGAATCCACCCTTCTATCTCTTTGCTCTTTTATGTGTTTATTTTTCGCTCGTTGTCATTTTTGTGCTTACTGACAGAAGCCTCTGGATTGACGGGCTCGACCCATAGGGTCCAGTTGCATCACCACCTTTGATGGCTTTGATGCCTTTGAATTAGTTAGATAAGCAGAAGGCAAGAAATTCTATTCGGAAATGAGAAGGAGCGTATTCACATTTTATGCCTTGCTCGCTTACATGCAGCCAGATATGGAAGCCAGAAAGCGAAATGATTTAACATTAAAACAAAAGATCGAAATTTTGAATCGTTATGACAGAATATGATTTCGAACAATTTATCAATGAGTTTCTTAGAAAAAGTTGTAGACAGTCAACAATTGATCAATTTTTAATAATGCATACAATTCTTATGTTTGAAAGGGTAATATACAATACATAAATATAAGGTGTGTTTTTTCATTTTGTTTTGAAATTTAGGGAATAATTTTGAAAAAGCTTTTTAGTTAAAGGTGGGGGGATTAAATTTATCTAATTTTTCATATCGTTGATTCTTATCAATCGATTATTGTTATCAAAATCACTAGCTCCCGATTTTCTCTTTTCATTTGCATCTTAAAATTATTGCTTTATGTGATCAGTTTTCGAACCTCATTTTAACAAGTAAAAGAATATTCAAAATATATTCAGAAGGAACCTATTCTTTTCTTTCCCTTCGCTCTTGTTTGAATTAGGGAAATGGGGAATGAACAAAGGAGTGGGAATTTTCAGAAATACGCACAACCTTGTGGTGGTCAATGGTTGTCAAATAAGCAAAAGGCAATACATCCTTATCGAAACTGAGAAGGAGCTTATTCACATTTTATGCCTTACTCGCTTGCATGCAGCTTGTCGATATCGAAGCCAGAAAGCGAAGTGATTTAACGTTAAAACAAAAGATCGAAATTTTAAATCGATTTGACAGGTTGATTATGATTTCGAACAATTTATCTATAAGCTTCTTAGAAACAAATTGTAGACAGTCAACAATTGATCAATTTTTTAATTATGTATACAAATCTTATGTTTTAAAGGATAATATACAGTACATAAATATAAGGTGTGTTTTCCCATTTTATTTTGGAATTTAGGGAATAATTTTGAAAAATCTTTTTAGTTAAAGGGGGGATAAGTTTATCTAATTTTTCATATTGTTGATTCTTATCACTCGATTATTGTTATCAAAATCACCATCTCCCGATTTTCTCTTTCATTTGCATCTTAAAATTATTGCTTTATGTGATCAGTTTCCGAGCCTCATTTTAACAAGCAAAAGAATATTCAAAATATATTCAGAAGGAACTCATTCTTTTCTTTTCATTCGCTGTTGTTAATCCAAAATATGCAAAATCTTTTTTTAAAAAATTATAAATTGGACCGTTTTGAAAAGTAAGTAGAAAATATTTTAAATGTACTTAATGCCACTATCTGTACAGTCATCACAAACATAATTAGGTTAAAATAAAATTTCCACACCGCCTGTAAGGGGATTCAATCTTGAGACCACTCGTAATGAATCTCTTTGCGCTGACTATTGAGCCACAGATACAACGACGTTGAAGGGTTTCAAGCGGCATTATGCAAAGATCAATAAGCTCTCAATTCTGTATTTTTGATTAAAACACATTTTCCATTATATCAAATTGTGAAACTAAACCTTTCTTGAATCAACTTAATTACATACATAAAATTTCATCAAAATTATTTCAGCCGTTTAGGAATACTTCTATTATAAACTCACAGAAAGAAGAATTTTATATAGAAAGAAATGTGTGTGTGTGTTATACTTCTCATACACTAGATATTTCTTTGACCTTTGAAAAAGAAACCTAGCTTTTCTTATATCTGCTTGGTTTAAATGTGACTTGTATAACATATTACCTTTTCTCCTTATTTCATTTAAAATAAATAACAATACATAATTCCTTGATTTAAATGTTAAATAATAATTTATATTATTCATTAATAGTATTTATAATAATAGGAAATACAATGAATGTTTACTTCAATTTAAAATTTCATTAGAATTAAATTTAATATAAAAAATTGTGAACATGAGTCAAAGTACAGATTCATGCAACAGTTTCAGTTCTATCTTATATAAAAAATTTGACGCAAATTCAAAAAACTCTAAATATTATAATATATATATATATATATATATATATATATATATATATATATATATATATATATATATATATATATATATATATATATATATATATATAATATATATATGTATATATATATGTATATATATATATATATATATATATATATATATATATATATATATATATATATATATATATATATATATATATATATATATATATATATATATATATATATATATATATATATATATATATATGTATATATATGTATATATGTATATATATGTATATATGTATATATATATATGTATGTATATATATATATATATATATATATATACATATATATGTATATATATGTATATATATAAAATATATATATGTATATATATATGTATGTATATATGTATGTATATATATAATGCATATATATATATATATACATGTATATATATATATATATATATATATATATATGTATATATGTATACATGTATATATATACATATATATATATACATATATATATATATATATATATATATATATATATGTATGTATATATATATATGTGTGTGTATGTATATATGTATGTATATATATGTATACATGTATATATATACATATATATATATATATATATATATTATATATATATATATATATATATATATATATATATCGTAACTGGCTTCACTTAATTTTTCCCTCAAAATCCATAGTCCAAGACATTTGTTTCTTCAATGTACATCGTGCGATGTGATGACTTTAGATGCGGAAGATTTCAAAACTGATTTTGCATATTAGCTTGCGGACACACCCAAGATATAGACATTGGCTATTCATCATTGCCCTTGCCCCATTAGTTTCTTCATTTTATCGTTAGCCGTACACGTAAGAACGGCTTTAAATGCAGCTTATATTCATCATCTTTGAAGCCATAAATATGAGGTAAATCTCCTAAATTATATTAATTCATACGATTTCTAGCAGCTTAAGTTCATCATCTTTTAAAACAGAAATATAGGTTTAAGCTTATACATAACACATAACATGAAATTATGATATTTGAAAACATATGAGATGTATTTTTTATGTATATCATGTTTTAAAATAAAATAAAACATATTTATGCACTTTTTATTATCATGCACTTTAATTTACATTTTTACATAATTTCCACTAATACCAAGGCATTTTATTTTTTCTAAAATTAACTTTTCCACCTTCTACATATTGTAACGTTACGGAATCGTTAACGTAGCGTGTGGATGTCGAAGTGGCTATGACACGACGTACAGTTTAGAAATAATAACAATGTTTATTCTTGATTAAAATGGAGTATATACAAATTTTCCAAATGGAATTTACAGTGCTCAGGCGGGCTGGTGCAGACCTAAAAATTCCAGGTTCAAGGCGAACAGAAAAAAAATCTGCGAACACGTGCCGACAGATACCGTTGTACAGGGATACAACTGGGTCCTTGAGTCCCACACAAAGCTGGAGAAAAACTGTCCAAAAAAACCAACCGTTACAAGTCGAACCTCTGTTCGTTTTTCGTCCTGGGGACTCTCCGAAAACTTCGTGTCGCCTTTAGCCTCTTCCCATTATCTTTCTCTTTCCGCATCGCCGTCCTGGTAGCCTCTGGTTGGTTCCTTCGGTGGAGCCTCACAGTCTGACATTTAATTGTCCCGTCTTACTCTCCAATTCACCTGGAACATCTCAAGGCGTGGTTGAAACGAATACCCTTTTTAGTGTAGTGTCAAAAACTCAGACAGAGTGTCGCCTTGCCCTGGGCTTTAACAAAACTTCTTTGTAAAGCCAATGGGATGTAGCGACATCACAATATGATCTAAATATTTGGTTTTGTGTTATACCCCCACCCCGTAATCTATATCTTTATACTTTGGAATGAAATAAATTTATAATAATTTAGATTTTGTACTTCAATTCCATAAAAGGCAAATTTTGAAACTTCAGAAGACTCTAGTAATGAGGAAATCGTAATCTTTTGTAATCTTAAAAGCTTACAACAGCCTTCTTCTAGAAACTTCTGTTTGTCATTTATGAACATTTTTCAGTAATGTCAGAATATTAATCTCTTCATTTTCTATTATATACATTCGTATAGTCATCTTTTAATGCTCTTATACGCTTTCTCAACATTCATTCACCTAATGTTTTGTTGATTCATACGCCAATGAATTTAAGAATCATTCATCTTTCCCATCCTTTGTAATAAGAAAATGAATGACAAATCGTGTTTCACAGTCGATGAGATTTTCATTTTACTCACATTTTTAAATACTTACCGATTTACAAAGGATCAACTGTTTTGAAATCTTTTCTATTACTACCTGACAGAAAAAGATACTTACTATGTATGCACAAAGCACCATACACACCGGTGCAGCTATTGAATTTAAAAATAAAACTAATGAAACCCGCCTTGCATTTTCGCATTTTCCTCACTAAAAAGGGTAACAGAAAATATGACGTACTTTCTAAAATGTTAGATCCATTTTCTCATCTAATCCCCTAAATGATAATAGCCTAAGTCGTCTGTCCATCTGTTTCTCTGTCCGCGAATTTATGAAGCAGTTGTACCTGGAAAAGATAGACGCATCCATATTGTATTTTTGATGAGTTAGGGCTAGCAAAATTCAAAGGGAGTTCAAAAACGTTCGAAATCCATCCCCATCCCCCATTTTCGAGTGCTTAATGCTATTATTTTAAGTTATGTTTTCCCCGGTTCAGAGGAGAACATTAAATTTATCAATTTGTCGCATTAAATAGGTAAAAGTAACATTTTTTTCTAACATTATGACGTCATTCCTTTAACAAAATCCTTTAATCATTTCTCATTTTCAATTATTTAAATAACGTCGGCATTATTTTCATCCTTTTTATCACTGAAATTAGATGTTACCTAAATAATTTTCCTTTATATTTGTATTAAATATTAGATTAGGTACATATGTGCTAATTTTAAATCTAATCATCGATTATTTTTGTTGCAATGAAACGTTTATCACCGATATTAACAACAAATTCTTTTCATAGAAGTCTAGGAGTCTATTTCACGGAAAAATAAATATTTCGTGTTTAAGTTATATATCTTTCACAATTAAGAAGTTTGTTCTTTTGTGTGTTTATCTTTTATAGATAACCATATGTTTTGCAATCGATTCTCTAAATTTTGGACATCATTCATACATACGTCCCAATAATCACTGTCAAAATTAAAGCCTCTGCTGCCCATCCTATCACGTAATATGGCAAGATAAATTAAGGTTGGCAAATAACATGCGGTCAGTAAAGATAAAAAATTATTGAGCGTGTACCAGATAATTCTCAGCCAAAAAACAAACCATCTTTTTACCTTCCTTATAAGGTGCTTAACAATTCTAGATAATTAAAACTTTATTGATCCCGTCATATGACAGGGTATAGGCTAGTTTTCAATAAATCATTAAGCAAAAATTATGCCGTATATAATAGGCAAATATATGAAAGTTGCCGCTGAGTGCTGAAATTATTAATTTTAAAAAAGTGTATTTTGCTTTGAAGTGTTCATATGGGAAATATCATCTCTTCATACAATCTCATTACAAAATCGTGTCGTATGAAGCGATTAATTTCAAGACTTTGGAATTTTACGTTTAATGATATCATATCTGGCCACGAAGGATGAAAGACATCTAAAAAAAACAACATTACATCAAAAACTTTGTCCGATAACCTTCATACCCACAGGCATCCGATAACCTTCATACACAGGCACCTGCGTTTATAGATTGGGAAGCTAATGCACCACTCTCATTCTCTGTCTCTCTATGGGCGACTTTGTGGCAAAAGAGACGTCTAGAATTCGGATTCTAGAGTGTTTTTCATCTTTCAAAGTCTACATAAATTCGTTCTGAGTGCATATCAAAGTTGTATTTCTGCATTATAATTTCAGTTAATTAGCAGTAGCAGTTAATTAGTAGTTTAAGGCAAGGTACTTTTAGAAAATCTAATAAGTGCAATTCCTAAATTTTCTTTCATTTTGCTATAGAGAAATATTCATCAGTGCATTAAGACTCTCTAAGGTTTTAAAGTCATAAAACACAGTGTAAACGTTCTCGAATTTTGAAATTTCAATAAAGTAATATAATATTACAACAAATCTTTAATGTTCAAATATTTTCAGAAAATATTAGAGTAAAATATTTTCTCAAAATAAATAGTTTTGTTTTAATGTTATAATATATATATATATATATATATATATATATATATATATATATATATATATATATATATATATATGTATATGTATATATAGATGCATATATGTATACATATATATATATATATATATATATATATATATATATATATATATATATATATATATATATATATATATATATATGTATATATATATATATATATATGTATATATATATATATATGTATATATATATATGTATGTATGCATATGTATATATATAGATGCATTTATATATACATATACATACATATATACATATATATATATATATATATATATATATATATATATATATATATATATATATATATATATATATATATATATATATATATATATATATATATATATATATATACATATATATATATATATATATATATATATATATATATATATATATATATATATATATATATATATATATATATATATATATATATATATATATATATATATGCATATATATATATATGTATATATATATATATATATATATATATATATGTGTGTGTGTGTGTGTGTGTGTGTGTGTGTTTATATATATACTGTAATGACTCCCAGCTCCATCGCCCCAAAGCGATCAGGATTGTTTCAAAAGAAGTTATTTTTATCACTTATTTTACGTCTTATGTTTGACGGACGCAGTTGAAGGACTAGGTGACAAACCCAAATTCGTGACGGCGCGAATTTCAGACTATGTCTAGAGAATTTCTATGGCCGGACTATTCAAAGGATTTTGGAAGAGTTGTCGTCCATGTCGACGCCAGTGGAAGGACTCTTGGAGGTCAGACCTACTGTCTCCATTACTGAGCCAATAAGGGAAGAGCGTTTGGGTCAGATACCGCGTTTTTCTGCCAGGATCGGTAAATTCCCTTTAGAAGGTGTTTCCTGCACAGCACCTGGAATGAAGCTTAAAAGGGGTTGGGGATGATGGCGAGGGGCTAGCTTTTGTTGTGCTTATCTGCGATTTTTTTTTTTTTTTTTTTTTTTTTTTTGAGAGCGATTGTTTTCTCGAAGTTTTGTGCTGAGCCGCGTTTTTGTTTTATTGAAGAGAGGTTTTGGCTTTCGCAGTTGTGCTTATCTACTATTTAATATTTTCGAGAGCTGTTTTCTCTCGAAGTTGTGTTTTAGTTTTCACCCGATACTCACGTGGGAATAGGACACTGTATGTGTAAATTTTTAAATATACATACATGTATATATAATTCTATAAATATTAAATCATTTTTATCAAGAAACTACTTGTGGTTCAAATAATTGTTGTAGCTGTTCAAGTACTTATACTATATATATATATATATATATATATATATATATATATATATATATATATATATATATGAGGTCTAAATAGGTGGTAGTTTTAAATTACGTAATTTATAAACAATTTTACAAGGGAACTCTTTTATAATAATAAAATTACAGAAAAAGACCCACGCTTGCTTAACCTTTTGGGATAATGCGGTCAAGCGAAGAGATATTCCATAGAAAGTTGAAGACTAAACAAGAGAGAAGAATGAGAGCATTCCATGCTTAGCTCCGCCCCGAACAAGTGAAAATGGCCGAAGTGTTGCTTTTAAATGAAACTATGATTTAATAAACTTATTATTATAAACAAACACTGATTTCCATTCGCCTTAACATTGTATAACGATATATATATATATATATATATATATATATATATATATATATATATATATATAATTCTATAACAACATAAATTGTCTACTGTCACTTGAAATTTCCGTAGTCATCCACAATTACCTAAAAATGAGGAGGAACTAAACTAAATATGATTTGTTAGGAGGCTTATCAAAAAAGGTACAGCCTATGAACCGAGTACATTAAATATACATTTTGTCGAGGTTAAGGCTTAGAAAATACACTAAGCAGCTAAATTGTTTGTCACAAATTTTATCGAAATTTGATTCGCATGGGAAAATACTTGTTAATTAATTCAGCATTTCTCTGGTTTGTTAGAGGGTCATTTCATCAATCAAAATTAGTTTATTTTGATTAGATTTATTAAGACAATTTGCATAATTAAAAATCTAAAATGGGGCTCCTTAATCTCATTCATGACTCACTGTAATACACACACACGTACACAAGCCTGTGTGTGTGAGTGTGTGCAATTACAGAATATATCTCGACGTCACTGATTTGATCCTAACTCCCTCATTTTACTCTAAATGGTGAATTCGATTTTAATCACAAGTTAAAAGTGACCCGTACAAACGAATAAATCTCTGCCTTCACCTATAGATTCCCCGTATGCAATGTTGAGGGAATACTACACCTCATCATTCCTTTACGTATCTATAAATCGGGCTAAAGTGGAAACCTCGCTTTCTTTTTTCATGGGTGTATTGTCTGTATAATGAATCTGTGTGAATCTGTGAAGGTTGAATAAAACAGAATTTTCAAAACATTTGCTTCTTTGTAGATCTTTCTAGATTTAAATAATGCTAT
Source organism: Pardosa pseudoannulata (assembly GCA_032207245.1). Classification (NCBI taxonomy): domain Eukaryota; kingdom Metazoa; phylum Arthropoda; class Arachnida; order Araneae; family Lycosidae; genus Pardosa; species Pardosa pseudoannulata. The sequence goes on from CM063504.1 coordinate 65,230,993, forward strand.
AAAACATCGTCTAATCTCACAATTTTTAATATGTGTGTATATCTATACACTCAAGAGCCAAAACGTGACTACCCCTACATTTTGCAATGAACACATTTGGGATGTCTTTTGACGGCAACTCAGAGTTCAAAGATCACCAATTCGCAATATCACGGATTTGCGTAACAGTTGCTTAAATATATGGTACAATCTGTCTCCAGCCATCTGCTAAGGACTTGTGGCATCCATGCCAAGGAGAGTTGAAGCTGTGTTGAGCGTCAAAAGTGGGAAAACTCGTTATTGACAGGTGGTCATAATGTTTTGACTCTTGAGTGTATAATATGTGTATGTGAAAGTAGTGTTTTTTTACCCTCTACAAACAGTTACACCATGCTGCATAAAGAAGTTAGATAGTAGAAGAAAACACTTAAACTTGAGATTTAAAATTTAGAGATTATCCGAAGAAACCATCTCTGGTACTGTGCCAAAAAATCATTTTATATCGTGACATATTTGTACAAACTTATACATTGACAAGAGGGGGTAATGAAGCTAGCGATTCTCAGGAGTTAAGAGTATACAACGTGTTGGATGCTAGCAACCGACAATATTTTGCCTTATTTAATTATATGCCGTTTGTTTAAGTTTGTAGACAGTAATATATTCTCCTGGTTGGCGAAAGGTTGCCTAAGTTAAACAAAGACTTTCAATAAAATTTCTCTTTTTATATACATCGCTAGAATTTTTTTTAAAAATAGAGTAATAAGTTAAATTGTTTTTTTAAAATATCATTACACATACATATATATTTATACTTACATATACAGCATTCCTGTATAATCCATAGTTTCGAAGAACAATATGAAAAACAAAGTATGACGTCATTGCCGGTACAAGAAAAAATACTTTATTGAACATATCAACAGCAGTATATGCACAATTTAAAGCAGCTGTTCCCTAACAGTTAACTAAGGCATTTTCAATACATCGGCCGTACATCAGGTACCTGTCGCAGTAGTCACGAATGGAATACAGGGTCACAAAAAGAAGACTACCGGTAGCTGCAAGATGCAGCCTTTTGAAATTTGAATACCAGTTCAACTGCAACTTAACGTCATTCCATGACATGCGAGCATGCTTGGCGAATGCTCGGTGAATGTTTTAAACATTATAGTCTAAAAAGATATGCAAATACTGTTGTTAATATGTCCGATAAAATGTTTTTTCTTGCACCGGAAATGACGTCATACTTTGTTTTCTGTATTTTTCTCTCAAAATATGGATCGTACAGGAACGCTTCTTTGGGCGGTTTTCACGTACTCTCAACGAGAAATCTAGCTGTGCAGAGTTTAATAGGTCGTCTTGGAATACCCTGTACATATATGCATATATGTAAGTATATATGGCTATATATGTGTGTATACATATAAGCATACATATATCAAATTTACCTACATTAGAGATTATTATATTTCCTTTAAATGCTATTATAAAGAGAATATGTTTCCTGAAAATAGGAACGTATCTCTCTTCTCCCATGTGAGTAGTGACCGCTGGACAAGTAGCGTTGAGTGACACACAAACAGAGAAAGAGTGCGGTTCATTTGTTACCTCCGTTCATGTCGCTCGCGCAAACGCCCCTAGCTATATGGATCCATGGAACATACTTGTGTTTATCTTTTGGCTATGAATTTTTTTCTTCTCTTCCTTATATGTCGCTAGAGGCACAATGATAGTAACTGTAGCACCGCCTGATCGAGATACTGATCGGTTTGCTGTACGACTTAAAATCAGAATAAAAAATTTTATTTACAGAAAGTACGTGAAATATTTTTAATCCCTTTAATTTTTATTTGCTGTGAAAGCTTTGATATATATATATATATATATATATATATATATATATATATATATATATATATATATATATATATATATATATATATATATATATATATATATATATATATATATATATATATATATATATATATATATATATATATATATATATATATATATATATATATATATAAGGAAAATTCTCAGGGGTTTTCAAAACTTAAATCAAGGGTAAAAATTCCAGCGTCATTTTCCATTCCCCTTTTTAACCCCTAATCTAAATTGACCACTGGGGCTACAGGTTACGCCCTCAGAGAAGGGGCCTGGCCAATTATAAACCTACATGGTCCTAGCGGACAATTTAGGAAATTTCCAAATAAAAAGGAGATACACGCTAGCGGAGACAGATTTTTCTAGAGATATTTTCACACAGATGTTGACCCAGGTGTTACGTGTCTTGTACATAGAACTACATGCTAGTTGACCCTTCAGTTTGTCCCTATGATGAAGTGGGAACCCGTCCTTCAAAGTTATCTTAATAAAGGTCTATAGCTGAAACGGTATCATTTTTATGGCCATGACTGCAACCCCCCCATCGAGAAGTCAGTCTCATTACATGTAAAAAATGATTATGATTGAGGTAAATATTTGAGCAAGTCAGAAAAGTGGAATGTTCTATGCAAATGTAATATGTTCATAAGAGAAGTAAACAATGAAAAACTATGATTTCTTTTTCATCTTCACTATCCGAAGAAAATGTTGAAAGCCAAATGTCCTGATGAATAGATTATGCTTTTGTTAAATAGATTAAAATTAAAAAAGTAGCAGTTTGGCAGTTTATTAATAAAGTATATTTTCGCCATTGACAACCACGAGTACATCAGAACTGTTTTCAATAATTGTTGTAATTGTTCAATAATTGTTGTCTAGAAAAGAAAGTGGGGGACGAAGTACGGAAGAGTTGAAAGTTATCTCCAGATCTTACAGTACTCATGCTCGATAGGATAAAATCAGGAAATTAAGTTGACCACTATATGGGCTAGATCTTTTCTTTTTCAAGTAAGGTGTCCAGTAGAATCACATGGCGAGAATGTGTGTCATCCTTATAAATGAATTTGGGACCAACAGCACAAATGAAAAAACTTGAAACAATTGAACATAGGGCTCACGAAATTGGTTACTAAATGTTTGGTACTTTGAAGCAGTATTAGGCCTCGGATCAAAGACTTACATATCCCTGTGACTTTCCAATACAATTAATGCCTACAACATGATTTTCTACTACACTGGGATGTTTCCCAGGTTAAAATGTATTCCATGTTTCCTCCACAACTTTAGCCGATGAAAATGGTGTTTAAAATATTGCGGAACTTACCAGTGAAAATCACACTGTCCACTGTGCCAAATTCTAGAATTATATGACTGCATTTATGCACAGACGTGAAAAAAAACTGCTCTTCATTTGACAAACAGACCAAAACGACTGCGTTTTCTGGCTGGTAATAGTTTGTCTATAATCTCTTACTCCTCTGACCTCTGTGAACACTGAACCTAGGTTCTATGGCACAAATGTGCCTCTGACGTAGCTTACTTGTTGCCAAATATTAATCTTAACAAAGTGTTGTAATTAGTCAACCTTACACTAGTCTTTGGGTAAATGAACTGTGCTTAAAACCTCCACTAGTCTTGAGATCATAAACTAAGACACAATCAGAAATTGAGGCACATCTAATAAT
>CM063504.1:65237049-65257049 GCA_032207245.1 Pardosa pseudoannulata
TTATTTTTCTACTATTATTTATTATTTTTATTTCTCGGTCTTCCTTGAAAATGTTATAATATGACATAATGAATCGTTCGATACGACCACTGAAAGTTATTATCATATTTTAAGAATATTTTTAATATTTTATTTTCCTAAAATTCAGTGCTGAGAACATAAATTTATATAAGTGTCGTCATCCTCATTTTATGTATGAAAGCCTGGAAATTGATGACCCACATTATTCAAGTCTAAGGATACACAAACTTGTGTAAAATATTTGATTTAGATATTTAAAATTCAGCTATCCTTCTACATAAATCTTAAATATGCCGCAGTATAAAAGTAAAAAAACAGCAGCTGTAATACTTAAAAACTTAATGTATTATATATTTTTACAATACATCAAAATTTTTTTACGTTTCTCTACTTTATTATATTTATCTTTACATAATAAAAATTAAATATTCGCAATGAAATATTAAATGTACATATTCTGCAATTTAATCCACTGAATTTTATGAGGAAATCTATTTTAAATCATCATTTTTTACAACATTTAGAGACTATATTATATTAAATTAAGTGCTGGAGATTCTATATATATTCTGTCCGTCTATCCTCATTTATGAATTTCTGGAATAGATAAGGCATTATTATTTGACGAGTTAGGTTATCAAAATTCACAGCGAGTAAATTTTATCTTTTCCTAAACTATCGATCTGATTCTAAAATAAATTGGTATAAATATGATTCATATCACAGCAAAAAATACTGCCGTCTTTAAAACGTTTGAAATGCTCCCCTTTTCGAGAGTTTAATGCCATCATTTTAGCCCTAATTTGTCAATTAAGAACAGGCTATTAAATTAATCAATTTATCACATAATCAATAAGTAAAAATATTATTTTTCAAATTTGACTTATGTTTAACTATCTATTTAATCACTTCTTATTTAAAATTATTTAATATCGTGCATTATTTTCATACGTTTAACACCGAACTTAAATAATTTTATTTTATATTTGTATCAAATAATAGATTAGGTACATATGTGATAATTTTAAATTTAATCATCGATTATTTTTTGTAGAGAGACAAATCTGAGTTATTAACACAAACCATTTTTTACCTGTCTCTAAAGGTACTTAACAATTCTGGAAAATTCAAAATTTTACCTATCCCGTCATATGACGGGCTATATGCTTGTGATGTCATAGATCTAAAAGATAAGACATTCTTCAAATGGTATCCTCATTTTATTTAAGAAGTTTTTCAACGTGAATGTTCATATTATAGACAGAAATAGAAGTGAAAAAGGGGAAATTTCTATGATTGCTCAATATAGAATTCAGAAGTAAAGATGTGGCACATTCGTCTTTCAGTATTGAACTAACAGATCACTTAGGTAGTTTGTCCAAAAATACATCTGACTTTGTAATCTTTAGATCACATGAATATAATCTCCCGATGAGAGAAAATCTAGTTTCAAATTTAATATTTGAATTGAATTATTTTCTGACACACACACATTTATTATTATTATTAATATGAAATCATACACACACTTTCCTATATACGTGTGTGTATTATGCAGGACCATTGAGCAAATTTTCATATTAAATGTTAGCGATCGCTAATTATTTTAACATACATTTTTAATAAAGAATACTTCTTCGATATTTGTATACAAGTTCAATGGGAATTTTGTTTACATTACAATCGAAAAACTTGTTCATGCCCACATGTATGTATTTAAATCTACATTTCGAAGTTTTAAAGTTTATTGTATTTCAAAATATATGAAGCTTTGATTATATAGAACTTGAGATCCTAGACACAAATTTTTAATCAAAACATTATAAAGCTTTGGGAGAAATTACTGTAAAATAGCAAAAATATTAAACTAAAATTTAAAATGACATCAAAAATTACTGAATGGTGGATAGTTATTGAATTCATTTTTGAAGTTTTTCTTGTAATGTTGAGATGAATATTCCGAAATCATATGAAGAGATCTATAAATTACTCAGATGCTGTGTCACTATTGAGAAACGTTGGAAAGCCATATATGATTTAGTTATTCGTCATGAAATAGCATTCACATTCAAGCCTAAAATGTGGAATTACAATTGATTGTTTAGTGTGATTAGATAAACGGCAGGATCACCATGTCAAATAAATGCTATCATGGCCTTAAAAACCAGTTAAAATCTCGATTTATAAGTTTAAAAATGAAAATTAACATCTATAAAACACTACTTCTATCTATTCTGCTCTATGGAAGTGAATTATGGACAATAACCAAATTGCATGAAAATAAATTGCTGACTTTTGAACGGAAAATCTCAAGAAAAATATTTGGTGTAGTTCAAGAGAATAATGTTTGGAGATCCTTATTCAATTTTGAAATTTATAATAAATATAAGCAACCTCCTGTTGTTAAAGTCATAAAAATCAATAGCCTGCGATGGCTTGGACACCTATTCCGACTCGATGACATAAACCCAGTAAAACAGCTCACTTTCACTAATCCCATGGGGCAGAGGAAGACCACCAATGACGTCGAGGAAGACCACAATGACGAGGAAGACCACCAATTAGGTGGTTTGACTCAGTAGAGAGGGACTTAACTACTGTCAAAAAGGGAAACTGGAGGAGTCTTGCAGATAAGAATATAAAAACTGTTTGGGACAGACTTGGCCTGTAACAGGCTGTAGTGCTTTAGAAGAAGAAATATTGCACTGTTAATAATGTATATAATGAAGCAATTTTTCTTTATAATATTCCCCATTTGTTTTCACTGCCTCCATTTACTCCCTTAAATGTTTATATACTGTAAGATTTTTTATTACTTTTATTAAAAAAAATATATTTATAGTTTTCCTTATTCGTGATACAAACGCATGTACACTAACACTAAATTTTATTCCCTGATAGTATATTTTTTGCTTTCATGTACATTCTTAACTTTCGCCATAGTAAGAAATTCAAAATATAATTATCTGACACATAAAGATTAAACAAAATTCATTAAAATAATTTATATGAGAAATGCAGTAAAATGTTTTCTTCTATTTAGTATATTTCTTGACAAGCTCAAATTTTAAATCATTTGAACAATGTCTTACTTAGATCAATAGAACAGTAAAGTCCCTTTACCAGGTTTTATCATTTAAAACTGATCTGTTTTAAACATTCCACTTAACAAATATTTCCTATAAGCTTCTACTGGATCGATTCTATACATCTCAACGAAAGTAAGATGAAAAAGATAGATTGAAAATCAAAGAATATATAATGAGTATCAGTTACCAATAATACCATCTCGGTTCTGTCTGATTCAGAACTCACCAAGCATTGAATTACATTCGATATCTCAGCATGCTTCATTGGTTTCTAATTTAGGTATTGATGTCTCGCTAATCAATATTCAATCCAGCTTTTCTGATCTACATACTTTAATTTTTGTTTTAACTAGAGAAACTTTATCCGTAGCTGTTTTCGAATCAAATATTTCAAAGTAATGTACCAAGAAATATCTGTTTAGTATTCAATATATTATTTACGTGACTAAACCACCTAAGCTTCAGTCTAAAATAATATTTTATATGTACTTATGATTTAAATGATTATCACCAATTTTACTATAGAGTGAGGTGAGATAAAATCTTTGTTGGAGATTTTTAACAAAATGAAGCATGAATGCCATTAAAAATCATAAACTCTCTGCAATAAATTTGAACACCCCAGTTTTTTATTATTTTATCCAACTATGCAATCAACATTGTTGGTGAATTACCTCTCTGGTATGTAATGCATAAAATTGCGACGATTTTAATGTTCTTAAGTGAGAAATAGCGTGAAGAAGGATCACAGTCACGATAGAATTAGAAAACACGGTTATTTTTCTGAAGTAAATACTAGTTATATATACAGGGATTCTAATCTCCCAAAACAAGTCGAAAAGTAAAAGAATGGTTCTTGCATAACATTTTCATGACGATCAGATCCGGAAAAAAAGATTGAATAATCTCACAAAATGGGGAGGATCTTCTAGGGTGCAATGCAAACCCAATTTATCCCCCGTTCGGTATCCGAGACCCTGCCGTTCCTTATATGAGCTGGCTTTATCAGTCTCCCGAACGCAATCACTAAAAACCTGGCTCCGGTCAAAAACTGCATAAGCCTCCACGAGGTCAAAGCACCTTCGTAAAAAATCTCGAAAAACCCTGTCGAAATATTCAAGGCTTTTTGTACTCGGGAGTCACTTACGGCCCCGCCACCCGTGTTTTGGTCAGTTACGATTCCAGTTACCTGAGAACTCCAGCTAAGGTTACAGCTAGTTTTTTTAGCTGACTTCTCATTTCTTGGCTGTACCGATTGAGGCTTCTCCAGGCAATCCTCCGGGGGTCATTACCGCCACCGATCAACACTATTCAACAGAACTGTTAACATCCCAGACACGGTGTCACCACACCATGGTCGACAGGGTCTAAACAGGAGGCTTCCAATCAGCTGATTTCGACCGTTAGTTCTGAACGAAGAGGGTCTTTACAAAATGTTTAGTGCAGATCTATGCAAACAGAATTGTGCTTAATCAGCCCAACGTAATTTCTTGTAATTTAGTACAGAAGTTCTTCATGACACCATGCGACACTTTTAAAGTCCCTTTTAGTTGCATTATTTTGTGTTGTTAAATTAATTATAGTTTATCTTTCTGGCAAAACAATTTGTATTATCCGTTCAGTATATTTTTCAATTTCGGCACCACTGACGAATGAACGTTTACCGTCTTTTGTATAGTTTGCCATCTCCTGTGAAATTTTCATGCTTATTTTTCATTTATTTTGGTTATTTTTTATTTGTACTTTTTACGTACCTACTTGAAGAATAAAGTTCTTGTGAAAGACTAAAAAATCAAAAAATATCGAGCAAATAAGAAACTTATAAATAATGGAATAGACATGAAAATTTGTTGAAATGGTTCGTTATAGACCTTCACTAAAAAATACATGATCATTCTAAGAATACTAATCATGCTTTTCTTACAAACTCTTCCATTAGCTTCTTTAAATAAGGAAGCTAGGTTTTAAAGAGTTACTTTAAGGAGAGGAGTCACTATGCACAATTTACCAAGCATGATTGAAATTCGGTTGACAAATTTTTCTTTTAAAAAGATTTCACTGAAAAATACATGATCATTCCAAGAATACTAATCATGCTTTACTTACAAACTCTTCCATTAGCTTCCTTAAATAAGGAAGCTAGTTTTAAAGAGTTACTTTAAGAAGAAGAGCCACTATTGAACAATTTACTGAGCATGATTGAAATTCGGTTGACTAATTCTCCTTTTAAAAAGATTTTTTTTCTGTATAATACGTAAACTTTTCAATTTACAACAGCACCTGGACGTTTTAAATGACTGTCAACAGTCAACTGCTAAGAACAATCACTTGCAATTCAACATGGTATTTTTTTTTGCCCTTGTACCAACATGAGTGTAAAATCATCCGAGTGATAAAATTATCTCTGGTCTAAAACGAGAGCTTTTCAGACCACCCTCTTAGTTAATGGTTTGTTATATTTTCCTCTAATTTCTCCCATCTTATTGATTTTATTAGTTCCTTCAGCAGTTCCAAGACTCATTTTGCAATTGAATCTCCACACAATCGATACCAAACATGCCTTACAATGTATCCTAATCCCTTTCAGTGTCTTTAACGTTAGCAAACAAAATATATCACATACTTTACTTGTGTTCCAAATAAAATAAACCTACCTCTATCGCATCACTTTTGGATTGAAGCCTTTCTGCAATGTCTTAACTGAGAAGAGTAATTGATTGGGTGAGAGTAGAAGGGATAATCGGATAATCGCCCCGTTTCTTAGGGGGGGGTTTCTGGTGTTTATACTTATGGGACTCACTAGAATAATAAAGCTTTCTGAAATCATTATATCGTTCACAGAAATTAAATTTTAAGATCAGAATTATGGAAAGAGAGACAAATAAATAACTAGACCTGAGAAATTTTCATATTGCCATGTAGTTCTCGTTTATATTTAGGTATTAACCTATGATCAAATGTATAGTGGTATTTATTTTGGTTAGTCACAAAGACTAAGTATTATTTTGGTTGCGTTGTGTAAAGTATTTAAGTACTAAATTCAACCACAGGTTCTGAGAGACTAGAGACTTAAAATAAGAAAAAAAAACTAAAAAGCTAAATTAAAAGTAACTGAAATCAGCTTAAAATAAAAAAGCAAATTTATTATAATGATATATATACATCTATATACAAACAATCTGATTTAATCTTCATAACATTTACTTTATCAATACGTTCAATTTGGGTGCCACACTAATTTAGGTCTGACAATAATTTTTTCATCAATTAGGTAAATATATATAAGAGAGAGGATCTAATCTCACTTTCCAATATATGTAAAAATGAGTACCTTTGTGGGTAAATACAGTATGCCAGGAACACTGCTAGTTGAGAGCTAATCAGGATTGATTATGTGTGGTAGCAAATTTCAATCTTCGGTCGGTCTGGTCAGGGGCTTCCTTCTGAGTATTTGAGGTGCGGTAGTAATATTTGACACAGGAAAACTGATGGTAGCCTCGAGATGTTTTAAACGTTTCTGGAGTCTCTGTCGAACTCATTGCTATTCTCCTTGGACTTCCGAAGTCTCACTGTCACAATCGACTTCTCTGACTTCTGATCTCTCCGCTCTCCTCGATTAGACTCCACTCTCGAATACCCCCTCACTTTAGACTTTTCTTCTTTTATATTAATTTCATCTTTGTCCCCCTCTTACTTCTCTTCGTCCAATCGGGAGAGTTATAAAAATCTAATTACTCTCCTTAACCCCGCCTTTAAACGGCCAACATGGAAAAACCTTATCCTTTCAAACTGGGCACTGTCCCTTAGGGACTCATAAATAACTCCACATATGTACATTATTTTTTAATGACATGTACGGAGACGAGATTCTAATCTAGGACTGGGATCAGAACAACGCCCGAGAATACCGCACACGACGAAAAAATTCCGTTGAATATATTTTATTGTCCTCTCCCCTTTACAAAAGATGTGATGATGTCAGATTTAGATCCCAAGCATTTTTCTTCTCGTATGAATTAATCATTTATATTACTGATCTAAATCGCCTCATCACACACACACACACACACACACACACACACACACACACACACACACATATATATATATATATATATATATATATATATATATATATAATTAATTATTTAGTCAAACAATTTATATATATGCTTCATGACACTGATGTGATAAAACTATAAATACCATTATTTACTGTTTACCATTAAACTGCAGAAATTATAAAAATTCCTTCTTACAGAAGCAAAACTTGATAAATCATAGAATTGGGAATTTAAAGAATATATTAATCGTTTATTATAAAACAAGCATATCATAACAACCTAGGGAAATAAATTAAGTAAGGTAGTAAAATAGAACAATGAGGAATGAACGATTTGCTTGAAATAAAGATCTACTTCCGTAACGACCCCTTTCGACAATGCCTAATATGAGACTCCAAAGTTTGCAAACGAGGTCATTTTAAGTTTGGATCATTTTACTCAAATGAACTTCGAAAATGCCAACGGCTCATTTCCAACCAACCATCTTGATGAATGGATACCGCTCTACGCTTCTGCTAGGTTAATGAAGTCACAGACCTGTTCCAACCTATTTCTCTACGAACAGCTTTTCAACATGTCTCATTCTCAGCTTCCAAAACTCTCGACGTTTAATGACCGCGTCTTTTGGCAAAGAATGCAGAGCTCGGATAATCGATTTCTCCGAGTTAATAACCGTAATCGTCTCGTTTACTTAAACGCTTCTCGGCGTAATGAATACCTGAAACTGTAAGTCGTGGAGCCGCTTTAATAATTTCAGAAGTTCTGCAACAAACTTACGAAAGTAAACCGAACTTTCGACGTTCATCGGATCCTGAGAATAAATCTAATCCTCCCTCTTCTTAATGACCTCAAATAGAATAGATCTTCCATTTTCGAAAGGAGAGAAATCTTCTTTCACATAACCCCAATTTGTGTCACGCCAATGTTAAAATTTAAAATCATTGTATTCTGTGTAAACTGTCAAGCAGATTCATTTTTCTTTGCTTAATAGTCATGATTCTAATCTTTCCATTATTTCAAACTGTAATAACAAATTTACCTAATTTTTTTTTTTATAAATCTGTGTTTCTGAGTGTAATTTATTAGTTTTACGAACAAAACTGCTGTCGGTGATTTTTTTCAATGAGATTGCATGCTCTTTAAAAAAACAAAAACTGACTATCCTAGTCATTACGTTTCCATTATTTTGAAAAATTAGTTTTAAAAACGTGATATTATATACCTGTTTATTTCTTTTATGAGTTTCAATTATTTTTTAATTTCAGTAGTTAAGAGAGTAGTCAGTTCAAATTACAACAAATAAAAATATTATAGTACATAGTATAACTCTGCTAGATCAAAGTGATTTTTGTGTCTTTCTTTTGTCTGTCGTTGACTCTTAAAGATGCCTGTTTTATCAGCTCTGAAATAAAGTTCTAAATATAATTGTGCCGTTCTCTTCAATGGGGCCCGACTACATCGTTATTACTGCTACCTGATTAGGCTTCTCCTTGCCCAGTAGCCCGGGCAAGTAAGAATAATAGGGGCTATCATGTGTCCAGTAGTTTTAGACTTAATGGATTACATATACATGTTAAATGAGTTTCATGACGGTAGCTTCTAAACGCAAAATTCCATGAGCATGTGATTTTATCTACAATCTTCTAATATTGTAAGAACAATTATCACAAAAAACAAGAGCTTTGGATTTGCTAATGTAGACCTAGTTTTCAAATTCATCGCCAGGAGTGTATGGTTATACATCAATTTAATAATATTCTGATAATGTATAATATTTACAAGAACTCGTAATGCTTGTGCTAACTTAAAGAATGTAAAGACGTGTACATCGTGCCAATCTGAAGATTTCGATTAATTTGATCATTCCCAGGAGGGGAAGTCCTACTCATTTCTTCCATCCGCTAACCTCCCATTGAAAGGGTATTCAGACCTACAGATTATACTTACTGAATACCCAAAGATTTTCTCTGGATATATTGAATCTGACAATACTCCAACCGGCACAGTAAGTATAGACTTTTTTCCATCGTCAAAAACTCAGATTTAAAAATAAAGGTATGATTTACCTATTCTTCTCCTTTACGAAGGGTCGGGATTGGAAGCTTACCAATTTTAAATTCTTAAACCATTGTTTTTTAATTAAAACAAAAACTTGATACGTTAAGCTATTCAGAAGAGAAAAATACAGACAAGTTTTAATATATACAAAAAGACACAGACAACAAGAACTACTCACAAAAAATCACATCGAACTTTGCTATATTTTTTAAATACAGTAAATTACAATATTGCAGTGCCACTCTGTGGTCGTTCGCGACCGTAGGATTCTGACACTGTACTTTAATCATTAAGTTCCTTGAGACTTGTACCTAATGCATCCAATCTAGAGCAGAAAAACCAACAGGACTATTGTAATTTACCTATCATTTAGAGCTAATTTTCTAAAAAGACTACTATACTTTCAAATTTCTTTTTATTTTTTCTGTCCATGAAAAGCCGAAAAAAGAACTGTAACCGTAAAAAATCCACCCTCGACGTGTTAAAATATGTGTATGTTTTATACAGAATTAATGGCTATATATTTATATCCCTTCGAAAACTTTTACAAGTAGTTCTGGCTTAACCAGCTTTTAAGAAACCAAAATTTTTCAAATTGATTTGAACTCGTTCATCAAGTCTTATTCAATTTAATGTAGTCTTATATATTGTTTTTGTTAGGATAAGTTTGAATATGTTTGAATATTATTTTTTATTTTTCTTATTCTGTTAGTTCTTATTCTATTCTGTTTTCTTATTCTCTTTCCTATATATTTTATGTTAAATACTCTTTAAAAATATCTCTTTTTATTCCCTCATCACCTGTTTCTCTAATTCATCTAATTTATAGAAATAAACCACAGAACCATTGTATTTCACCTATCTTTTACAGCTAATTCTAAAGGACTACCATACTTTTCCATTTTCTTTTTATATTTTCTGTACATGAAAAACCGAAAATTCATTGCAACAATACAAAATCTAACATCAATGTGTTAAAATCTGTGTAAGTTTTATACAGCATTAATGGTCATACGTTCAGATCCCTTCGAAAAGTGTTGCAAGTAGTTCTGGCTTACTAGCTTTTAAGAAACCAAAATTTTTGAAACTGACATGAACTCGTTCAATAAACCTTATTTATTTTAATGTAGACTTATATATATATATATATATATATATATATATATATATATATATATATAGTTAGGATCAGTTTGAATATGTTTGAATATATTTTTCTATTTTTTATTGTATTAGTTAATCCCTTACCTATATACTTTACGTTAAAGACTTTTTAAAAATCTCTCTTTTTATTCCCTCATCACTTATTTCTCTAATGCATACAATTTAGAGAAAAAAAAAACCACAGAATCATTTTATATTCGCCTATCATTTAGAGCTAATTCTTAAAGACTACCATACTTTTTCATTTTCTTTTTATCTTTTTTGTACATGAAAAACCGAAAAAACAATGCAACAATACGAAATCTAACATCAATGTGTTAAAATATGTGTACGCTTTATACACACACTAATGGTTATACGTTCATATCCCTTCGAAAACTGTTGCAAGTAGTTCTGGCTTACTAGCTTTTTAGAAACCAAAATTTTTTAAACTGATTTGAACTCGTTCAGTAAACCTTATTCATTTTAATATAGTCTTATATATTGTTAGGATAAGTCTGATTATGTTTGGATATATTTTTTATTTTTCTTATTCTGTTAGTTAATATCGTTCCTATATATTTTACGATAATTACTCTTTTAAAATATCTCTTTTTATTTCCCGTCACCTGTTTCTCTAATTCACCTAATTTAGAGAAAAAAAACCACAGAACCATTGTAATTCACCTATCATTTAGAGATAATTCTAAAAGAGTACCATACTTTTCAACTTTATTTTTATCTTTTCTGTACATGAAAAACCGAAAAAGCACTGTAACAGTACAAAATCTAACACCAATGTGTCAAAATCTATACGCTTTACACAGCACTAATAGTTATACGTTTACATCCCTTCGAAAACTGTTACAAATAGTTCTGGCATAACCAGCTTTTCAGAAACCAATATATATATATATATATATATATATATAAGTTTAAATATGAATGAATATTTTTTTCTATTTTTTTTATTCTGTTAGTTAATCTCTTTCCTATATATTTTACTTTAAATACTTTTTATAAATATATCTTTTTATTCCCTCATCACCTGTTCCTAACTATACATTTCCTCTGTGCCCATTTGTTGAGCATTTACTTAGCCATTTATTTCCTTTTTCATACTATTTTACTCAGTTTTACTTTGACAAACTTTTAAAGTATTTTTTTATTTTCTTTATCTTAAAAATATCGATATTTAGTTAACCGCTTTTATTTGTAACTTTTTCACATATGCTGCTTCCTAAGTGTAAAAGAATTAAGAGACATCTAAAAGGACACAAAATTCTGATAACCACGAAAAAAAAATAGCATGGAATCGTCCTGAAATGGTTTTAGAAAATCGACCCTTTTTCTTTAAAAAAGTAGTAATAAGCGGGAATTCCACATTTAGGGGGAAATGAATCATTATAAAAGCCATTAGTTTCATAATGATTTCATTTTTTAGAGGAAAAAATCTGCTTTAACCATAAACCAAACTTTCAGTGATTTCAGGAAAACAAATTACATTTGCCAAACCTTTTTACAGATTTTTATTATTCTAACAAATCCGATAATTCCTGCTTTTATGATTCCATAGTTATTTCTTTCATCTAGATATTCATTTAGCGTGGAGAAAAGTTTCATTCCAACCCCAAATAATTTGTGAATCGAACTCAACTAATTTTCATTAGTCCACTCAAAGTTTCTTTTGATGGTAATTAGAAATAAAGAAACATACGCGTTTGGCATCATTCTGGAAGACGAAGGAACATGATTAATTTCTGTTTAGGGGCCAGGTGAACTCTTTAACTGCTGAAACTAATAATGAGGGAAAACTATGGAAAGGAAAAGTAAAAAACAAAAACAAAAAGTAGTGGGAGAAATATTACGAACAGTAGAACGGAGTTTTTAAAAAAAGAGTAAATAACATTTAAAGTATGTTTATGAAGTTCGTTGCTATTAATCTTCGATGGATTCAGAGTTAACAAACCTCACTTCCCGGTACATAAAATGCATCCCATAAATCATGCTGCCACTCCTGAAACTTGTTTATTTGCTTTCAAAGAGAGGCGGCTGTGAGGCGTTGTTTGAACTATTCAATAATATTTCTGCGATGTCGTCGAAATAATTCTAGCTTCCACCGGTTTTGAAAAGTAACGTCATTCAAAACTCTTTTGATGTACATAAAATTCAAGTTCGAGATTTAGTGAAAAGCCAGTACTTAAGTTAAAGCCAATACGTGGAATGATTTTTGAATCGTGAGAAGTCACGGCGGTGTTTCTGACAGACGAATGTTTCGCAAACGAATGGGTAATGTTTGTTTTTAATAAGCAGTTTTTTTAAACAATTCTTCACTAAGGCACTTATTAGATGTGCTTTTTATTTAAAGTCATTAATACTTTTGAATTTTTTATATACACTGAAATAAAAGATAAATTACTGTACGAATTTTAAAAAGTACATTTTAACTGAAATAATTTAATTCAGTATAGATATTTATTTGGAGTACTATGCAAATGCCTTTATCACAATAATACTTAAGGTTTTTGTTGAATAGTTTTCTTAGTCGCTAATCAAGTACAACTAGTACGATATCCAAATGAATCAAATCATTTCGAGTCATTATTACATACAATCAAAGTTAAATTTGTACACTATGCTTTTCTATTCAATTTGATTTTTTAACCCTTTCAGGGGAAATTATTTGGTACCTCATGAACTAAGATTATAAATGTTTTCTATAAACCTTATAAAGGAAAAATACAGTGGCTAATGTTATTAATCTCTTATTGTTATCGAAATCCCTTAATCCCGATTTTCTCTATTCATCTGTATGTTAAAATTATCGCTTTATGTGATCGTTACATCAGTTAATGGGATTAGTTTTCGAACCTCATTTTAACTGGCAAAAGAATATTCACAATATTTTCAGAAGAAACCCATTCTTTTTCTTCCCTACTCTGTTGTTTGAATTTCCGAGAATTCTCTTGGGGAATTTGGGAATGAACAAAGGTTGTTGTAATGTACTTACAACCTACACACCAGTGTTTGTTACAAGGGGAAATACAGAGAGAATATAATACTTTATATTGAGATTCACACATTTATTCTGTACATTCCTTTGCAAATAGATCCTTGGTTATCTTATATCACAATCATCAATTATTCATGTCTTATATTTACACTATAATTATTACAATTCTATCACACTGTTAAATTATTAAAAGAGGCCTAAGATAAGTGACTGTAAATATTATTTTATCTTTACCTATATTAAAGGCACAGGGGAGCAGGCAGGGGCTTTCCTCACGCGGTGTCGGTCAGGGCGCAAGGGACGAGTTGATGATGGTGAGTGAGGCGGTGCTGGTCCTTCAGTGAGTCCAAATGATCAGTCAGGGACTTTACTCCCGTGGTGTCGGTCCGGGCGCACGTGACGAGATGGTGCTGGTGGATCCTTGTCCCATTTCTCTCGACTCCCGACTTCAACTCCTCTCCTTAACTTCGTTTCCAAACTCCTCACCTCGGTCCCAACGTACCTTTTTTTTCATATCCAATCGCTTCGTTTCGGGAAATTTTCCCACATCTGTGTGCTTTTCGGGAGTGCAGGTGGGCTCATTAAAGTAGCCCCTTTAGTGCAAGCTGACATTACTTTTTAGCCCCTGCTCCCTCACGGTTACATCTCTGTGCGAGCTGGACCATTACGCTGACATTCCGTGATCTATACCTTGTCTGCAGGGGTCCCTAAACTTGGCGTGAACAATTGGAGTCCTAAATTCCTCTAGGAAAATCGTTCCACAGCTGTGCATGCACGTGCAGATCACCGTGGGAAAGTACCTCGGTACATATCTCCCCTATCCACGGAAAAAAATCTTTTTTTTTTTTGTACATACACCAAAAGTAAATAGACCACGGAGACATCATAGCGACGAATGTTGCGTAGGGCCGAAAGATAACCTGGGATATCAGTCTTGATAAGGAATAAACATCACAATAAAAGATTATGTGTACACACAATACAAATTAAACAGAAAATAAACCATAAAATGTAATAATAACAAAAATTATTGTCCTTATAATTATTAAACATCTTGTATCAAAGATCTTGGAAAGTCCTTCTTCATTTGCTTAGCACTTGACAGTCGTCATCTGATTGCACTAAAATGTCTCTCATCAATTCGTAATGCTACCCGTTGACTACAGTATGATAATGGGTCCATCTGATTCATCCACAAAAGTCTTTGTCAATGACCGCAGGATTTGTATGATCCGGCTCTGGCGGGGTGAAAACTGGAACTCTCTGCTGATGTGGACGTCAAAGTCGTGGATTGTAATCTCGGCTTGGCAATGGAAAACACTCTACACTGATAACACCGCATAAACTGGGGTGGAAACTGGAACTCTCTGCTGACGTGGACGTAAAAGTCTTGGATGGTCATCTCGGCTTGGCATTGGAAAACACTGCACATCGATAAAGTACCTCGGTACAAGAGTATTCACATTTTATGCCCTGCTCGATTACATGTAGCTTGTCGACATGGAAGCCAGAAAGCAAAACGATTTAACATTAAAACAAAAGATCGAAATTTTAAATCGTTATGACAGGTTGATTATGATTACGAACAATTTATCCATGAGCTTCTTAGAAAAAATTGTAGACAGTTAACAATTGATCAGTGTTTTAAACTTATGTATACAATTCTTGTGTTTTAAAGGATAATATACAGTACATAAATATAAGGTGTGATTTTTCATTTTGTTTTGAAATTTAGTACGTGGGAATTAAATAAGGGGAAATATATCTAATTTTGCATATCGTTTATTGTTATCAATCGGTTATTGTTATCGAAATCACTGTGTCCCAAACTCATCACATTAAGCGGAGTCCACTGTGTATGAATTATTTCTCCATTCCTTAAGTAGTGTACGTGTCTGGTGGGAAGGGAACGATTTAAAGAAAGCTTTTACTGCATACCATATTCGTATAACGTGAAAATAACAATTTTTTTTAAACTTTAATATATATGAGAAGAACAATCATTAATTATCATTCAAAATGCGTAATAATTAAATAGATTAAAAGCTTTTTACAGCTTCTTTACAATTTTTGCAATTTTACATTACAAAAAATGTGTACATTTGTATAATACTATAATGCTACTCACTACATTTAATGTTAAACATCATCTCTTTTCAATTGATGCATTTTGATTTTTCACCTGTTATCTACAATAATGGAATAAATTACAATTGAGAATTTTGCTTTATCTTAGTCATTTGAAATATATCCCATGTGTTTAATGTTCAAATAAATAACTAAACATATATTGTATTGTAGTAATTTTAAATTAAAAAAATATAAAAGAAAAGTAGGATGCAAATAGCATTTTGAATATGAAACAAAATTATTTTATTCCCTTCAGCGTCATGTCTATTTTTTATTATTATTAATCACTTAAAAAAAACGACATTTTAGATTCGACCATACACCACTCGCATGGCTTATTTAATCATCGTATGTTTATTTTCCTTATTTTTCAAGTTGTTTCGTCAGCAATGTTTCTAAACAATGAAATGTGAGGCACAACCCTATCTCATGGGCTTGCTTGATATTTTTCTTGATTAAATACTTTTAAATTATCTGGATAACCCCGCAATGTGATGGGCAAAGAAAAGGCAGGCATATACAGAAAGTGAAGTATAAAAAAGTAAGAGAACAGCAGCGAACGCGGTGAAAGGAAAAAAATCGTTTATATTAGAAGTGAGTTTTCAACTGGTCTGAAAGCGAAAATTTTTTTTGTTCGGGCACCCAGATTGTCTCGAATGCCTGATCTCTAAAAAGTGCTTGACAGGAAAGATTAGGTAAGATTAGTAAAAAGGCCCATATTTTATGCCTGTTATGCGTTTGAGTTGGTGTAAGTTTCTTTTTTAATTTCAGTTAAAAATTTGAAAGTTCGATTTAATTCAGCTTTATTATTTTAAATAGTTGGTCTTGTTTCTATCTAGGTTTAAGAATCGCTTTGAGTTGAAGCCAACAAGAAATTTACAGATTGGAATCGTCTATTTGGTTCGCTTTTTTAATTTTCAGCGTTATTGTGCCGTGTTCTAGGAGAGGTTAAACAAAGAATGAAAACGCAGTCATACAACACAGCACATGCGAATTTGAGAACCGGAACTCATGAGAAACTCAAGTAAAATAGCCACAAGATCTAAACGAGAGAAGACTTACCTGTAAAAATAATGTTATGTTCGCCTAGTGTTTGAGGAAGAAGAAATCTAAACTGATTAAAAACACATGGACAAATATATCTTGAGTAAATGAATTTATGTACTTAAATAAACGCCTAAGGAATACAACTGGAATGAACTTATCATTTGTAGATATCAAAGACTGCTCTCGATCCTAAAAAAACTCCTCCCTATAAACCAATATGGCGATGATTTTCTTTAAAAGGTCTATCCTGCAAGCCGCGGATGCAGGCAGGGTTCACCTTCTACTCTCCTCTGGTCACAACCCTGTCCTCTAAAAAATCACACTGCCTCGTGGATTAAAACAGGGCTCCATTCCAGAATGTTGGGGGTCAGATACCCCAAACCAACGGACCCTTCTATTGGTTGGGAGAAGTCCGAAGTTTCTTTCTAGTTCAAACCGGCCCTGTTCTGGTATGTCTTTGAAGATGACTCACGGGAAGAGGTAAAAAAAGCTGAACAGAATGTAACTTACTGTTACATTACCCTAGAAAACATTTTATTTCAAAATTTCTCTTAAAACTGAAACACCATAAAAATTTTATTTATAATAATTTTAATCCGTGGAAATCTGCTGAAAATGTGTTCTTGATTACGCTCTGGAATGCCAGTGTCTTGGGGTCAGTGAAGGTAGAGTCCTGAAAATGATTTAAAAAAAATTGTGTAATCATTCTCCTCGTTACTGATTAATTATCTTACCTTTCCTCTGCCGTGATCTCCTAATCGCTGAGGGGAAGAACGCTCCAGTGATTTTTACTCCCTCTTATCGGGGGAGGGGATTTCCAACCCGATCTGTTAAACCAGGGTGCAATCTAAAGAACGCATTAATCGAATCTAGTCATCTCTCATGTCATTCTTTCCATAGGTAGCCAGAATAGAGGAGAATATGTTTTAATGTAACTCTTTGTTACTAAGGGCCGATCCCACCAAAGTCGTTTAACGGCTAACTACGATTAGCCACGATTAACCCTGGAGCCAACCAATGGGGAAACTCAATTCTCCGTTTAAACAGATATTAATCGCGCTTAACGTTAAACGACTTTGGTGGGATCGGCCCTTAGTAACAATTGTTTCTTGAATAATACTTTCTATTGTTTCATTCATATTTCTTCATTTCTGGCACATCGCTTTGTTAATTGCAGTATTGAATACGAGTACACAGTTTTATCAATAAATGTTTAGCAGTCAGGTCGATAGACTAGAATTCTTGAATATCGTATTAAAACACTGACAACTACACGAAACATTTCTCTATACACCAACAGAACATGTGGAATAAATCTGTGGGACCGGAGATCTCATCTTGGTTACCAGAGTGGAAAGCGGTACGGGACCAGGAACAAAATTTCTACTTTTAAGAATTATAGACAGCAATCTCCAGCGTGGTATTATAAGCGTCATACGCTTGTCAGGGTTGACTGCCTGTTCAGAGTTTGAAAGTGAAGGTTTTTACTGGTAAAGTCAGATTCTACTACTTTCACTTTAGCCAATAAAAAAACAAGATTTAGTTTTCTTTACATTAAGCGTTTTACGTTCCATGTGTTACTGAAACCGAATGATGGATAAATGGGAAGAGTGTCTTTCTCCTGTATTGTGATTTACGGGTTTGAATCCCTCTAGAGTAAGAGATTTTATAGACATTCAGAATGGCTTTTAGTGGCAAATTCTGATCTTGTTAGTCACCAGGTATCCTGAAAAAGTAGGCCGTAGCTCCCCAGATCAAATTAATACATGTTGCGAATCCTGTTTCAAATATAACAATACCATATATATTTTAAACTATGCACCAAATATCCTGCTTTAACGAACATCTAATTTTGTAAAGGGTTATTGCCAATTCAGTTAGTTTTCAGAAGAAAAAGGTAAATTTTAAAAAATTACCACTTTCCTTAAGGTATGAATAAAACCAAAATAAAATAACAAACTGAAAACGTGTTAAACTGCTGATTTGAGTGTTCATAATAGATTTAAACGTAAAATCATTTATAAAAAACGTGATTACTTTAAGGAACATTATAAGGAGAAAAAAAGAGTGTTAAGTGGTTAAATTTTGCTTCATCACGTTCACATTCTTTTTCTACTTTTCTTCTGATCTCGCACAGTGTCTTTAATCTAGTATCAAAATACAGTAAATTAAACTAATAAAAATTATACCCTTTAAAATCCAGCGGTAATATTTCTGATTTTGGGACGCTTTGTAAACTACATTTCGCTAGTAATATCATTAAAGGAACTAATCTATCATTTTTCAGAAAAAAAAATTATATTCCGATTCATAAAAATAAAATAAAGGCGTAATCTATATTTGAAATTTCTTTGGTATCACTGTTCTTATAATTAAGAATTAATCCAGTGAAACCTACATCCTTATTGTTCAAGGGAACAAAACTCACAACGACGAGTTTGAGAATTCGATGAATGCGAGAAATAGATTTAGAAAGTCAATAAAATGGTTAATAATGAATAAATTAATGTTTTACAATACTAATTAGAAATATTTTATATACAGTTAATAATGACTAGTAATTAGAATATTATTAAGCATTTAAAAATCCGCTATATAATAATAGCCTCAGTTGTATGTCTATCTATCCATACTTGTTGTACTTGGAATGGATAGAGGCATCCATATTGTATTTTTGATGAGTTGGAATTAGCAAAATTCAAAGCGAGTTCGAAAACTTTCGAAATCTACCCGATCTCCCCTTTTCGAATGTTTAATGCCAGGATTTCAAGCACTATTGTCCCCGGTTAAGAGCAGAACATTAAATTTATCAATTTATCACATAATAAATAGGTAAAAGTAACATGTTTTCCTAACATTATAATGTCATTCCTTTAATCCTGTCCTTTAATCATTTCATATTTTAAATTATTTAAATATCTTCGTCATTATTTTCATACGTTTTATCACTTAGCTTAGATAATACATAAATACTTTTCTTTTATATATGTATTAAATAATCGAATAGGTACATATGTGCTAATTTTAAATTTAATCATCGATTATTTTTTGTTGCAATGAAAATTTAATCACCGCTATTAACAACAAATTCTTTTCATAAAAGTCTATGCGTCTATTTCACGGAAAAAGAAATATCTAGCGTGAAAGTTATATATCTTTGAAAATTAAGAAGTTTATTTGTTTGTTTTTTATACATAACTACACGGTTTGCAATTGATTCACTCAATTTTGGACATCATTCATATATACCACCCAATAATCATAGTCAATATTAAAACCTCTGCTCTCCATAGTGTCACGTAATATGAGAAGATAAATTAAAGTTGGCAACTAACATGGGGTCAGTAAAGAGAAAAAAATTATTGAGCGTGTACCAGATAATTCTAAGCCAAAAAATAAACCATCTTTTTACCTGTCTTATAAGGTAGTTTACAA
>CM063504.1:65264549-65289549 GCA_032207245.1 Pardosa pseudoannulata
CAATCGAAAAAATTTAAAAACAGAAATTTACGTACAAAAGATGTCTTGGTATATTTGTCACCTTTAGATGGTATAACTTGTATCGGCCCATCGAATAATGCAAATTAGTAAATAATTTAACTAACAAAGCATCTACTTGACTTTTCTTGGTTGTATGTATGTGTTCTTGTGAAGATCCTATTAGTTAATCATACATCAAGAATTATAAAAATGCTAGTGTGGTGTTGTGAGCATATCGCTTATATACCTGAGACGCCAAAGAACTATTACTTCTGCATCGACCAATATGATTAACAAATTTTAAGTCATAGGTTCTCTGGTGATACATCCAATAGAGGAACGTCTGTCAGAACATAAAACTGCCATACCAAAAGAAATGTTGTTTACTGCAATGAATGGTGGGATGATTCGCCCCACAGTTGTGGTGCTGGATGATTATCATCATAATCCATGGGTATAATGTATATAACTGATAAGCAATATTAAGCTTAAATGTCATCTGACATTTAAAAAGTTAGAGCATCACCTTTTGGTGGCTACTGTTGAAACATTTTTTCCTTTTGTCCTGAAACACCTAATTGCTTATTCATCGGATACGTGCAAACTAATTCAGCTCTGAAATTTGAACTGGTCTTTTGGATGCTGTATATAAACGTATATGATCAGTAGCTTTATGAAGTAATAAATATTAACCCTGATTGAGAAAGCTTTTCTCAGAACCAATATAAATTCAGAAGCGTATTAGTTTTTTCATGAGAGATAAATGGGAAATTTACTCAAAACCTCCCCCCATCCAGATCACTAAAGAGAGGGGGGGACAAATAGTAAAACTATGCTTTGTAATATTTTTGTTAAATCAAGTAATATAAATTTTAATAAAAAAAACCCAGAAATTTCATCTTAAAAAACATTGAACTTTCTTGTTTTTATTTTATTATTCTGGGATATATTCTTCAAACCAGAAAATTTTAATCAGCATCACATTCACTTTCCCTTTCGATATTTTAGAAAATTTTATAAACTACGAAACTTTATTCTTTAAAGGTTTAAAAGCTTTTAAGGTGATGGAGCAACTGGACTCTATAGGCCAAGCACTTCAATACAGAGGTTTCTATCAGTAAGCACAAAAAGGACAACGAGAAATTTTATTAGCCATAATCTACATAAATAATCGTATATTATATAAAACTACTGCTCTATAACTTAATATTTATATGCGAAAAATTTATTTTCGTGATCAAAAAAGATTTATCATACCAATAACCCAGTAAAATAAAACTCATTTGTAAATTGTTGTATGTCTCTATAAACAGAAAACTTAAAATTAAAATAATTTTATAAAAATACGAGGAAATAAATAAAATATTTTTTATGTGTATAATATATGCATGTATATAGATTTTAATTAAAGTTTTTTCTTTCACTATGGCTCAAACTTTTAATGCCTTTCATTAATAATATAATATTAGGATTAATGTTAGCTTACAGGACATGAGGCAAATTGCAAGTTGATTTTTACCTATGGACCACTATATTATAAACTTGGCCTAAAGAAGTTGTGAACTACATTATAATGTCAACATATGATTCCTTAACAGTTTAATTTAGATGCATAATCTCGCAATAGATGGCACCACTATATTATTCTTGCAAAGAAAAAGTTTTTATTGCAAAATGAACAATATTAAGTATTTATTTTTATTCATTTCTTCTCGAATTTCTATCAAATTAAAAACTTTAAATAGAGTTTGAAATTTTCATTCAAATATTCTCCTTAGTTTGCGAATTGCAATATCAAAGGTCTCAAGCTTGCATTTTTGAATTAGGAAGAAAACTTATGATTGATAAACTTTTATTAACACTTTTATTAAAATTTTAAACTTATGATTGGTAAACTATTGATTGATAAACTTTTATTGATTTATAAATCAATAAAAGTTGAATAATGCCATTCTTTAGACTTAAAATAACTCTATATATGACCATGGTATATCATACATAAATTGAAATCACTACTTTGTAAAGAGGAAGTACTTTACTGTGAAACACCGTTTTATATTGCTTTCGAAGAAGTAGTTTATAGTACGGAAGAGTGGGAGGGGGTTGAGCAAAAGAACTACCCATCATGGGTGTCTTTTTGAGAAGGACGATGATATCCTTATATATATATATATATATATATATATATATATATATATATATATATATATATATATATATATATATATATATATATATATATATATATATATATATATATATATATATATATATATATATGTATATATATATATGTATATATATATATATATATGTATATATATTATATATATATATATATATGTATATATATGTATATATATATATATATATATATATATATATATATATATATATATATATATATATATATATATATATATATATATATATATATATATATATATATATATATATATATATATATATATATATATATATATATATATATATATATATATATATATATATATATATATATATATATATATATATATATATATATATATATATATATATATATATATATATATATATATATATATATATATATATATATATATATATATATATATATATATATATATATATATATATATATATATATATATATATATATATATATATATATATATATATATATATGTGTGTGTGTGTGTGTGTGCATGTATTAGAACTGTGAAATAAAAATTACGCCTTCTTCAGTGCAAAAAACTGTTTAGCATATTATAACAGTTACACAGTTTCTAATATTTATTATAATTTTCGAATCATTTAGTTTAATAATGTTGTAATAAATAACTCTAAAATTGTATAAAATATCTATAGTATTATTATATAACTCTAAATTATAATACAGGTTTTATTAATATTAGAATTCAAATTATATTTTCACAATTAAATTTTGTTTATAAAAATTTTATTCTTTATTAAAATTATATTCTTGATATTTTTCACTTAAATTTTTAATATTAATTAATATTAAATTTTTAATAATATTATATTTTGTAGGGGGGAAGTGGTGTAATATTTGGAATTTATCCCGGAAATTTGTTATCAGTTCCGGTCAGCAGAATTGTAGACTGAGTCACTGTTTCAAAGTATATAAAAAGTCAATTTTCTGAAATATAAGTATTATTTAAATATTCTTTTCAATTTTCAAATAAAATATACAAATGTTTCTCGTATTTTTATATTTTATATAATAGACGATAACCATTGTAAATTATCAACTAATATGCGTTTAGACAAGATATGGAGAATCTATGCTTCTGAGTGACAGGGACATAGTATTCCCTTCCAATTTCATCATACATTGACACACAAAGGCTTTTAAAATGGCCTATGCTTTCCATTTTTAAATCTTATTTTTTACATCGTAAAATGACAAAAGGGAACTGGGAAAAAGCTAAAAAATTAAAGCATTATTCTCCAACAATGAAGTTAATAAAAAAATGCTTTCAAGTTGAAGTTGGCTAACTGATTTTCATAATATATACATGTCCCTTTTTTCCATTCCTTCTTTATTCAAACTTTGAGCAAAGAACTGCTTCTTATCTTTTCTTCGATCAGGCCCCACCGAGTCGCTTTTAAATATCTGATGTCTCCATATGATGAACATATTTACTAACTGGAGTTTCCAGGAATTGAACCCAGCTAGGTCACATTTATACTTATCTTGCTTCAACTAATTGCGCTAATAGTCTCTATAAATTTTAAGGAAATGTTTAGAAATTAAGTAATTTTTGAATATAAAAAAATATATATTGTAAATTTATGAGGCAATAAAAAGCAGAAAATATTTTATTTTATTTTATTGAAGTATAACAAACTAAAGGTATATATCGAATGCAGGGTATATAAATGAGTCTATAAAGAGTACATTCTTGATTTTTCATTCTTAAAAATTTTAATAATATTATATTTTATAGGCGGGAAGTGGTGTAATATTTGGCATTTATCCCAAAAATTTTGTAATCAGTTTCGTTCAGCAGAATTCTAGACTGCACCACTGTTTCAAAGTATATATAATAAGTAAATTTTCTGAAATGTAAGTATTATTTAAACATGCTTTTAAATTTTCAAATAAAAGACACAAATGTTCGTGTATTTTTATATTTCATCGAATAGGAGATAATCATTGTAAATTATCAGCAAATGTGAGTTTAGACAAGATATAGAGTATCTAGGCTTCTGAGTGACAGGGACATAGTATTCCCTTCCAATTTCATCATACATTGACGCACAAAGGGTTTTAAAAGCACCTATGCTTTCAGTTTTTAAACCTTATTTTTTACATCATAAAATGACAAGAGGGAACTGGGAAAAATTAAAAAAATAAAACATAATTCTTTAACGATTAAGTTATTAAAAAAGTGCTTTTAATTTGACGTTGGCTAACTGATTTTCATAATATATATATGTCCCTTTTTTCCATTCCTTCTTTATTCAAATTTTGTGCAAAGCAGTGTTTCTTAACATTTCTTGGATCATGCCTCACCGAGTCGCTTGTAAATATATGATGCCCCAATAAGATGAACATATTTATTTACTGGAGATTCCAGGAATTGAACCTAGCGAGGTCACCATTATACTTATCTTGCTTCGACCAGTTCCTCTACGCTATAGTCTCTATAAATTTTAAGGAAATATTTAGAAATTAGGTAGGTTTTGAATATAAAAAATATATATTGTAATATTCTGAGGCGACAAAAAACCGAAAATATTTTATTTTATTTTATTCAAGTATAACAAACTAAAGGTAGATATCGAATGCAGGCTAAAAAATAAAAGAAAAATGAGATACACCTACAAAAATTAGGAAGATCATTCTGCTCCATGCCTGCTGCAGAAAGATATTATTAGGCACAAATTTAGTTGCTTTCAGTTTCAAATTCCCTTGTTTGGTGATACTGTAGCGAGGTGAATCATCTAAGAGCGGGAATTTCTCCAGCCAATCTGAAGAAGGAGCAACTGATGTCATATCACACGTTTCTCTGCACTTTCGCGCCAGAGATGAGCAACCGCCATGTGTTCACTTTTCCTCCCGTTTGGACTTCCCTCGCTCGCTATCCCCAAGAGCACGGTCAATTCCTTATTAATAAATTATAATTGTTATTGTTACAAGTCTCTTTTATTTCAACTAACCTTCTGATACCCAATGGATATTCATCTTAGAAAATAAAGGGTGCTCTATCTACACGGAAACCCCATTCTCAATAATATCTAGCGAATTTCTTTTCTTTAGTCGCAAGTCATGCAGTAATAAAGCCACACTCCACTGAATATGAAAATGGAAATGTTAATAAACCAGTTCAGTTTAGTATTATTTGTCCGTTTTATGATAAATCTATGTTGTCACTCCTTTATATTGAATAAAGCTTTAAATGATTCACCATTCTGTAGTTCTGCTAGTTCTTTTTCGTATTGCATTGGAACATCTATGCTGATGAACAGTTAAATGCAACTATTTTATAAATAGTTTTTACTATAGACTAGTATGCATCAACTAAGCATACTCAAGGTGTTCAAATATCATCCCACCTAGCATAAAAATATTAAAAACATAATTACCCTTTGAAAACTCTTTGAAAAATTTTTACATTATAACAACGTGTGGGTCATACACCACACGTTACTATAATGTAAAAATTCAAAATTTAATTACTCGAATTCAAAACTAACGAGTAATTGTGTTCTGAGGCCCATAGTGATATATTCGAAAAATAGTAATTTTCGAAATCTCGAGGTAAATCTTTCCAACGACTGCAGTCTACCAAAATTCTTATCGAACCATCGAGTAATTTTTAAAAATCTCTATTTTTGTAACATTTTAGGAAACACTTTATTACTCTGATATTTAGAAAATGTTAATTATAATTCTATAATTTTGAATTTTGAAAAAAAGTGTTTAATCCTCAAATTGCATAATCTATATTTTTTTCACTGTTATGTGCATATTATTTTTTTTACTTCTTAAAGTTAAAACTTCAAATATTTCTTTAAGCACAGAAAAATTATACATATTGTATACTTATAGTTAATTAAATCTTCTTCGATATAGGAATTTACATTCTACGATTAGAAATATTTACCTACTGCAAGTAGAAAGACTGACTAAAATGCTATGCAATGTTATAAAAAGATATTTTAAGAGCGGTTTAGATTGTGTACGGAATTGAATTTATGGTAGAGCAAGTATCTGTGATGCTTGTTCTAAAATAACGTAACTTCGTTAACTTTTTCTTTTAATTCTACCATTATTTGGATGATCACAGATTACTCAAATTCTCTCCATCTCAGTTTCTAATTCAGTTTAATTCTAATTTTTTTTAAACTCTAAATTTGTAATCTGATTGATGCTGCCATCTGGTGATGGTTATTAAAAGTATCGATTCCTTAAACTCAAATGTAAATATGGATTAAATATTTGACAACTTTTTTATACATTGTAATTTCTATAAAATAAACCTATGCACTTTAATAGTCTTTATAAAGGAAATCTAAAAAGGAAACTTTGAAAAAAAATAAGAAACTTTAGAATCTGAACCAGAAAATCAACAAAATTATTAACGAAATCTGAAAATTTTTCCAAAATGAGATCACAATTTTAATAAGCAAAATTGAGGATTATTTTCGCTAGAATTTAAAGACAATTATAATTAAACAAAATTCGTAAGTAAGATAGTGAGAATTTGGATGTATGAGAGATGTTTAAGATGATATAAATTAAATTCAGATCACAAACTAAATTATTCTTAAAACATTTTCATAACAACGTATATTATATTTTGATCCTCTTCCTAATATGTTAGAAAAAAAATCTTATTTCGAAGAAGATTTATCTGACTATAATTATATGACTTTGCGAAGTTTTATAGACTTAAATATTTGAAGTTTTATCGTCATAATGAAGTAATAAAACTAATATACACGTAATAGCTAATAAAAATATATAATTCATTCTATTTGATCTGATAATATTTTCCTGAAACGAAAGTATAGAAGAATGTATTTTTAATAATACATTATGCAAAAGTTCTGAAAAATTACAGAAATATTTAAGGGAACATATCCCATTTTAAGCAACTTTTAATGGACGATTTTTTCCTACCTATCTTTTCCTGATCCTCTGACTAATAATGGCGAAAATCATGTCTTCTGACTTCAGTTCAAACCTTGACTCTAGGTCCCTGGTTTCTTTTGATGACCACCTTATAATTAGTATTGGGGAGACAGGAGAACCGTCGAAGCGAGAGGCCAAGAAGCATTCAACTCCCTGGTCAAAAGTATCTCCCAGTCTAGACTTAGCATTGCTCGAGAAAAACGCTACCAGGTGACCTTTATTGCTAAAAAGCGCCTCTGCAGGTACCCCACTCTAAGGTTTAAATGTGCACCAATCTCCAACTCTGATGAACTCAAATATCTTGGAGTCATATATTAGATAGACCTACATTGGACCTCCGACATTAAAAAACCTCAAGATTAAGTCCAACAACATCACCTAAATTTACTTAAAGTATCTCAAAAATGCTGGGACACCAAGAACTCGTTAGTATCTCCTATAAGACAGTAACTGAAGTTCTCTAACTAATGCAGCCTCAAAATGGGATGTTTTCCTTAATGAGCAAAAAATAAAACTCTTATTGTCAACACAGTATCCCTTCCTTCTAAAAATCACAAGAGCCTTCTGAATGGCACGTACTCTAACCCTTAACGTCCTGACAGGTTGGCCGCCGCTGCATCTAACACTCTAAAGGAAATCTAGAGAAGTGATCCTTCTGAAGCTAAAGAAATAATCAATACCCTAATTGTAGACTGAATAAAGTCTCAAGCAATGCACTCGTTTTGCACATGTACCCTTAGTACAGAAAATTCGAATTCAGCGATGAAATACAGATCTACACAGAGAGCAATATCAAAATATATAAAAAGATGTTGGACCAACATAATGTTTTTCGGGCAGCCAGGCCAGCATAACAGCAATAACCTAATTCGTCCCAAAACCAATTAGGCTCAACAAAAGCAGCTCCTAATAGCGTATATCTCCAAAACAAGAAAAATAACAATTAACTGGATCAAAGACATGCAAACTTAGACGTAAATAATCAAGCGGACTCCCTGACCAAGTCCGCAACCGAACAGGACTAAGTAGAACTCAAACTTCCTCAACTAGCGGTCACATCAAAAGCAAATTTCGAGATCGCCAAATAGCTGAATGGAAGTTCACCTGGGATACAGCGGAGACTGGTAGGTCTGTCCGAAAGTAAGCTCTGTATGGCTAATCTCTAATGTAGGCCTTACACCTTTCTATACCGGTCATGGCCAATTCCCGGCCTATCTTAGCTGGTTCCACCATCCGAATCGCCAATACCTAGTTATGTTTGCGATGGACGAGGGATGCTTTAACATGCCTGTTTAACTGCGCCCCCACAAGAAATTGTCATTTCAGGCGAGCCATACCATGTCTTGTGAACTATATTCAAAACATCCCAAAACAGCTATTAAAATATTCGGTTGGCCAATGGAAAATTCAAAGAACCTGAAGGCCATGTAACAATGCTGAATTCGAAATGTTTCAAAGTTTTTGTATATAAAACTTCTTCTGTACCACACTCTATGTAATTTTCATGTAAATATCTTTCTTTTATGTAATTTATTTCTTTGCATTGTATTTGATTTTATTTGTATGTAATATATTTGGGTGTGCTTGTTTTTAATATTTTTAATGTATATATACTGCAATATACAGTATGAGCTGCTGAGGATTGTACACCCGATGACACCCATAAAACCTCAAACCTTTGATTTTATGTAGGTGGTCCCTATCTTTCTAGCCATTACTCCTTTATTCCATACCAAGAAGTGATAAACAGGTAAAGAATCTAAATTTGAAAATAATAAAATTTTATTTACATTTTCTAAAAATGGTTTTTAAACGCTTAACATCGTTTTCCTCTTTTAAATAACATTATTTTTTGAAAGAGTCGATATTTTT
This sequence comes from Pardosa pseudoannulata, assembly GCA_032207245.1. NCBI lineage: Eukaryota > Metazoa > Arthropoda > Arachnida > Araneae > Lycosidae > Pardosa > Pardosa pseudoannulata. The sequence continues at coordinate 65,273,587 of CM063504.1, forward strand.
GATTTGCAATGTTGTAGATCGGTAGTGTTAGTTGCCCTCATAGAATTTTTGCTGTACATGGTTAGTATTAGAATCAAAATGGGAGGTGCACAACTAGATGTTATAATAGTCCTAAATACAAATTTCAATATTTCACAGCTATTATGCAATACTGCGTAAATATACGCTACACTAAAATGTTTTGTTTTATTGAAATTTACATTGAAATTCTTTCGTAGTATAAATTATAGAAGGCATTCAAATGAGGATTAACAAAACAAGTATCATTAGAATTTTAAATGGAAAATTTAAAGATTTTATAAATAGACGTTTATGAGTCCAGGCCCATGGCGATAATATCGTTTTAACATTTTTTGTTGTATAGAGTAAGGATTATAGATAAAAAGGGAGTTGTACAATTAGACGTTTGTACTAGTCCTAAATACAAAATATTGACCATCTACAGCTAATTATTCCAAAGTTATGTTAGATGCATACGTACGTACGTACAAATATAAAAAGTAAACTAGTGATAATTAATTCAGGAATTATCAAAATGGACATTTAAAGATTCAAAATCAAAGATTCCTTGTACATTCAGGCGTAATTTTGAAACTGGTCACAAATTAGTCGGGTCTGATCAAAGGAAGTTTTTTTTTATTGAAATCTAAAAATGGAAATAGATCTTCAGTATAATGCTTTCTTTACTTTGTACAAAGAAGTAAAAATAGAATTTCATGGCCCGACCCCTTTATGTTGTATAAAATATTACCGGAAATGTTTCGTTAACATATGTATAAAAGTATTAGTAAATCCGTTTTGTATAAATAAAAGCTATCCAAAAACAGAAATAATATTATATTAAAACAGATTTTTAGTAAAATCTGAAACTTTTAGAGATTTTTCAGTCGGTAGATGGCAGCAGTACATAAATGTAAACCTCTGGTTCTTATGAAATCAGTTACGAAACATGTCCGCCTTCCTGGATTGAATTTTGTTATTTATGCAAAATGCAGGAAAATGTTCAGGTTTCATTACAATATGCAACGTTTAACCGATATAACAGTTTTGAGATAGACCTGACTTATTAGAGAAGAATATTTTAACGATTTAAATTTTTTTAGAATAAATGTTATTACTAAGAAAATAAAATTGAAATATGTTAATATTTGTACTATTAACATAATAGTCGCTTTTCATTTCTATCAGATGTAAGAATTACTCAAGTCTAAATATAAAATGATAGTATAAATTATATGTATTTTTTAAAATTAATAAGATGGAAATAATCTCACCTCTTGGTTATCGAATCTTAACATTTTGTCATTTTCGTATTCTGAATCACTATTTGAAAAGGGCAAGAGATAAGATAACGATGTTTTCGATAATCATTTAAAGCTACACATCACCCTTAAAAAATTAAAATATATTACTTTTAAATATATTGGCGTTATCATAATTTGTATTTTAGTTTCTCTCCGAACTAGCTACAAAAAGAGGGGAATGTTCATATATTGACAAAACAAAAGGACAAATGTTTGTAAAGGTTGGGAAAGTAAAGTATAAATTTTAAAACATTATTTATTTTTACACAATGAAAATTCCGGATATTTGCAATTACCGTAAGCGTTAGGAGTTACTTAATTATTGGTTTTCAATCGTCTAATTTGGCCAATATATAAACGACTTTTTTCTTTCGTAATGTGTGGTCATAATGATTTGACTTGTTGGTGTATATACAGTTAAACTTCTATATATAATCTCTACATTGTTCCTTTTCCTTAATTAATCATACGGGAGCAAATGATACTACCGAATTTATCACCTTTAAATGATACTATTTTTCAAGGATTATTTGTTTTTATCAACTGGCGCAGGGAAATAAATTCCTTTGTGTTTAAAAGAATGTTTTAATTACACTTAGACAGAAAGGTTTCTAGCACATCGTATTTCTTAGATTATCACAAAAGAAATCATCACAAGTTTTTTAAATATTTAACTGTGGTAAAGATTTAGGAGCAATACTTGTTGTCCCGATAGAATAATCGAACAAAATAACGATCAGACCTACTAGAGTGACTATAGATATTACCAAATTGCTATTCCCCACTTTTTCTGCTTTGCTAGTAGATGAAAAGAAGATCTGACAAAATTAAAAAATTTTATTTAATAGTGTATTTGCTGGTGTAGGCGTTATAGAATACTATATCTTTGTAGTCAATTTATCCCATTCCACAAAGATGGTGACAATTATAAAATATTATTTTAAATATTAAGAAACATTTTTCAAAATATCAGAATCTAATTATATTTTAATAAACTTTAAGCAAAACTATGGCTTTAACTAGGGCTATAAATAATTATTCATATTCACATATTTTATCGAATTTATAGATCACTGCATACACAATTTTCTGCATTGATCATTTCCCTTTCAACCCCCTTGAAAAACGATGAATTGGAGTTTCACTGTGTGAGAGTGCAGCTATGTTTTACATAAGGCTTGCAAAACTGATTTGCTCGCCGCACTCGCACGTTGTGGGTTGCATGCCAAAGTATTTTTTCCAAGACTCTTGGAAGCGTGTGGTGTGACAACGATTGCACTTAAACTTCATCAAGTTTTGGAGAGTTGTGATTGGTTTCCAGGAGGCGATTCAGGAGCATCCTTGGAGTCCCGGTAATACTGGTCAGAGCCGGGAAAGACACTTTATGCACAGGACAATGAAACAACGAACGCATCTGCACAGGATAATGAAAAAAGTATAGGGTTATTGGAGAGTTCAGATAGAAGGAAAAGAGTGAACTTTGGCAATTTTTTTCCTTCTGGTGTAGCATGTGGAGTGCTTCTTTTAATTTTTAATTTTTTATGTATTTTTTAGCATATTTCCTTATCTTTTGTTCTATATTTGAGTATTGTAATATAGATCAGTGGCATTTTACTATAATTAATGACGATATAAAGCAAACTTGGGTTATTAATGACTTTGAAATAACATAGCAATGTACTACACCACACTACACTGCACATATATAAGTGTGTATGTATGAATGTATGAAGTATGTAGTTTTTACTTCATTCTCAGTGCTGCGGAAAAGTACTGGATTCTAAACAAGTTATGAGACCAAAATCTTATGCAAAAGGAAGCACATTTTACTTAGCTCCATGTCTGCTCGTAAACGACCCAAAATTTTGATAAATCGGGAATTTGATATTTCGATAAATCGAGGTTTCACTGCACATATATAAGTGTGTGTGTATGCATGTTTGAAGTATGTCATTTTTACTTCATTGTCAGTGCTCCGGGAAGATCTGGACTCTGAACAAAATATGAGACCAAAATCTTCTGCAAAACAGGCACATCTTACTTAGCTCCACATCTGCTCTCAAACGACCCAATATTTTGTAGATAAATGGACAGGGCAGTGGCAGTAAGACGAAATTGAACTATGGAGATTAAGGTGGGACTCTAATGACGTCATCAAACGTATAGAAGTTTTATGTAAGAGAATTATGTAATTAAAGCTGACTAATAGAGAATTAAGCTTGGCAAAATTTTTCCTTCATGTATTTGGAAGTCAAAATCAATTACATTAAAATATCACTATGTATGTGTTTTCTGCTTGTAGGCATAAAATATGTCTTTTATAACTATACCCTTAACAATTACCTGATGTCCTGTAAATATTTATTGTTCTTTAGTTCAGTAAAATTATTTAACACTCATTTACAAGTGTTGTGCCACGAAAGTTTTAAAGGAACGTTAATATATAGTTAACAAAATTATTTTAATTTACCTATCATAATACTTCGGCTAATACTTTCTAGCTCTATTTTCAAAAATTTTCAAAAATTTAGATCATACACCGAGGAAAATATAAATCTTTATTTAATACGTCCAAACAAGGTGTTTACCCCTAATTAGGGCTGTAGCTAGAGTGAGAAAAATGCTTCAGGTACTCTTCCCCCTCAAAAATATGGAATTTCGTGCTCATTAAAAATTTTGTACTCGTATATATGTTTCGATTTTCTTCAATTATTAGGATCTGAAAGTACAATTCCATTTTGAAGTTGGCAATATGCAAATATGAGATACGAAGAGATAAACAATTATATCCTGGTAGCTGTAGAAAAGGGTTAGGAGTTGGGACCATATACTGCAAAAATTGAGTTAAATTTCAACAGTTAAACATGTATAGGATGCGGCTAATCTAATATCTTATGTTTGATATTTGAGCTATGCACTGCAGTGCTGGCATTTTCTTCCACAATTGAAGATTTATGCACAATTTTTGTTGACAAGAAGTGTTACAGTTCAATAAGTTAGAAAATTTTACTAGTTTCAACAGTGGGAACGAAATATCCAATTGTTAGCATTTCATCGTATCATTAGAGAAATAGTGTAAATTAAAATACTTTGTGGGAATAAAGGACAATGTCACTTATGTTTTGTTATTTTTACCATCATCAAAATATTGAACATTTCAAGGGAAAATGTTTACATAAGCATTATTATACATCTATGTATATATCTCTTTTAATGCACTACAGTGAATGCGTTTTCCCCCACAATTGAAAATTGAAGCACATTTTTTGTTGACAAGAAGTGTTACAATTCAATAAGTTAGAGAATTTTACTAGTTTCAACAGTGAGAAAGAAATATCCAATTGTTAGCATTTCATTGTATCGTTAGAGAAATAGTGGAAATTAAAATACTTTATGGGAAAAAATGACAATGTCATTTATATTTTGTTATTTTTATCATCATCAAAATATTAGACATTTAAAGGGAAAATATTTACATAAGTATTATTATACATCTATGTATATATTTCTTTAAAAAATTCCAAATATATCTCTTTTAAAGCACTGTAGTGCCTCCATTTTCCACCACAATTGAAAATTGAAGCACAATTTTTGTTGACAAGAAGTGTTACAATTCAATAAGTTAGAGAATTTTACTAGTTTCAACAGTGAGAAAGAAATATCCAATTGTTAGCATTTCATTGTATCATTAGAGAAATAGTGGAAATTAAAATACTTTATGGGAATAAAGGACAATGTCATTTATATTTTGTTATTTTTACCATCATCAAAATATTGAACATTTAATGGGAAAATGTTTACATAAGTATTATTATACATCTATGTATATATCTCTTTTAATGCACTGCATTGCCTGCATCTTCCCCCACAATTCGAAATTGAAGCACAATTTTTGTTGACAAGAAGTGTTACAACTCGATAATTTAGAGAATTTTACTAGTTTCAACATTGGGAAAGAAGTATTCAATTGTTAGGGTTTCATCATATCATTAAAGAAATAGTGGAAATTAAAACACTTTATGGGAATAAAGGACAATGTCATTTATATTTTGTTATTTTTACCATCATCCAAATATTGAACATTTAAAGGGAAAATATTTATATAAGTATTATTATACATCTATGTATATATTTCTTTAAAAAATTACAAATATATCTTTTTTAATGCAGTGCAGTGCCTGCATTTTTCCCCAAAACTGAATATTGAAGACCATTTTTTTTTACAAGAAGTATTATAATTTGATAATTTAGAGAATTTTACTAGTTTCAACAACAGTGAGAAAGAAACATCCAATTGTTAGCATTTTATCGTATCATTTGAGACATAGTGGAAATTAAAATACTTTATTTGAATAAATGACAATGCCATTTATATTTTATTATATTTATCATCATCAAAATATTAAACATTTAAAAGGAAAATATTTATGTAAGTATTATTATACATCTATGTATATATTTCTTTAAAAAATTACAAATATATCTCTTTTAAATGCTACTTTGCAAAATATGAAATCATGTTTTCTTGAATGGATAAAAAAGCATTTCCCAACAGCTCTATACATTTAAGATTAAATATACATTACTCTATCTTATTCAAACTCACATCCCAATGTACTGTGACCACACAAAAATATAATAAAATTCAAAACTAAAAAGGCCATGGGCATCTTATTAAATTCCGTAATATTCTACTCTTCGCAATTATTTTATTCGAAGAAAAATGCAGAGAAGTTTAACATTTCTTATTTGAGCTACATGCTTCTATAATTGTTTTTCAGCTTACGTAGAAAAATTTGTAATCATCTTTTGATATACAATACTGTTCTTCTATTAAGTTTTTCTAGTTTTGGGAAAGACCGTATTTCTTAAAATCGGTAATGTAAATTGATATTTTCTTCTTGTTACTTGTACATCTTGCGACATAGGAAATATTAAAAGAAAAATATATTTTTATGTATAAATGCATAAGAATGAATTGATCTTTAGAAATGTAGATTATTTTAACTGACTGAAAATAAAAATTTGGAATGGATTTGAAAAGTGAGCTAGCTGACGTCATTTTTTAAGTTTCATTTATGTATATAGTATATAGAATTAATGAAAATGAAGATTTCACTTATTACCTGTAGATTTTAAATTATATTTAATAAAGAATTTGCAACGATTTTATCGAACTTTATAAACATTTCTCTAAAGTAGTTGCAGTGACTTCTTAAAGTAAAATATTTGTACCTTAACACTAGATTTACTGACCGAACCAATTTGACTCTTTAAAAATTTGATCATTGTATATATATATATATATATATATATATATATATATATATATATATATATATATATATATATATATATATATATATATATATATATATATATATATACATACATACATACATACATACATATAAATATATATATATATATATATATATATGGGGGGTGTATATATATGTATATATATACATATGTATATGTATATATACATATATGTATATGTATATATATACATATATGTATATGTATATATATGTATATATATATATACATATGTATATATATATATATATACATATGTATATATATATACATATGTATATACATCAGGTCTAAAGTGGGGGGAGTTAGAAAAATTAAGCGGGTTGTAAAGGATTTAAAAGGGTACTCTTTGATAATAACAAAACAAATGAAAAAAAAACCTCTCGAGTAATCTTTTAGCATACTTCGATCAAGCGAAAGGATATTCATAGGAATTTGATGAGTAAGCAAACCGATAATAGGCAGTTGGCGCGGAAACTTAGAACTATCAGCAGCCTCCAAGCGTGGCTCTCTCTCTCTCTCTCTCTCTGTGTATATATATATATATATATATATATATATATAACTTTAATATCAATTTTCAAAAACATACATTGGTTTTTAATTAAGTAATAAAATATATGTAAACTCTTCCCCGCACACCCTTTTATTTCGCATTATCAAATGTGATATACCTATTTTCACGGTTGTGTTCCAATTTGACTTATAGAATGGTTTAACAGTTAATCGCATAACATACAATTTATTAGTCCTATCAGGCATGGGCAACAGTCAAGTCGCACGTGATTGGTTTCTCTTCCCATTCACGCAGATGGCCTCTACAAATTTTCTACAACATTTTAGATTTAGCAGCTATCAAAGTTTGGATTCTGTATAAAGAGAAGACTCAAGTACATATTACACAAAAAGATTTTATTTTCCAATTGGCTGAAAAGCTAAGAAGTAAATATAGAGAAGAAGTCTAGAACACTCTCATTCCAATGACAGAAATTCATGCTACTGACGCACGGAATACTTTTCAAGTTCAACAATCATTCAAAAGAAACAGATGTAGAAACCATTGCGCTAAATGTAACAGAAATGTTTATGGAAAAACAGATTCAAAAACAGATTTTATATGTAAAATAAGTTTTCTATGATTTTTTTTATAATAAACATTTTATTTAATTTAATTTAGAACTATTTTCTTTGCAAAAAACTTCAACTTTCTTGTATGAGTCAAATTGGCTCACTTCAGTAAAAATAGGTATATGATTGACATCCTTAAATCTAGGGTTAAAGAGTGAAAGGACTTTGAAATGGCAAAATTTAGTCATATTTGGATAATATTCTTTAGTTCTAAATATAAATAAACTATCTATAAATTTCATAGTGAAGTTGAATATTTGTAACTGAAAAATCGTTTTATTTTATTAAACCATGTTTTGTCGTATATACATATCTTAAAAATTTAAAAAATGTTTTATTGTAATTTGATTCTTACTACCATATTTAAGGCTTACAAATGCTTTAATGCATTATGTTTTTCATAATATCTTCCAAATTGAAGGCTATTGTTTATTAACAAAACTGGTAATCTGTTAGTAAAACATTTAACATTTTGTAAAAATTGCAAAGAGCTTAATATCTTAAAAAAAACGAAATCATACTCAATATTTTATTAGTATAAACATTTGCTTAATATATTTTGTATATAATTTAAGAAAAATTCGATAGTTTCCATAATGTATAAAGGATGTACAGTGAGAAAAATCAAAACAGTTGCTTTGATTTTTTCTCACTTGAATGCTTGGGAATGCATGAGAATCATTTTATCAGTATAAACATTTTCTTAATATATTTTGTATATAAGTTAAGAAAAAGCCTATAGTTTTCTTTATGTATAAAGGATGTAAAGTGAGAAAAATCAAAGTAGTTGCTTTGATTTTTCTCATTTGAACGCTTGGGAATGCTTTGGGATCTTAAATTGCGTCCTGGAGGACGGGAAAATATCGATTGTCACTATTTACAGCTCAGATTGACAACACCGAGTGGATGGGTTCAAGAACAAAGATTGAGGGTCTAAGGTCATTTCACCACGAAGATCATTCGTAAAAGAATGTTTCGTTTTCAGAGTTTTAATTTGAGGTAACATTGGTCAATCATTATATCTTTAAAGTTTTACTGTTAATTTCAAGCTGAAAATAATTCAGAAGGTCGACGAGAAAGCAGTAAGAAATTGGCGCAATCAAAAGGAAGCATTAACACCTTACCTGTTTTGCACGTAGATCGTACGGGCGAGGTTATTGTGCTAGTACGGAATACTGGCAATCTGATTTCATTGTCGTTCTCACTGATTTGGCTGTATCTTTTGTTTTTTAAGGTTACATTAGTCGTACAGATGTCCACAAGATGTTAGTTTTCGAAGTGTATTCTGTTTCGTTTGAAAGCTCGGGCTTTCTGATAGGTTTTCCATTTCACCGCGAGTTTTTATCTTTGAGATTTTGACTTGATTTTGGCTTGAGGTTTTGGGAGACTGACCGAGAGAGACTTTTTAGAGGCAATTTTCTTACACATATAAAACTAAGACCTACAAACAAGTGCTATATGTGTTCACTGAAGAAAAATGACAACAGCAAAATAATTCGAAAAGAAACTAGGTATTTTTGTCCGGGATGGGACGTTGGACTACGCTTCTAACTCTCTTTCAAGATTTATCGCACTAAATCTGATCTTTGAAAAAAACCGGTTAAATAAATGTATTTGTAGTATTTGAATTCGAAAATAGTTGTGTAGTAATTGTAATCGAAAATATTTGTTATGTGCATAACATTAAACGTCACTTCCCTGTCTAGAGTACATGAGTGAGAAAAGAAACTGTAATTTTTTGGAAATAAGTTGTTATAAATGCTTAAAATAATTAGAAATATTACTTTTCATAATATTTTCCAGCTTACAAAAGGCACCAAAATGTTGTGGTGTAGTACATTGCATTGTTATTTCAAAGTCATTGATAACACAAAGTTGCTTTATATTGCTTTTAATTATAGTATAATACCACTGATCTATATTACAATGTTCAAAATTAGAACAAATGACAAGAAAATGTGCAAAAAAAATCTATAAAAAATTAAAAAATAAAAGAAGCACTGCACGTGCTACGCCTAAAAAAATTGCCAATGTCCAAGAGAATGCTGTATTCTTTTCCTTCCTTCTTTCTCTCAGGCAACCCTATACTTTTTCCATTATCCTGTGCTGATGTTTTCGTTGTTCCATTGTCCTTTTTACAATGCGTCTTTTCCCCGCTCTCTCCAGAATGACCGGGACTCCAATGATGGTCCTGAATCGACTCCTGGAGACCAATCACAATTCTCCAAAACTTGGTGAAGTTTAAGTGCAATTATTTTCACTGGCCACACCACACGCTTGCTGGAGTCGCGAAAAAAACTTGGGCATTCAACCCACAGCGTGTGAGTGCGGCGAGCAAATCAGTTTCGCAAACCCTATGTCAAACATTGCTGCACTCTCACAGTATGCAATAAAAAAATGACATTTTTTGGATCGAATTCGAGAAGAAAATGAAACTGTTAAGGGGTTAAAAATGAGATGAAAGCTATTCAATCATCGCAGAAAAATACAATATCCTGCATTAGAAGAGTTTTACATAGCTGGGTTCTCGAACAGAGAAATGAAGGGTTCTCTTAAAAGTCTGCTCCGAGGCTATGGCAGGAGAAGTTATTTCAAATTTTAAAGGTGGGATTAATTGAGTCTAATCCAGATATTTTGGCACTCTTCTGTACTTAGGTTTATATTTTTAAAATAATTTAATATTGCCATACTAAAATACATATTTTTGCAAGTATAATCCGCGGATTATCTAGTGGTGCTGACTATCAGATGATTTATGAAATTTTTTAAATAAAAAATCGCGCTCGCTGACTGTATGTGAGAAATTACGATAGTTAAATTTTAGAATCCATATTTCTGAAATTATTTAATGATTTATAGGTTATGTTGGGTTATAATATTTTGTAACAAGCCCATGAGTGGGTTGTGGAGTCATAGTTTATTAATTATTTAAAAATTACATATCATCATGTATGGTAAAAATAATTCGTTCTAAAGTAAACAATATATTTATTTAACTAAAACGTATCAGTAGGTGCAAAAGTAAAATGATAAACGTAAACAATAAATAAAGGAGGATTTCACAGATGAAGCTCTTTGAACATCATAATAAAACCTAAAGAATAATTCACAGTACCTTATACATGAACATAGATATTTAGCTAAAAAAATTCATATTTAACTACTGACGAGAAGAAAGTATCAATTCGTCGGAACTTCCTGCAAGCCAGGGGAGAGGAATAACGAAAAACCAATAAGCCCGTCCGAGATTTAGCCTTCGCCCGTCTTTAATATTACATCTAGTAGTTCAGCAGCCAGACAGTCCCGCAGTTGTCATACCTTCCGAAGTGCTGATACATTGGAATTTGCATATCTAACAGGTTACACATAATATTTTATATGTTTACTTTTAAATTGTTTGTACTGAATTTGAAACTTTAATATGAATCATATTGGAGAAAATATGTACGTGCTGTACGTTTCATATAAAATTACCCAAAAAAAACGACATTAAAAATTTTTAATATTATTTAAATTTTTATTATTTACATATATTATTTAAATTTTTTAGTTCTGGAAGTCGTAATTACTACAGACTATGAATTAGCTTAAATTACAATTTAAAAATAGCTTTTACAGAAATTTAAAGTATTTCAATTATCCTGCAAATAACAAAATTCTTTGTGTATCTACCGAAATATAAGAATTAAGATCAACAATACAAAATATTTGCAATTTTATTCATCGCCATACGTATTACAAAATGAATAAAAGCGTGATGTGGAGGTTATAAGATATTAAACTGTGCTATCTATAGCTCAAATACGCAGTTATACAAAAATTCTATTTACATCATATGTCAAAAGAAATTTTATTTTAAAAGAAAATCTAATACCTAGCACAATTTTATAATAACTAGGCCTAAAGATATAGCATATATTTTGTCCTATAAAAAGGGAAAAATCAATAGAAAATAAATTTGTGTCAGCATTTTTATATGAAATCTTTTGAAATTTAATTATAAGCAAATTGATCATTTCATGACTTATCAGGCTATCAGTCATAGCCAACGGGATAATTCTTTCTAGGAAGTAAGTAAATAAAATAATTGGTGCAAAAGAAAATTTAAGAATCACGAAACCATTTTACTATTTTGTATTTAGTAGACAGCTTTAAAATACTATTCAAAAAATTTTCCAGTGACTGAGTGAATCTGTAAAATTGTTATAAATAACATTTCACAATAAATTTGAAAAAATAATTGCAAGAATTGACCTAAAAATGAGAGAATTGCAGATGAAAAAGTTGAAATATAAATTACAGTAATGTTACTAATAATTACTGGTTAACACTAGCTTTACGGATTTTGATCATATACCTATTTTTACTGAAGTGAGCCAATTTGATTCATACAAGAAAATTGAAGTTTTTTACAAAGGAAGTAGTTCCAAATTAATTTAAATAAAATGTTTATAATAAAAAAATTCATATAAAAAATTTTTTACATATAAAATCTGTTTTTAAGCACATTTTCCGCAAACATTGCTATTACATTTAGCACAATGATTTCTACATCTGTTTCTTTTGCATGACTGTTGAACTTGACAATTTTTCCGTGCGTCAGTAGCATGAATTTCTGTCATTGGAATAGAAGTGTTCCCGACTTATTCTCTATATTTACTTCATATACTTTATACTTTATATTTACTTTATACTATATTTATTACTATATTTATTTATTTTCATACTCATTCTATGAGTCAAATTGGCTCACAGCCGTGAAAATAGGTATACCACATTTGATAATGCGAAATGAAGGGGTCTGCGGGGAAGAGGGATGACATTTTACATATATTTTATTACTTAACTAAAAACTAACGTATGTTTTCGAAAAGTAATATTAAAGTTATATATATATATATATATATATATATATATATATATATATATATATATATATATATATATATATATATATATATATATATATATATATATATATATATATGTGTGTGTGTGTGTGTGTATATATATATATATGTATATATATATATATATATATATATATATATATATATATATATATATATATATATATACATATATATACATATATATATATATACATATATATATATATACATATATATATATATATATATATATATATATATATATATATATATACATATATATATACATATATATATATATATATATATATATATATATATATATATATATATATATATATATATATATATATATATATATATATATATATATATATGTTGATCAAATTTTTAATCAGTCAAATTGGCTTGGTTCGTAAATATAGTGTTAATATTATAAAATAAAAAAATTAGGAAATATGCGGTATAGTTCATGTCAATATTTTACTGTACTTTAACATAGAAAACATAGAAAATATAAAGAACAGTAAAATACACATCAAACAAGATTTAAATCTTATTGTAATAAATGCCTCCATCTGTATCCCTAAAGAATATCAGTGTAATAAAATGGCATTTCCTACGTGTAATATTAGACCTAGCTAATAATGAACAATAAAATGAAATAATCAACTATAAAGAACAGTAAAATACACATCAAGACTTAAATCACTGTAATAAATGCCTCCATCTGTATCCTTAAACAATGAAAGTGTTATTAAAATGACATTTCCTACGTGTAATATTAGACCTAGCTGATAATGAAAAACTCTATTTCATAGTACACAAACAAAAGAGAATTGAATGAAAGTGAAAATGTGAAATATAATATATAGTAATGTTACTAATAATTAATGATTAATATTATAAAACGAAATATAAATTAGGAAATATTTATTACTTTTCATGTCAATATTTTACTATTCCTTAAAATATTTAAGGTATCCGTCTATGTTGAAAACGTCATTTTTTGCCAAAAATCATATTTTTTTTTATTTCTCTATTGTAAAATTTCAACTTTAAGGCTTCTAAATCTGTTTTTGATTTGTCTTTACGGCATTTTAAAGAAAAGTTACAGTGTTTAAACATCAGTGACAGCTGTCAAAACAAAACGGAAGTACCGACTTCGGAAGTGGAAGTTGTGAATTTAAAGCCTTTTAAAGAGCATTTTTTCGACAAAACTTTTTATATTTCCATGACGATTACTTTAAACATTTTTCTAGTATTTTTAATAATTAGCAACTTGGCAGTTAGAAAGTTTTGAAGCAAGAAAGTGTGGGGAATTTTAAACATGTATTTAAATTTTTTAATAGTTAAAGTTGCTTTTATAAACTTCAAATGCGTTTTTCTCAGAACGGTATTTTTCATAAAATGTTGAAACTTGAAATGTGATTTCTCAAGTTCTTACAATAATTTGTTGAAAATTATTATGAATGCTTTTGATAGTATTTACTAGGGAATGACCTAAAAGCTTTAAATATGGGTAAATTTAATGATGTTACGCTCATAGTTAGATATAAAGGTAATGAAAATTCGTTAAAAATTCATTGTGTGTGATTTTGAAGGACCAAAATTTTTTACCAAATGTAAATTAAACAAAGATTTTATGTGATTCACTACTCCAGTGTATATGAAATCTGTTGCATCAAAAAGTATTGAAGTAATTTAATTTATTAAAAAATTAGACCTTTTGAAAAAACCCGATTTTTTTGCTAAATTTTCTTCATTTATTAGAAATTTTATAAAAACTTCTCCAGGAATAAATTTTTTAAGTGCAATTCTCTATGATAATATAAAAAATAAATCTATAAATGTAAAAACATGAACTAATTTCTACGTTTAAAGAAAAAAGTTCTCCGAACCTAGACGGATGCCTTATACAAAGTAACTTTAAACAAAGAAAGTGTAAAGAACAGTAAAATGCACATCAAGCACGAATTAAGTCATATTGTAATAAATACCGTCATCTGTACCCCTAAAGAATGTAATTTTAATTAAAATGACATTTCCTAAGCGTAATATTAGACCTAGCTAATACTGAACAAGACCTTACACAAAGTAACTTTAAAAAAAGAAGGTATAAAGAACAGTAAAAAACACATCAAACACGACTTAAATCTTACTGTAATACATGTCTCCATCTGTATCCCTAATGAATGTAAGTGTAATTAACCCTCTAAGCGGTTTGCACGTACAATTCCGCCGGCTGTCACAGACAATTTTCGACCTCCAAAAATGTTCCGAAAATAGATGTATTGTATATTTCTGATAGTGCTTTCCCCCATGGAGTTTTGAGGTAAGAGGGTCAGGTCGATTGTTTATTAACTGCACCCCTCTTTGACTGATATTTATTGAGGGATGCACCCCTACTCTCTGAGGAACAAAGACACTGATAGCTTTTCATGGCTTTGTAAATCTCTATTTCGAAGTATTTCATTTGCGGTAACAGATATATCTCTAATTGCACCACTGAAATATCTTGGATGACTTTAGTATAAATATATAAATAATTCTCTTAAAAAATTATTTTTATTTGTACTTTTAGAATACATTATTTCTTATGTGATGATCTTCGAGACTTGCCGAGATTTAAGTGTATTAAAAATAAACAATCAATAATGTATATTTATATATCTATTTATAACCGAAAGTAGAGGGACAATAACGAGGTTGGGGCAAAGGGTGAAGTAAAAAAAATCATAGAACACTTTGGTCACTGACACAATAAAACTTTAGCGAATTTTTGGAGACTGTTTATTCCCCTGTGTGTTCCACTCGGAGGGTTAAAATGACATTTCCTAAGCGTAATATTAGACCTAGCTAATAATGAACAACTCTATTTTATAGTACACTAACAAAAGAGAATTGAATTAAAGTGAAAAATTAAAATAATATTTTTATGGTTCATGCAGTGGAAAAATATTATGTGAGCAAAGAAATATAAAATATAAAAGTATATTTCCCATAATTGATAAGGGAAACACTTTATTTATAGTAAATAATATCATCTGTTTGCCCATAAAGAATGTCGAAATCACCCAACCGCGAATTGCTCACTTTACATTTCAGAAATTCCATTTACAGTAGGGTGAACGAGATTACAAAGAAGATGAGATAAATGTGGAAAATTAATTATTTTTGTTATTCGCAGATTAAAGTGTTTTCTTGTTGACAACATATTTCACTCAGAAATTTACATAATCCTAGGGCGAGGGTGAAGCAACATTCTAGAGGAACTTTCGTATAAAAGTGTTTAAACGACTATGATAGTTCCTAAA
>CM063504.1:65294549-65307049 GCA_032207245.1 Pardosa pseudoannulata
ATACGATTCGTTTAAACTGAAAATGTTAAAACACAATAACATTCAATATTATTTAATAGTATCTGTAGAAAAATTTTTGTTATGTTCTGTAATTAATATCTAAATTTAACAAAATATATATCCACTATACGATCTAAGGCTAATAAGAATATGAACTCATATCAAAAATTACTAGTTTCCAATAATAACCAGAAACTTTGAAAGTTGCTTCTTAGGAGAAGGGGATATTTTCTAAGTTCAAAAATTATGTTTAAACATTTTATGTGTAAAACTGTTATAAACTCTTCTTCCTGGATAACAATAAAGATGTACATACATCATTATTGCTCTTTATTTAAACATGCTATGCGCTTAATAATCTTGAACATTGTAAATATATATATATATATATATATATATATATATATATATATATATATATATATATATATATATATATATATATATATATATATATGTATGTATCTACGTATATACAGTTGAACCTCATTAAGATAAAATAGCTTTACACGAAATTTCATGCAAGATGAAGAAAAACAGATTTGTAGAGGGTTATATTGGTATAAAAATATAATTGCATCGTTTAATACAAGAATGAAAATTTTTTTATCTTGTTTAAAACGAATTAAAAGGGACAATATGGTTGGTAGCTAAGTGGAAGTTGTAACAAAATGAGTAACATATTTTCTTTGACGACTTTCCGCTTAGAAACAAGTTTATTACTTTTCTAGAAATGAACAAATGATGATGACTTGCTGATTCTAGAAAATGACATTTACCACTTTGGAACGGAATTGGGGAAAATGAAAAGAGCTACAATCTTTTTCAGCTGAACTGCTTTGGAAGTGTCCTTTCCTGATTTGTTCCTTATCATGTGGTTTATCACTTCAAGTAAATAAAGTCTTGAAATATTTTCATGGTTGAATTCTAGCTAGTTGTTTATTGAAGCCCTAATCGTGAAAATGTGTGGTAAATAAAAGAAACAAAGTAGAAGATTGCATGGAATGTTAGGGACGAGATTTAAAAAATAGTGAAGTGCTGGTTAAAAAGTGCAAGAAATCTAGTGCTCTTTCAACAGTCTTTAAGAATAAAAAATGAAGTGAAATGGCTTATGCAGTCA
This sequence comes from Pardosa pseudoannulata, assembly GCA_032207245.1. NCBI lineage: Eukaryota > Metazoa > Arthropoda > Arachnida > Araneae > Lycosidae > Pardosa > Pardosa pseudoannulata. The sequence goes on from CM063504.1 coordinate 65,295,670, forward strand.
ATGAGTTTAAGCCTGAAAGGAAACGGATGAAATCTAAGAAGGAAGAAATTGAAGTTGTGTTTAATAATAGAGATAAGAGAATCTTGGATCCAGAGTATAATTTTAACTGGAGTTAAATTGATCTGCTTTATAACAGCTGTTAAGTGTCAGTGATCAAATGAATAGCTGTGCATAATTTAAATGAATAATTTAAAAAGCGTATTAGTATTATTTGCAAAGCGATGTAAGTTGAATTTTTTAGAATAATTTTTCTCTAAAGTATTGTCGGCAACTAAAAGAGACTATGCTTCCTGAGCTATTTTCAGTGCAAATGAAATTGGCTTTTTCAAGCACACATCCTACATCTATATTAACTCTGAAAAGAGAAAAGTGTTCAGGTGGAAAATGAACTAAAGAAAGAATCACAGGAGTGATAGCCTGCAATAAGAAGGGCAGTGAAAAAATATCTTTGTCTGTTACTCATTTATACCCAACCATTAAAATAGCTTGGATAAATAAAGAAATGTTTCCAAAAAGTTATTAATATTTGACTTCTAACTTACCAAACGAAAGATATATTTTATGCTGAACAGCCCATAGTACAACAAAACTTCAGTTATGGAATCAAGATATTCAGTGTTTAAAATTCATTACAGAAAACAATTATCAAAAAAGTTATCGATTGCTTTGTTAAACCGAAACCGTATATTATAGATATTTTGAAAGCTATATGTTTTCTAAAAATAGCATGGGACTGCATAATTTTAAAAGATTCAAACAGTTTCAAGCATGGTAGATTTTTAGATAAATACGAGGTGTATTCCACAAATAAGTTTTCCTATTTAAAAGAAAAAAAGAACTCACACTTCCATGGAAATATTTATTGGTAACAAGTACAGCAATGTTTCAGCTACTTTTCAACCAGTATTGAGACACTTGTCGTATTGTGGGATCAACTTTTGTATACCTCTGTCGTAGAACTCTGCCGCCTGTGAATGGAACCAGCCTTCCTGTCCCAGAACACCTTGCACACCCTTTTCCGTACTGGGAGTGTCTGTTTGAATTTGGTCCTGACCAAAGATCCACTATGATGCCAATGCATTGACTGCTGCATGGTATCCGGGGTTCCAAGTCTCATTGCCCTTGCGATCCTGTCGAGGAAGTAGTCTCCATCATCATGACACCGTAATAGAATTGTCAACGCTGCTCCTAAGAGTTGAATTTTGTGTTTTGGTGTCATTTTCGGCTCATAGAACTGACGATGAATTTCAATTGGCGCAATGCTTTGTGCATTCAAGATCACCGACCGAACCTTGCAGGCGGCGTAAGAAGGTATTAAGAGTTCCCATTTAGGACCACTGCTACTCCGCTACTGGCCCGAATCGGGACTTGTCCAGATGGCAAATGATCAATACGTCATAGATCTTTTAAGCACGACTAATTACGTTTACTTTAAAGGGGAAAATATCGAGAAACTTACTTTATGGATGCGCTTGTATATGGAAAAATACATGAAGCAAAAATAAACGAGATATGGTTAGAAGATAAAAAAGAGGAATCATTTCACCTTTTTCATATGCGTATTATATCCGAATTGATGAAGATGTCATGATATACAACCCAAGATAGATCAAGATATGCTCGCTAATTTAATAGAAAAGGGGTGAGAGAAGAAAAAAAAAAGAAAAAAAAATGCATGTTGTACTGGGGACGATTTGGAAGATGTCAATCTATGTACAACAATGGAACCCACAAATATTAACACATTGTGTGCGGGTACATTTAGTAGCGGTATTGTACCGGAAGCTGGCGTTTTGAGCGTAAATTTCGTTATTCAGTTAAATCTCAATAGATCGAATATTATTTAATTTCTTTACCAACTTTTCGTATTTTATATTGAAATAGATAAACAAATATAAAAATATACAATTAAACAAATATACATATATATATATATATATATATATATATATATATATATATATATATATATATATATGTATGTATATATGTATATCATTTTCTCAAAGATAAATAAAAAATTAATTTTAAATCTAAACTGATTTTTTTAATCAACATTTCCGTTCTGTGGTACCGCATAAACCCATGTAAAATTTTTATTAATGTACCACTCATGTAAAAAATTTTTATTTGTCTAAATTTTTCCAGAATCTATGTAGTAGACAAGAACATTCGGCTTCGTTTCCCTGTATATACCGTTATTTTTGTACCCAAAACAAACCAAGTTGTTACACCTATCTGTACTAGTACTTGACTCACGCTGAAATATCAATCGTCAGAAAACGTACGAGTACGTGTCACTCATGTAATGTGTTAAAACAAAAGCTCATATAAGATTATTTAATCTCTGAGAAATAGATATATTTTAACTCTACATATTATTACTAGATTATTTCTCTTAATTAATATATTTTGAGGCTTTAATAGTTTATTGTCGTGTATGTATTGTTTGTGGATTTGCTTCTGTGTCTAGTGTTCTTAGCAATGTATCTTTTACATGAAAATATACATAAACCTATCTTTACCATAAAATAGATATCTTGTAAATACTTTGCTTCAAGTATTTATTTTAAAGTCATCCCCAATGCGTTGCTTCGAATTTTGGTTGATACGAAAAAAAATTTCAATAAATATATAATTGAAACGAATTTTGCACCTACGATAGTAAATATAATTAATATATATATATATATATATATATATATATATATATATATATATATATAATATATATATATATATATATATATATATATATATATATATATATATATATATATATGTATATATGTATATATGTATGTATGTATGTATATACTAGCATTCAGCCCTTCATAAGACGGAATCAGTAACATTTTTATTGTAAAGTACCCTATGAGGCAGGTAAAAAAAAGGTGTGATTTTTGGTTGAGAATTATCTGGTACACGCTAAAAAATTTGTTTATCTTCATACTCCTCTAAAGTCACGTTGAATTCATTTAGAAAGATGATTCAGAGTTCTCGTAGCTACGTCGAAATTATTGTTAATTTTTCCCATTTCTTTGCCACAGTAATTAATGGAAGTAAAGGAATGAAACTATTATTTACACTGCACCCTGGAAGTAAATAGAATTTGTTGTTAATACTGGTGATAAAATTTTCTTCTCAACAAAAAATAGTTCATAATTAAATTTAAAATTTTCGCATGTTCCTAATCTGTTATTTAAGCCAAAATAAAAGAAAATTATTTAATTATTAAGTTCGGTGATAAAATGTATGAAAATAATGCAGACGATATTTAAATAATTTAAAGTAAGAAATTATTAAATGAGATGTTAAAGGAATGATGTCACAATGTTAAAAAAGGTAGCATTTCCATCTACTTATAATATGATAAATTGATAAATTTAATCGCCTGCTCTTAACCGGGGAAAATAGGGCTTTAAATAATTGGATTAAATTCGCGAAAAGAGAGAAAGGGGTGGATTTCGAATGTTTTAAAGACGAGAGTAATTTTTGCTGTGATGTGAAACATATTTATACCAATTTATTTTAGAATCGGATCGATATTTTAAGAGAAGATAACTTTACACGCTTTGAATTTTGCTAACCCTAACTCATCAAGAAACCAGTATGGATGAATCATTTCCAAGTCCAACCGGGTCCATTCCAAGTTTCCAGAAATTCGATTACAGACGGACAGATAACTTACGCTACTATTATATGGGAGATTGTTTTTATTAATGTTAAAGCACCACTTGCTGTGGAGCTATGCTTAGTTATTTACCTGCCCGCCTCTTTTACTGGGGTAGGTACAGTCCGGTTTCTCTTTGATGCTTAAACAAATAATTCTTCCAAAGCTTAAACGGATAGTACAAATTTTATTTACAAAATTAAATAAATAAAAGATAGAACAAAAATCATATTTTGGCGCTCAGAAGCCTGGCTTAAACACAACCCGAATCAGGTATTATAGCGGTTCCATAAATCTAAGACAGGCGTCTCATTCTTTGTCTCCAACCAGAGAGATCTCTCCTCGCAGGCTATACGTGGACGCGTTTCTCTGAACTGCCTGCACTGTCCGTAGATCCTGTCTCCTTTCTTCAGATGTCCGCTCCTAGAAACCTCATTTTTTCCAAAAAAAGGAATTCTCATTTTTCGATTCAATGCCGCCCTGCAATGAAACTACACATCCGAAAATTTATCAGCCCGATAGCTGGCCAGCTCCTATTCGCCAAAGGAACGCCGAGTGGGCACGTTAATGGGGTCGATTTTGCAGGTATAGTGATGGGTGCACATCTGCGAAAAACAGGCCATGGCTCTAAATTGCTTACAATTAGTATAATAGAAATTGATTGAACAAAAACAATGATTTATATTTGCTTTAAACCCTTAATGCACAGTTTTTTTAAAAGGCCGGCCAAAATATCCCATGTAAATGATAAATATCCATAAAACTGGTGTTTTTTTTTCACATTGTTATTTTTAATTCTCGATTGCATTCGAGTGTGAAAAATTATAGCAACATAAAGTACAAAGCCACTCGAATTATCTCGATTGTGCACGGTTTTGCCAGATTAGCCGTGACCGGTTTAGCTCGCTCGAGCTAACTCGAACGTGCACGCTAAGGCGTTAAATGGATATCTAAACCCCCCAACTAAGTACATATATATATTTTGTTTTTTAAATGTATCTCTTAATTAAGCATACTAAGTATTTTTTATAAAGCTCTACCATTATTAATGATCTAAGAACTTTTTCTTAAAACACAGTACAACCTTTTAAATTATATTGAATCTAAAATAGGCTGCTATAATGCAGACGTTTCAGTTCAGAGGTTACTGCTTCCTTAAGCGGATGAACGACATTCAAGGCTTTTTTATAAATATTAACTTAGGTTTATGAAATATTGTGCGTATATATGCTAAAATATAAAAAAGTAATGATATTATAAAATATTAAATGCAGATAGTGTGTATAAAAATTTAGTTTTAATGTTTTTTTTTCTTTTTTTTTAACATGGCAATGCAATTTACAAAATGACTCTTTGATTTTTTTTTCATAGATTCCTACAAAATCTAAATTTTCTGTGTAGAAATTATAATACATTTGGGTATACATTGTTATATTGACCATATATGTTAAATTTAAGTTTAAGAAATATAGACATTTTTTGAAAAATTTGAATCTACTAACTAGAAAACAATTTCTATAAAATGATCATTTAATATATTGGCAAGATAACACACAAAATATTTTTATGTATTTCATACAAAATATACAAAAATATATTTTATAAAACATAACGAAAAAGTAGGTAAAAATTAACGAATGGGTGAAAAATATTTTTAGAATAAACGAAATTTTTAAAAAATTTGTACGGACAAAAAAAACTATTCCTATAAAATAATAATTCAATCTGATGACAAAATAATAAACAAATTATCTCAAAACTGTTTTCATGTAATATAAAAAATGGGGAGAAAATTAATGCATAAGAAGCATATTTTTAAAACAAGCAATTTTTTTCAAAAATTTTGTATTGACCTTTCAAATTTTTTCACATGTAATCTTAGGCAATAAATTTTTCAAAGTTATTATGTAGCGTCATAATTTGACACAGAAAAGAGCTAAACATTCGTTTTATTGCCACATTTGTAATTATATTTTAAACGCAAAAGAAATCTAAATTTTTAAATTTTATATGTAAGCGAAATTGAACGTTTTTACCACATTTCTGGTTTTATTGAAATAAATATGCGGAGAAATGTATTTAGTCTACATAAATACTCTTTAAATATCACATAAGGTAATTATGTCAATTAACATCACTTTGCTTACATCCTAAATGAAATTATTTTTTGTACTAAATTTCATCATAAAACTGAGCTATTATAAAACAAATTTAATCATTTTGATGACAAATGCATTTTGTTTCAAATCTAATTATTCCAGTGTCCCTAAGGACACCGGAATTGTTCAGCACCAGAGGTATCCCCAATAATTGTAATTTATTTTGACAATGAATTACAAACATACCATTAAATTTACATATTAATGCTAATCTTATCTTTATTATTGAGTTTCAGTTAGTATTAGTTTTAAGGATATTATGAAATAAATATGTATATATATGTATGCATGCATGTAGTGTAGAACATATACAAAAACAAAATATGTTGCATGCATATATTTTTTAATTAATATACTCTATTATCCTAATTAAAGAGACTAGCAGTTTAGCCCATGGGAGGCCTAATGGTTGAAAATTAATTACTGCATAAATGTGAGTTAATACACAGCCGATGAAAACATACCTGGTATCGGCCGTTTCACATGTTTTCGCCTTTGTTATTTATTTCATTTAGAGTTAAAAGTTTTTGTAGATTAAAGTGGCAATTTTTAATCACTGTTTCATATTGTAGCATGAAATGAGATACAGTACTAAATAATATACATTAGTGGATTCCATAAATCGAAATAGTTACCAATACAATAACTTTAAAATTGGAAGCATTGCAACTTACATTAGTTTGGTTGTGATTTCAAAACTAATAGCATCATATTAAAGATATAAAACATGGGTAAATTTAAATATTAATTAATACTAGAAAGACAGGCGAGGTCATTTGAACAGCAAACGAATTTCAAACTCTAATATCTCCCTTGTTCAGTTTTAGTTAACTCTTTATTCATTGTATTTTCCTAATCTATATATAAAAAAATGAATTTGTGTCTGTCTGTCTGTACTCGATAGATTCAAAAACAGTACATCATTAACAAACATTACATTGGAAACATTGCAGCTTACATTAGTTTGGTTGTGATTTCAGAACTAATAGCATCTTATTAAAGGTATCAAACATGGGTAAATTTAAATATTAATTAATACTAGAAAGACAGGCGAGGTCATTTGAACAGCAAACGAATTTCAAACTCTATTATCTCCCTTGTTCAGTTTTAGTTAATTCTTTATTCATTGTATTTTCCTAATCTATATATATATAAATGAATTTGTGTCTGTCTGTCTGTACTCGATAGACTCAAAAACATTACATCATTAACAAATATTACATTGGAAGCATTGCAACTTACATTAGTTTGGTTGTGATTTCAGAACTAATAGCATCTTATTAAAGATATAAAACATGGCTAAATTTAAATATTAATTAACGCTAGAAAGACAGGCGAGGTCATTTGAACAACAAACGAATTTCAAACTCTAATATCTCCCTAGTTCAGTTTTAGTTAATTCTTTATTCATTGTATTTCCCTAATCTATATATATATAAATGAATTTGTGTCTGTCTGTCTGTACTCGATAGACTCAAAAACCATATATCCAATCGCCGTGAAAATTTGGAAAATTATTAGGTATAACCCAAGGAAGGTTTTTGAAAATTGTTAACGTTCGAAATCCATTCTATCCCCCTATTTCGAGCGTTTCATGTCATTAATCAAAGTATTATTTTCCCCGGTTAAACGCAAATTATTCACTTTTTAATTTATCGCATCATGACTAAGTGAAAAAAGCAATAATTTCTAGCAACGTGACGTCATTTCGTTAATCCCATGTAATTGTTTTAAGTTCAATTTTTCTCGGTTAAGAGCAGGAGATTAAAATTTTCAATTTATTACAGGATAAATAGGTGAAAATGATATTTTCCTATCATTATGACGTCATTCCTTTAAATATCTCATTTCTTATTTTATATTGCTTAAACATCGTCTGCTTAGTTTTCTTGACCTGGAAATTGAGATATAAAGTGATTCACTTCCATTCCTATGTGACGCAAATTATAGCATTTTTATATAAGAACTTATTTTAAATTTAATTCTTGGTTAATTTTTACGTTACAAGGAAATGTTTATCAACAATATTCTGACAATTAAATGTACAAATTACAGTGGCTCTTATAGGTAAATAAAAACTTATTATTGGTTGTGCACGAAAAAATATCTTTGTTTAAAAGTATTATATGATGTTCACCGTAGCGAAGTACAGGCACACTTGTTAGTTATTTATAAAGAACATTGAGATAAAATTAAATTATTTATACTTATTAATATCGAAGATATATAAAAACGTATATATAAAAAATCCTGACTATAATCATTTTTATCACTGAGAAAATATCTCAGATATGCTGTGTTTTATAATCTATTCTTAGAGTTTTTCGGTGGTTAGGAGAATAAGCAAAAAATATTTGATTAGAAAAAATCTTAGTTCATAATTCTAAAAGTAATTTTATAAACATTATTTGATTTATGCTGGGGTGACTCAGCCAATGTTGTGTTTTATATTCTGTTTATAGTGTTTTTTTTACGGTAAGGGGAAAAATAGAAAATTACTTGGTTGGGAAACACTCTAGTCTACATTTCTAAAAGTATTTTAATGAGCAGTTTGTGATCTAGGGTGAAGAACCTAAATTTTTTAGCTTATGTTGTGTTCTATATTCTACTTCTAGTGTTTTTTGATGGGAGAGATAATACACGAAAAAGATTTGGTTCGAATAACACGTTAGTTTATATTTCTAAATATACTTTAATAAACAATGTGTGATCTACAAGTAAGGAATCTAAATTCTTTTCAATCTATGTAGTGGTCTATTTCTTGAGTTTTACAACGCATAGGCGAATAAATGAAATTGTTATGATTAGGAAAATACAATCTTTTACATTTCTAAAGTTTTTTCAATAAACAAATTTATTTACGGCATGGGGACCTATTTTTTGACGAAGCAATAGCTTTTAATAGTTTTAAAGAAATTATAAAATAGTTGCAATTTGATATGAATTTATGACCAATATAAAAAAAACACCATTTAAAATTGTTCTAGTGTATTGCACCCCAAAAACTTTCATTCATTTTATAGATAATTTTATCCTCAGAAAAAATATCTCAAAATATTATATAAGAAGTAGATGAAAATAACATTTTCTTTCTAGCATTATGACGTCATTCCTTCAAAGTGTTTCTAAACTGCATTCACAGTATCGGGAAACTTTAGAGGAGTATGAAATAAACAAATTATTGAGCATGTACCAAATAATTCTCAGCCAAAAAGCAAATCATCCTTTAGGGTAATTAAGTTAATCTGCCTTTTAGGGTACTTTACAGTTGTGGAAAATTAAAAATTTTACTTATCCCGTCATATGACGGCTATATTCTAGTCAGAATTAAGCAGTTAAATTATTTTCGAATAAAAGGTTCAAATAACATATATACATGATCTAACCCATTTTTCGCCCATACATGACAAAAAATTGATGATAATTTTATATATGATTTGAGAGGGTTGGATCGTTTCACATACATTATGGTTATTATACATTTATAAGATAATTCAATTTTGATATAATATCATATAGCGGAGAGATGGTTAGAATTACCATCTGATTAACAAAATGTGAATCACATAATCATCTACATTAACAGTGATTGTTACTTCCCTGTCTCTTTATTTATTTCATTTAAAAGTCTAAATATACATTTCTATTCATTATAAAAAGTAAAACTCGTAACAAGAGATGTAAAATATAAATTTCAATAACACCAATAATCATAAGTAAGAAGTTAAATTATTTTAAAATAAAATGTTCAAATAATATATATACATGATCTAACCCATTTTTCGCCCATACATGACAAAAAATTGATGATAATTTTATATATGATTTGAGAGGGTTGGATCGTTTCACATACATTATGATTATTATACATTTATATTGTAATTCAGTTTTGGTATAATATCACATAGCTCAGCCATGATTAGAATTACCGTCTAATTAACAAATTGTGAAACCAATAATCATCTACATTAACAGTGATTGATTCATCCCTGTCTCTTTATTTATTTTATTTAAAAGCCTAGATATACATTTCTATTCATTATAAAAATAAAACTCGTAAAAAGAGATGTAAAATATAAATTTCAATAAAACCAAGAATCATAAATAAGAAGTTAAATTATTTTAAAATAAAATGTTCAAATAACATATATACATGATCTAACCCATTTTTCCTACATACATGACAAAAGATTTATAATAATTTCATACATGATTTGGAAAGGTTGAATAGTTTCAACTACATTGTGGTTATTATACATTTATACGGTAATTCAATTTCGATATAATATCATATAGCTCAATTATGATTAGAATTACCGTCTAATTAACAAATTGTGAAACCAATAATCATCTACATTAACAGTGATTGATTCATCCCTGTCTCTTTATTTATTTCATTTAAATGTCTAAATATAAATTTCTATTCATTATAAAAAATAAAACTCGTAAAAGAGATGTAAAATATAAATTTCAATAAAACTAATAATCAGAAATTATTAGAAGTTAAATTATTTTAAAATAAAATGTTCAAATAACATATATACATGATTTAATCCATTTTCCCACATACATGCCAACAAACTGATGATAATTTCATACATGATTTGAGAGGGTTAGATCATTTCAAATACATTATGGTTATTATACATTTATAAGATAATTCAATTTTGATATAATATCATATAGCGGAGAGATGGTTAGAATTACCATCTGATTAACCACATAATCATCTACATTAATAGTGATTGATTCATTCCTGTGTCTTTATTTATTTCATTTAAAAGTCTAAATATACAATTCTATTCATTATAAAAATAAAACTCATAAAAAGAGATGTAAAATATAAATTTCAATAAAACCAATAATCAGGAATAAGAAGTTAAATTATTTTAAAATAAAATGTTCAAATAACATATATACATGATCTAACCCATTTTTCCCACATACAAAACAAAAATTTTCAAATAATTTCATACATGATTTGAGAGGGTTGGATCGTTTCAAATAAATTATAGTTATTATACATTTATACGGTAATTCAATTTTGATATAATATCATATTGCTCAGCGATGATTAGAATTACCATATGATTAACAAAATGTGAAACTCATAATCATTTATATTAACAGTGATTGTTTCATGTCTGTCTCTTTATTTATTTCATTTAAAAGCCTAGATATACATTTCTATTCATTATAAAAATAAAACTCGTAAAAAGAGATGTAAAATATAAATTTCAATAAAACCAATAATCAGAAAAAAGAAGTTAAATTATTTTAAAATAAAATGTTCAAATAACAGATATACTTGATCTAACCAATTTGTCCCACATACATGACAAAAGATTTACGATAATTTCATACATGATTTGAGAGGGTTGGATCGCTTCAAATACATTATGGTTATTATACATTTATAAGATAATTCAATTTTGATATAATATCATATAGCGGAGAGATGGTTAGAATTACCATCTGATTAACAAAATGGGAAACACATAATCATCTACATTAATAGTGATTGATTCATTCCTGTGTCTTTATTTAT
>CM063504.1:65312049-65317049 GCA_032207245.1 Pardosa pseudoannulata
ATGGGAAAATAACAGAAATTTAAAAAAATATTTGAAAAAACATCTTGTCAAATTAATGCTTAAATACTTTTATTAATTTTAAGTACTTTTATAGTGGTTATCCCTTTGAAGGTCACGAATATAAATTATTTGGAATTTAATGAAGTTAGTTTATAAATGTTATCTATGAACCGTATGAATGTAAAATATATAAAAAAAATTTCTCAACATTTCTTAGTGGGGCATACATTTAGAAGGGTTTGAGAAGTAGTTAAACTGATAAAACCCTCCCCTTGTACAGAATATAATACTTTATAAAATTTTTATTACATCGTAAGAAGAATAAATAAGTATCCTTAAAATAGTAAAATAAATAAAAGGTTTAACAAATAGTACAATAAATAAATAGCTTAACAAATAGTATAATACATAAATAGCTTAATAGATGGTATAATATATAAATAACTTAAAAATAGTATAATAAATAAATAGCTTAACAAACAGTATAATAAATAAATAGTATAATAAACAGCATAATAAATAAATAGTATAATAAACAGCATAATAAATAAATAGCTTAATAAACAGCATAATATATAAATAACTTAACAAACAGTATAATAAATAAACAGCTAAACGAATAGTATAATAAATAAATAGCTTAACAAATAGTATAATAAATAAATAGCTTAAAAATAGTTTAATAAATAAATAACTTAACAATTTATAAGTGTTGTTTGGTAGATACTTTTATTTGAAGTTAATAGTCAGAAAAATCCAATTACTGACTTTCCAGGTACTGAAAGTTTAATTACATATATTCCAAAAGAAAAAAAAAAAATTATATGTAGTACTGTCATATATTAAGCTTTAAATTATCAAAACATAAAAAATTGAAAAAAACCATTCATATGTCTACAAAAGTAAAGAAAAAATTAAGATATTTAAATGTGGTTTTATTACGAAACCACTGTCCGCTAAAGGGTTATCCATCTTTTTTGATTATTTCACTAAGAACTTAAAAATCTAAACTTCTGAAGTGGATAAATCAGAATATGCACACATTTATTTATTTATTTATTTAGATAATTACTTTTACTGGGTACATAGTAATTTATTATTTTCCGCAAAAGGTAATCGTAAATAAATCCTTCAAAGTTTAAAAAAATTAAAAGAAGATAAACATTATTTTTCTATTCTTTATATTTTAAAATGCAAGCCTTCTTGTCGCTGTGTTCGGCCATAGTTCGCCCATTCCTTCTAACATCGTCTAGTACTGGCATCGATCCTGCCGATAAGACCAGCTGGCTTCTTTGAGCCCAACTACACGTATTCTCTCAAAGTGTGATATATACGCATATCATTCACTCACCTGTATGCGAGCCATAGTTGCTATCTACTTGAGTACAATTAATGAAATTTATAAAACATTTCTGAGGTGGAATCGTAATTTCTCATCTGAAATATCCTGTCAGTTCCGCAGATAAGATGAGCCACATCAACACACTTTCATTCATTTTTCACTAAACTTTAAAATTTTGTAGTTTCATGTAGGCATATCAATCAGTGTCAAATTTTCCCTACATCTTTTCGGTGCGTCTTTTATTTTATTTTGTTTGAGAGAAGATAATTTATTTGAGCAACATAATTTATTTTAACTTAATTTATATATATATATATATATATATATATATATATATATATATATATATATATATATATATATATATATGTGTGTGTGTGTGTGTGTGTGTATGTATTTATATGCATTTATATAGACATATATATGTACACACACACACACATATATATATATATATATATATATATATATATATATATCCTATACTATAATACGAGGAATGGTTGTCAAGTCGAAAATCGCCCCAGAATTAATAAACTGTAGTAAACTTGGGGATCTGGGGTTTTTGGTCACGAGGAATCGATTGGCATCCTTTTTGACGCGCTAAGGTCACGTAGTTCGGCGCTACAGATAGGGCCGGGTTCGAACACCGGTGAGGGCAAACTTTTTTCTCCTGGTTCCAAACCAAGAGAAAATTGGTACCCGGGGGTTTTCAACCATGAGGAATCGATTGGCTGTAGTTCTGACGAATTAATAATAATAATAATAAAATCTTTATTGATTTGTCTTTATTCCTTGATATCGGTTTCCATTTTTATTTTCTATCAACCCTATGTAGCAAAGTATATATAACACATAAACGATAAAGTAAAAAAAAATAATGCAAACAAAAATTTTGAAAATCAACCACAAAAAATTAAAAAATAATGCTTCACTAACGTGCCGAAACAACCTCGCTGTTCAATTTCCAAAGCCACACTAAACACAGCATATAACTTATCAAAGTTCATCGCCGCGTTAGTGCGTCGTCGGCATACCAGGAGGTGCCGCTCTGACGCGCCAGTGCGTCGGTGGCAGCGAACGTGTTAAGGAACTGATTTCGATTTCAAATCACCGTCAACAAAGTTCGATATTTCAACATTCATCAGATTTCAAGCTACATTTTCAACATGCAGAACGCACCTCTACATGAAATGCTTCAAGGAGCCGGAATTTTGGAACAACAAGCGATCAACTCAATTATACCCGCAAATGGACAAGTAGAAGATACCGTCATTGTCAGAATGCTTCTCCATTCAACACACTTCAATCTTTACACTGCTCACTTTGTACCATTTCTTTAATTGTATAATTTTTTGTTATCAATTACATTTTATTTCCTATGACTTTTCAAACTTTAATTTTGTATAGAATAGTTCCCTTTCCAAACAACTTTGTTTAGAATAGTTTACAATGATGCACTTTAACCGGTTATCTTTTCACTAATGGTTTCACAAATTTTCTTATGGCATGTATTGTTTTGATAAATCACAATTGAAAATTTAAATCTTCGAGTTAGCTTCGATACTTGTTTTCTCCGAGCGGAGCTCGGTCACCCGGTACTATATATATATATATATATATATATATGTATGTATATATATATATATATATATATATATATATATATATATATATATATATATATATATATATATATATATATATATATATATATATATATGTATATATATACATTTAATGAGAATAGTAAACACATTTGTAAAATTAAAATCTGTCTCCCTAAAATGAGCAACATAAATTATTTTAACTTAATTCATATATATATATATATATATATATATATATATATATATATATATATATATATATATATATATATATATTAGAGTCTGTGGGTTTCATGTCCCGAAACTGCAGTTTTTTTTTTTTTTTTTTTTTTTTTTTTTTTTTTTTTTTTTTTTATATCGATGAAATTTTACTCACTAGACTTTTAACAAGAAGAAGATGACTGTTTACTTTAAATTACAGTAAATTATTTTGCTGCACAACAATCAATCAAATTACAATTTACTACATATTACAGATTCAGAATAGCTACAATGATTTCAATATAACTATTTGGAATCAAACGCATAGATTCAGTTTTAACGCAACATTCTAAAATTACTGTCATAGAGCTGTAAACATTATGTAAATTTACTATTTTTGAAACTTTGTTATCTAGAAATATTTCATGCAAATGAAAGTTACTTGGAAACTTACAATTAACAAAATCTAAAATTAACATTAGCTTTACGTCCATTATTTCACTTCTTAGTAAATTCAATCAAGGAAATTGAACGAAAAAAATTTCCTAGAAAATTAAAATCGTCATTTTTATAATGATAATCACGAAAATGATGCTTTCAAACTGTGATGCAATGTGATATCTTTAGCTGAGATTTTGCTAATTATTAAGCACTTTTTAAATTTCTCAAGATAGCATTTGTGTAAATTTCTTGGTATTTCTTGGTTTTGTTGGTAATCGTTACATGTTTTAAAATGCAAGATATCTTTTAATATACATATATACTTAACGAATTGAATACATCGAATGGAAAACTTGCTACAAAATAGAATCTTTGAACTTTAAAATAGGATTAAATCTGGGAGAATTTGTACATTTTTTGTGTATTAAATTTATTTTACAAACTAACGAAATTATGTTACTATATTTCACTTGTTTATATGAAACTTTTAGTGAATTAATTCTGATGCTTTCGAAAATTTAGCCTCGCCAGCAAATACTAAATATAAAATAATATATAGGTATAAGGGAGTGTATGTATGCATATATGAAGGCAGTTTTGTCTGTTTGCTAAGCATTCTATACTCGCCTCACCAGCAACTATTAAATATAAAAATATATATGGGTATAAAGGATTGTATGTATGCATATATGAATGCAATTTTGTCTGTCTCCTAAGTATTCTATAATTGCCTCACCAGCAACTACTAAATGTAAAATCATATATCGGTATAAGGGATTGTCTGTATGCATATATGAATGCAGTTTTGTATGTTTTCTAAGCATTCCATAATTGTTTTACCAGGAACAACTAAATATAAAATAATATATAGATAAAAGGGCGTGTATGTATACATATATGAATGTAGTTTTTTTCTGTTTGTTAAGCATTCCATAATTGCTAGACCGACAGTTTTTGTACGAAGATTAAGGTAAAATTCAATAAAAGTTTGATAGGTGAATTTGTTCGGATGCTTAAGTAATGGAGATCGAATGTTTTATTACTATTTACAAATGACAACGATGTGTCAGGCGCGAATGGATATATTTTGATTCTCATAATTACTAGAAAGAGAACTTTTAAAGAGAAAGTAATTTTTTTTTAATTTTAAAAGTGTTTGTGTCTTATTTCAGTATATATTTTTGTATTTTGTTTGGATGGATGGAGTTTGTTTAACTATTTTCATTTAATATTCTTTTACATTCAATATCCCCAATTTTTCAAATGTCAAATATTTTCCATTGATATTAATTAAATTATACGCTTTCAAAATAAAAGTATTTTAATCTTCATTTATGACTGTTGAAGCATAATGAATAGATCGCAAAACAACTTTTATTAAAGATACCAAAATAATAACAATAATA
>CM063504.1:65322049-65365240 GCA_032207245.1 Pardosa pseudoannulata
GGTGTAGACATCAGAATTTTTGACAGACTAGCTATGATAACATAAAATCTGTATATAAGCATAAACTTTTTCATCTAAGCACTCCGTATTGTGTGTTTAGTATTTATGTTTTCTTTACCTTACAACAGCTTCTAGGTGTTTAATCTGGAGTTATGAGGCTTCTTAAATGTTCCTTAATATAATCATTCTAAACAAATTATTTTTCTGTACTATCTGCAATACCATTTTAACTATGGTACCCCTCAAAATTATTTAATATCTATTATTATTTAATGTCTATTATGTTTATGACATCTAAATGCGATGATTTAACGTGGGGGACTTTAAAATCTTTCTCAAAGAGCCATGATTGTATATAACTCCAAGTTGGACTGGTTATACTACAAAAATGGATGCACTTAACAATTCTCGTTTTATGGTACATTGAAAACTTTAGGAAAATATGGTAAAGAAATATTCATGTCACTCATGAATAAAATAATATAAACTCTTATACACTCCATGTTTTTTTTAAATGCCTCTTAAATCTTCATTGCTATATGAAGATTTAACTCAAATATTTCATTATGTAAATTACATAAAACTTTTTTTTAATATTTTAGAACTGTTTTAACTATTACAAAATCAAGATATATTCTGTCATATTTATTACAATGAAGCGTGTAGAAGAATCAATTCATTAGAATTTCGGAAGGAAACATTTATTTTAAGACTCACACTGAGACTTAATTTAAAGTTTTAAGTATTATCCTCTAACGTAAATTATAGCTAACTGAAAATTGTATTTTTTAAAAGGAACCAATAATGCATACATATTTTGGGTATAAATTCAAAAACTGACGAAAGTTTGAAAACACATATGAGCAGAATAAAAATATAACTATTTATCCGCTAAAATTACCTAAATCTTTAATTAATTGAATAATATCAATTCTTCTTACAAACAAAAATAAAATTTATGTGTTTATTATGTAGAATTTTTTTAAATCTTATGGATTGTGATACAACTTTAATTTAATTTATTCTACACTATTCTTATCTTCTACACTATAAGTTCTATAACATTCGTCTTTAAATAAAGGGAATAATTACATACATTTATAACATAGAAAGCTGTTTTTGAATACTAAAAACAATTTTGTATACTTTTTATGAGAAGGTATTTTTTAGTAAATTTAGAAGTTTATGATCACTGAAACCAAATACATTTTCAACAAGCACTGATATTGCTTTATATAAGAAACTTTGATAACAGAATTTTCTGAAATCTGAAAACTTCTGCAGCAATAAATCCCACTCTATTGATAGCAAAATGATAAATATTGACTTTCAACATATTTATTAATTTATTTTTACGTTTTCTTTTAAACTACATGCACGTTATTCCATTTTGAATTCAATGGAATTTTTAATATTCATGTTACTATTTAATGTTCATGAATTATTTAATGGGTATGAATATGTAACTATCCACTTTCGACATATTTATTTTTTTATTTTTACTCTTTCTTTTAAAGTACTTGCACTTTATTCCATTTTGATTTCGATGGTTAAACTATTTAATGTTCATGAATATGTAATTATTGACTTTAAACATATTTATTTCTTTATTTTTACTTTTCTTTTAAACTACATGCACGTTATTCCTTTTTGATTTCAATGGTTAAACTATTTAATGTTCATGAATATTTAATTATTGACTTTCAACATATTTTTTTATATATTTTTACGTTTTCTTTTAAACTACATGCACGATATTCCATTTTGATTTTCATGGTTGAACTATTTAATGTTCATGAATATATGACTATTGACTTTCAACATATTTATTTATTTATTTTTACGTTTTCTTTTAAACTACATGCACGTTATTACTTTTGATTTCGACAGATAAACTATTTAATGTTCATGAATGTGTAATGAATGACTTTCAACATATTTATTTATTTATTTTTACGTTTTTTTTTAAACCACATGCATGTTATTCCTTTTTGATTTCCATGGTTAAACTATTTAATGTTCATGAATATGCAATTATGGACTTTCAACATATTTATTTATTTTTAAGTTTTCTTTAAACTACATGCACGATATTCCATTTTGATTTCGATGGTTAAACTATTTAGTGTTCAGGAATATGTAATTATTGACTTTCAACATATTTATTTATTTATTTTTACGTATTCTTTTAAACTACATACACGCTATTCCATTTTGATTTCCATGGTTAAATTATTTAATGTTCATGAATATATAATTATTTCCGGTACAACGGATATGTTAGTCCTATAAAATAGGGAATTATTAAATATTCTACAAAATAAATCCTGAAATTCTTTTATGCACCATGTGAAAAATTTAACTCATATTATTTGTTGATTTTTGATATTTAGAAATGGGAATAAATGAAAAATAAATGATAAAAATTATCATTTCTAACAGACACAGAGTAAAACAGATACAAAATAATGACCCTTTGTTTTGCTACTTGAAGACCCTCCGTCGTCAAATGACAACAAGAGAGGGGGTAGGTGACAGAACGAAAAGAAAATGACTGGAAATGCTCCAGAGTTGGCCCGTCGTAAACAGACCCTAAGCTCCTTAAAAGTTGAGAATGTTTCTAAAATATTTCGCAGGAGAAAACAAAAAAATAGCGAAAAATTCATACTTTCTTTGTATAACAAAATAAAATTTACATTACAGGGTAGACAATTTCTTCGTATGAATGTATGGTAAAACTGAATATTTTGTATAAATTTTAAATTTAAATAAATAATTAGTATATCGGATTTATTGAAGTTTAACACGGAAGCAGGAAATGCTTCGTATAACTGAATATTTTATATAAATTTTCAACTTAAATAATAAATTAATATATGGGAATTGTGGGAGTTCCTAGTTATTACAAACACTGCTCCTTATACCTGAATGCTTGTAATAAATTTAAAATATAAAAAATAAATTAATATATTTGATTCATGAGAGTTCTGCAGGGAACACGAAAGACTTCGTATAACTGAATTTTCCGTATAAATTTTCAAATAGAAATGCTTCGTACAGATAATTATTTCATAGAAGCTAGTTTTGTATGAATGAGAGTTTCTATTTTGTGAGCATATATGTAATATGGGCGAGACTCAATCAAAATCACGACACAGTTTATTTCTGGTGAGATACATGAAATCCATATAACAGGCAAAAATCTTTTACAATCTCGTGCACCCAGACAATGTGATCCTGCACACACACACTTTTCAAGTAGGGATTTCTCAGGTAAAAAGACTACCAATAATCCCTAAGCACAATCAATCACGTGAACAAAATATACCTATGTTTAAAGAGAACGCGATGCAACGGCGTAATTTAGCGGTGTATCGTCATCAAAGAACTTTGCTTTGAAAGGTGGACTTATTTGGATACAAAAGGATTGTTTTCTAAGGCACCACGAAGTCTATACGGCCGTGCACTATAGTAAAGGAACAATATGCCAGACTACACGGCACCGTCACTGACGGCTGAAAAAATGACCGCGGGAACAACAAAGGATTTGCCGCTTCTCAGATGTAGCCGCTAAGAATTCCTGGGACCCCTGGCTTTGGGGCCGATGATTGCTTAGCCCGGACCAATCCAGTTGTTCGAAGGTGAGGTCATCGCTAGGTGACCCAATAATAAAATTGTGGGTGAAGCCCCTCTCTTAGAGGCCCCTCCCCTAGAAAGAGACGAAGAAGATTTGTTTTTTAGAGAAATTAGTTAGCTAGCAACCAGCTAATTCAGAGGTCGCCTTGACCAGTCTCTCTACCGGAGAGTTTTTTTTGCTATAATCCCACCTTGTTATCTTTTCTTTAAGGAGTAGCCCGCATCGGCTAACTCGGAGGTCGCCTCGACCAGACTCTCCATCGGAGAATTTCATTTAGCGAAATCCCGTCTTGGGATAAATCTCTATATTGAAGCGATACCCTGTGCTTTGGGTTTCCGTATTCTAATATAATCCTCTTCAGCATTGTTGCTGTTCTTCCTAACTAACTGAGATAGATCTTCTACCTGTACTACAGTGAACTTTCGAGGGAGCTACGAATTGTTCCTTCCGTCTAATCCCCCATATTTCGGCAGAGACTGAATTTAGTTTAGGTACCCGTCTCTACTCAGGCCTACGTGTACTAATCACTTACCTGTGATCAAATTGTTTTTTTTTCATAGTTGTGAAATTATGCATATAGCAGAAGTGTAAATAAACCCATTAATCAAGATACATCTGATTCATCTTTGTGTCTCCTAAAACAGGGACCGGATACGTTACAGAGGTAACTATTGGTTAATTTAGTACAGACAGAGGCTGAATTAAGTGTATAGCATGTCTGGAGGGAAAACTTAGAATTACCTCGCAAACCCAAACGTACTTTATAAACAAAAGTTATTAAATTAATATTAAAACATGTAAATAAGGGATTTTAATATTGCATATATATATAGATATATATAAAATTTTCAGTAGGGATGAAATGCAGTATTCCATTATTTTGAAATGTAATCGCATACATACATATATATATATATATATATATATATATATATATATATATATATATATATATATATATATATATATATATATATATATATATATATATATATATATATATATATATATATATATATATATATATATATTTATATATATATATATATATATATATATATATATATATATATATATATATATATATATATATATATATATATATATATATATATTATATATATATATATATATATATATATATATATATATATATATATATATATATATATATATATATATATATATATATATATATATATATATATATATATATATATATATATATATATATATAATAGAAAATAAATTAAAATTATATCTATTACTCATCCTTCTGAGGGAATTAAAGCGAATATAAGCTAGTTTCAGTTTAGAGACGTATATATGTGAAGGTTTTTAATTTAGTTTATTTGTATTCATACATTTTCCTCTTAAAATGATGGCTAATTTCACACTAAAAACTTACCTTAGAATTCCTGTTACATTTTCAAAGAGATATTTTTTTAAATTTCAGAGATACTTTATGACATGGATAAATGGTATAAGACCATGAAATTGCATTTTCATTTAAATAGAAATATGAGAAATCCTGGAATGAAAATTTAAAAAATTCAATAATATTTTAATTTTTTATAGATGTTTACATGTTAAAAGAGATCAGTTTTTTGCAGTCTTTTTAGTTCTTGTTTTCAATACCTATTCTAGGATATACTGATTTTTCTAATTTAAAATCGTTTCATTTAAACATTTAAAGGAAAGAATTAAGAACTGCATAGCATATATGAACGTTTGATGAATATTACTTTTCTTTGAGAGCTTTTGATCTTTACGGAGAATCACACTTTATAATCACCAACAGAAAATATATAAGAAGAAAAATTAGTACGTAGAAGATGTATTCTCTTAGCCTGCAGCTTTTAGATAGACTGTTTGAAACATTAAAACTGATATTCTTATCCTTTACTTAGTATCCGTTACTTTTTGAAGTATGCATTAACAAAGACAATAAATAAAATATATTATTTATTAGGCGTTATATAATTTGTTATAGCAGTGGTCGGCAAACGTATTAGCCAAAGAGCCAAATATGAACATTACAAAAATTTAAAAAAAAATTGGGAGCCAAATCTGCTTGTTTAGTAAACTTTTATTACACTAAATAAGTAGTACACTAAATAAAATTAAATTTCATACTTAATAATAATTTATTAAGGTGAACAATGTGCTTACATCTCCTTGGAAAGTTTGAGTAAGTCAGGTTTGTATGTTGTTGTTTTTAATTTTAGGCTTGATTCCAAGTTCTCGTGAATAAGACTACTTCTTAGTTTACTCTTGATAATGCTTATGCTTGAAAAAGATTGTTCGCATATATATGTAGAACCGAAAAAGGAAAGAACAGCAAAAACGAACTTTTTCAGCCAATCGTAAGAGTCAGGAATACTATTCCACTATTCCAAGCGTTGAAAATGATCTTGTCTTCCTTCTCCAGGTCATTCCTATTAGACCAATTGTGTTGTGAACTAAGATCACATTTTTACAACAATATACACTTTTAATTGCATATCTATCTTTTAACTTAAAAAAATTATACATGTTCTCGTTTATAGAAAAAATCAATTAAAGTTTCAATTAGACTTGTGCCGATCTCGTCAATGTCAGCCCGACTGCATTTTTGTTAATGCTAGCTGTTAAGCTTTCTCATTGTCAAGGAGTTTTATAATTAATGGTTAATTTATATATATATATATATATATATATATATATATATATATATATATATATCCTATTACTCCAATATCAATCAATCCTAGAGAGAATTTGAAGATCGCCATAAACCTGTAAACGACCTGTCACTTTCCAGTTTATATATATGCGTAAGTATGTGGAGCAAGTAAATTTGTATGAACATCTAATACATATTGCAAAAGCCACGAAAATTCTGATAATTAATTGTGTGCGTGGATGAATATATGTAATCCAAAATATATATGGACCCACATATTTAATTTTTTTTTTACTTTCTTATAACTGGCATGGATTTTTATGTCTAAAAACACCCATACATACAAGGGATGCCAAACATTGTATGATCAATTTTGAAATGAAACAAAATCTTTTTAATAAGCTTCTGCCCTTGTGTGTACATCAATTAAAACTTATAGCCATCTTTGGATGGACAAATACAAGACATGAACCACATTTACGGGTACATGCAACCAATCCTCGTAACAAAATGTTAACTAATTTAAAATTGTCTATGGAGTTTAACCCTCCGAGTGGAACACATCGAGGAAACATAGTTTCCAAAAAATAAGCTAAAGGTTTATTGTGTCAGTGGCCAAAGCGTTCTATGATTTTTTACTTCACCCTTTGTCGACTAGAATGGAATATGGGAAACCCACCCTCGTTATTGTCCTTTACTTCCGGTTATAAATAGGTATATAAATAAATATTATAGATTGTTAATTTTTAATACACATAAAGCTCGTCGAGTCTAGAAAATCATCCCATAAGAAATTACAGATTCTAAAAGTATAAATAAAATATTCTTTAAGAGAAATATTTATATTTTTTTTTTACGAAAGTCATCCAAGATATTTAAGTGGTGCAATTAGAGATACATCTGTTACCGCAAACGAAATACTTCTAAATAGAGATTTACAAAGCCATGAAAAGCTATCAGCTTCTTAGTGCCTCAGGGAGTAGAGATGCATCCCTCAATAAATATCAGTCAAAGATTTGTGCAGTTCCTAAACAATCGACCTGACTCTCCGACCTCAAAACTCCATGGAAGAAAACACTGGCAGAAATGTACATTACATCCATTTTCGGAATGTTTGTGGAGGTCGAAAATTGTAAGTGACAACCGCTTTGAAGATATCATCGGTTTGGAGGAATTGTACGTGAGAACCGCTTAGAGGGTTAAAAACTGTTCAGTTTGATCTCAAAACTACACCTCAAATATTCAATTATAATAAGATTAAGGGAATGTGAGGTATTGTGTTAGATTAATTTCGCCACCGAATTCTATATAGCGATTCTATTCAGCGATTTTACAAAACCAAACTATATGACTGTGATTAGACTAGTTGATAGGACTCGGCGTTGGATTTTAAATATGTGTAATTCTATTCATATTCCTGCATTCTATTCTTATTCATCTACGAAACATGTGTTTAAAGCCTGACATAATTTATGATTCCTTATTCATTGCTCCGTTTATTCTCCATTTATCGTGACGTGTTAATAACAAAGAGAAAGTCTGTTCGACATTGGTTTTCTGTTTTTATCCATAATTCAATTTCTACAGATTCTTCATGCAAGTCCCAAAAATAAACAAAAGGTAAGCAGTTACCTGATTCGATTCTTCATTGCTGTTAAACATTTACAGTTATTAATTAACTTAAAATAATTCTTAAAACCCAAAGTTCAAGATTTGTTATTATTCAAATTCGAAATTCATTAACTATTCAATCCACCGAGCTGTTGTAGTTCATATTGTGCTTATCAAGCCAGTCTCTGATAATTCATGCTGAGTAAATGGATAAGATTTTTTAAGCATTTATAGGGAATGAGAAAACGATTTTGTACCACTGGATGAAGATAGGCAGACACGATACTGACGTAATCATTGATTTAACATGCCCTTCAAGATATTAACTGATTCTAAGTCACAGTAAGGCATAGTGTTCAACAACGCTATTGATGTCGGTGTTGGACAGCCAATACCATAGCCATGAGCTGGGAATTTGCAAACGTAAAGACGTCCGGCAGTCTGGAATAATGTAAACTAATCAAATTACCTTCTCCCTCTGCTATTGAGCTCATTTCTTATGATCGATTCACCACTTACACCGCTTCAAGACATTGCAAGATGTCATTAATGATTCTAACGTGACAGCTCTACCGTGAATGTTTGCATATGGATCAAGGCGGATAGATTTCTCGTTACACTACGTATGTAGCTTATCTCTGTTATCAAGGATGTATTTGTCTTATTCTTTTTATCACAATATCCAATTAAATATCCACCTGTCAATATCCTTCAACTTCAAATTTCGGACTATGTTATATTTGGCAGATGATATCTTTTGTAGTTTACTATAGATTGCATTCATCGTCAGTATAGTTCATCTCCCAACACCAACAAGGACATACTTTCCCGCTACCGTGGCCAAAAAAACCTCCCCCTTTGGAAATCTCTCAGTTTAGATGTAACGATGTTATGTCAAACCAGAAAAGTTTTGAAATTGAACATTATACCTGCTACGATTAGACTGATCTGTACACACTCTCTGAGGCACCATTTCTCACCAGATAACGAGAGCATATAAGATGTCCTTTCAAGTATTCTTTATCCTCAGATGTTCATACTCGTTTCTCTTAAATAGCTTTACCAAAATGCAAACGCGTAGGAAAGTCTAGTTATGGTAGAATGTTTAAATTTACCGATTGAGTGTTTGAAAAATGGTAAAAGAAAGATGATATGGAAAGACGGCTTATCCTGACACGGCTATCGGCGTGATGAATGACAAACAGTGATTCATCTGACCAGGCAACTCTTTTCCACTGATCCATCGACAAGCCGCTATGTTCCCGGACCCAGCGTAGGCGCAGTTGACGATGACGCTTGGTCAGCAAAGGCACACGAGTGGGACGTTTGTTGCGTAGCCCCTTATCCAACAGTGTCGGCTGAACAGTGTACTCCGATACTACTTTACTTGGCCCTGTATTGTATTGGGTTGTTAGCTGAACCACTGTCCGGATCCGGTTTTGCTTTGCCATGCGAAACAGTCTCCAACGACCTTTACTCTTGATAGCTTGTAGACGTCCAACACCATGTCGTCTACTGCTGGTTTCACCATCATTCTTTCACTTTACATAAGTACTACCAACTGTATATCGCAAACAACCCAAGAGCAGTTTTGGAAATACTTGTTCCTAGCTTTCGAGACATTACAATCTGCCCTCTATCAGAATCGCTTAGATCCGAAGCCTTTCCCAAAACACACAAACGTAAGTGAAAAAATGATTCTTCAGAATCTCCAGCAGCAGTTAAATACCAATTCCACCTGATCACATGCCTTCCGAGCCATGCAGGCTAGTTCATTGCAAAATGTAGGAGTGGTCATAATGTTTTGGCTCTTGAAAGTATATATATATATATATATATATATATATATATATATATGAACTTTATTTGAGACTATTTAAAATATATGGCTTTCTAAGATGAGAGGTCATAAATTATTAATGCATGAAAACACTTTTGTATTACAAAGTTCAGCCCAGAGAGAGAGATGACGTGGTATATTTGAAATGAGAGAGCAACTTATTTAGTTTTATTAACAGTCAGGAAGTTAGAAAGGAACTTAGATCATTGAAAGAGTCAACTGTTTTATGTAGCGATTGAGCAGAATATTAGCAATTCAGAGTTAGCTTTGGCAGGCTGGTTTGAAAGGACTTCAGCAGTTAACATTTTTTTAAATAAGATATTATATAGATTGGAAGTTTATATGAAAGACTGAGAATAAAAAGACAAGAAAATTTTAAATGGAATAATTCTGGTATATTACAAATATACATATATATATATATATATATATATATATATATATATATATATATATATATATATATATATATATATATATATATATATATATATATATATATATATATATATATATATATATATATATATATATACATATATACATATATATACATATATATGTGTGTATATATTATTTATATATAATATATATATATATATATATATATATATATATATATATATATATATATATAAATATATATATATATATATATATATATATATATATATACATATATACATATATATACATATATATGTGTGTATATATTATTTATATATAATATATATATATATATATATATATATATATATATATACATATACACATATATTATATATGTATATGTATATGTATATATATACATATATATATATATATATATATATATATATATATATATATATATATATATATATATATATATATATATATATATATGTGTGTGTGTGTGTGTGTGTGTGTGTATAAATTTTACTATTAGAATACATTTCAGAATTTTTTTTATGTCCACAAGTCACCTAGTGAGCCATGCACGCCTATAAATATATGAGTATTGTTACCCCAACTTATGAAAACAATTCAGTACGAGTGAATTTATAACCAAACATATGCCTTTCAAAACTTTTATTAACATACAACACATTATACACATAATTTATTCACTTCAAAATATGAAGTTTTCAAACTTTGATATCATAGTAACTGAAAAACACAAAATA
This sequence comes from Pardosa pseudoannulata, assembly GCA_032207245.1. NCBI lineage: Eukaryota > Metazoa > Arthropoda > Arachnida > Araneae > Lycosidae > Pardosa > Pardosa pseudoannulata. The sequence continues at coordinate 65,332,969 of CM063504.1, forward strand.
TATTCTTTCAAACACAACAATGTTAAAACTCTGATACATAATACCATGAATTTATAATCAAACTTACATGCTTCACAGTTGTTTAAAAGCATACAGTATTTTGATATACATAATATATTCATTTGAAAACATGTCATTTTTAAACTCTAATGTAATAACCAAGAAACACGAAATATATTCTTTCAAACACAACAGTTTTAAAACTCTGATACACAATACTTCACATAATTAATATATCACAATAAATAAATATATATATATATATATGTATGTATATATATATATATATATGTATATATATATATATATATATATATATATATATATATATATATATGAAACAACTATATATTTATACACTAAGATAAGTTAAGAAAGACGTAAAGTCAGATCTTATATTACAATAAATGAAACATCCTCTACTGAAAGTTTAGTTTTAATCTCTTGAAACTGACTCCATACAGGAAACGGGTATGATTAAAAAAAACTAGCATTGTTTACATTTCTTATTAAAATTTCTGTATTGAAAAAGGAATGAAGGTGTATATATTCCTCCTTATAATGTTATTAAAATACATGTACGTATGGACTGTAAAAAAATATATTGATAAGAAAAGTTTAAAAATTAGGAAGGATTAGTCTATAGCTTCTATTATCTTCTTTGCTTTTCGTAAAAAATACTGACGGAGTGGGTTGTTTTCAGTATTTTTTCACGGGTATAAATGCATTTGTATCATGATGTTTATTTCCAGTCAGTCACATTGATGTTAATGTCATGTATAACATAATAACACAAACATAAAAATAATTCTGTGCAATATTTCGGTGATTTATGACCAGTGATACGCATTTGCTCTCTCGTGATTCACGAATGATGTGTACTCAATGCACAAATGCTATACTAAGGAGCATGACATTTTAAAATGATATTGATTGTTCTTCTAAACTCTATTTCTCAGTAACTTGAAAAAATGATTTACTCTTAAAATAAAACAAACGCAGTTCGATCACAAATCTATTTATTAACAATATTAAAACTTGATAGAGACTGAGATACATGAAAAAAATGATTCATCTGGAATAATTTGAAGTCATTAATTCGATACTAACACTTTCAAACTGTAAAATATTGAAATTTTAGTTTTTAAATATAGTGTAACTTAGATAAGCGAAGTAAAATAATCATCAACTTATTATATCTATTATTTATTTTATTCTGATTATAAAGAACACTTTTTTAAAATTTCATTACTTGCCAAGTTCAAGAGTCTGTTTGTTACCTTGCCGTTTTCATCGAAGTAAACCAAACTCGAGTGGGTCAACTTTTAGCTGTTTCAGATATAAAAATTCCTACCTATGTACTTTCTGGGTTATTTATTGTTTTCTATTAATTTGTCTAGGAAAGTACATACAAAAGGATAGAAAAATATGTTTTGCAGCAATGAATAAAAGGCAGAAAATATGATAAATCTTTGTAGTATTGTATATTTTTTCCAATTTAAAATATACCTAATAAAGCAAATTTTGTTAAATAAGAAAATATTTAAGGGAGTTTAAGTTTATTTAAAATGTTTTCGTCTAGGATATTCTATATCTTAATCGAAATGCATAATTTTAAATTTAAACTTGGCTCTTCAAGACTATTTCTCATTAAAAATTAACTGTTATAAATTGAAATAGTTCTTACATCAAGAAAAATTTGGTTTAAAGTTTCTAATCAAAATATTTGTTATTTATCCCGAGATACCTCGGGTTCCTATATATTGCAGTTAATAATTATTCCAAGAAAACTCTGGAGAATCAGAATTTGTTTTACGATTTGTTTTATCACTATTATACTCGATCTGGAGGAAATTAAAGGAAATGTGTAGCTTTAATAGGTAGTTTGCCAAGTTCTGTTGGTTTCGTGGTCCTTTTGGCTGAAATGGTTAAGTGTTTAACACTGATAGTAAAACTTCACAAAATTCACAAATTTCACAAAACATCCACTCTTAATTACATCATTGCCAAGTCCAAAGTCCGGGCCTTTGGGGAATCTTAGGATCTGTGTTTCTTTTAAGAAGTACGAGTTTCTTTTTAGTATCTATTTTTAGCTTTAAGACTACTTTTGAAATGGAATATTTGAAACCTGCATTAATATAGCTAATTTCCAATTATATTTATATAAATTTACTTGCTTTATAAGTTGTGTATATGTGCTTACATTGGTGCACATTAACTTATGAATCTGTAAGAAATATTTTGTAAGTTATCCTTCACATGAATAAAAAATATGATATCTATGAGACACAGTTTAAAATTATTCCTGAACTATCAAATGATGCAAATAGTTTAATTCGTTTTGTCCCATTTTAAATATAGGAAATTAAACAGTATCAATATGTTGTTTGCCATTTCAGGTACAAAAAAATGAAATTTTGAAAAATTTATGCCCAAAAATCTTTTAATTGCATACGGCGTATTGTCTATCAGCTTATCAAAAACAATTTTCCTTGCTCACAAATACTTTTGAGCTGAGTGTATATTGAATATTTTTTTAAATAAATAAAGTCATTAAAAATTTTAATTGGAACCACATTTTAAAATTTTCAAACCTAAATATCCAAAATACGTATTTAGGAAATTAATATACTATAGGTTCAATATCACACTGATCATTTATAAAATATATTACAGGTGTTACATTTAAAATACATCATATACAATATCTGTGAACGACAAATGGAACAACAAATGAAATTATTCTAAACTTTTACCTTTGAAAAGTCGTACCTAATTTTCGTAATATTTTATCGATTTCTTATTTACCCTCATCAATTAGTATAATTACATTTATGAATCTAAAATAATTATCTTTTCCAAAACAATTATGTTTTCGATGCATATTTTATGAGTTAGGAAAAAGTTGTTGAAAATTAACCCTAGATATCGATGGAGGGAAATGTATAACTGTAACTGTAAAAGTAAACTATTTAAAAAGCCATTATACAAATACAACCTGAAGTAACCGTTTATGTTTTACTTGATTCTTAAAACAGTAAAGTGTATTTGAATTACCAATTTAATATTTTTTATCATGTCTGATTGTCTTTGTCTTGTATTACCGAAAGATAAATATTTGGCGCCCTACAGAAAGGTGCTTTATTGCCATGATTTCTGATGGTGAAAAGCATACATATGGAGAAAAAGAATAGTCTGGAATATACATAGAGAAAATGGTTGTAATTCATGCTCTTTAGCTCGACTAAAATGCAAGTACTGTAAACTGAAAAAGGTATCTACATGCTAAGGGCAAAACTCCAAACTGTTCCAAATTTTTCCTTAGAGGGAAAAAATGAAGCTATGTTACTTAATTTTTTCAACATTGTAAACAAAGTAGCTTGAAATGACTATGGTAAAACAATTGGTGGTATTTCTAATAATTTTTAAAGAGTAATATTTTTTGTGGGTGGGGCAATGTTATGAAGGAATATTAAATTATTCCTATAGAAGCTTTAATATCATAGATAATGTGATATTATTCCCCTAAAAATATAAAACATGAATAAAAACTTTGGTCACAATAAAATTAGAATGACGAGTTTCAACTTTGCAGGTGCCATAATTATCCTACCCTGTAGTTGGATAGCTTTCAAGATAAATATGTAGGTCTAAAATGACATTAAATAACTTATGGACGTTTTTTTACTATAAAATACATGGGGGAAAACTGATGCTATAACTGCTATAAAGAGAAAAGTAGTAGTGTATATGTATCTTAAAGTATTTTATCATAAAAAATTAATTGTAGCTTTTGAAAATAACATTTAAGCAAAAAAAATTTAGCCTCGAATCATTGATAAATTTAAATACTTTGAGGGAACACATATCGTGTTTCCAGTTAAATTCAAACATTCTTTTATAAAATTATTAAAAAGTAGAGTATCAGTATTTTTCCTTACCGGATATCTAAATAAAAGAATAAAAACTTTAGGGAATTTTCAAGGAGTATAATCAGCTAGGATAAATGCGGGTTTGTTTTTATCTAGTTCTCCATAAAATATAACTTTGCAAAAATGGCTTCAAAACATTATTTCCGCAAACCACAAAAATAAACAAACCTAACAACCCTTTATAAAATACTTATACAAATATTAAATACAAATTATCTTTAAAAAATCTTAGTTTTGACAAATTTATATACTACTCCTGCGTATTACGTTTTGTATAAATGTAATAAAAAAGCAGAATGTACTATTTCTAAATTCTCAGAGTAAGAATGTACAATCAGATATTTATTTATTTTAGAGAATTAAATAAATATATTTTATTTACACACTTTTATAAAAATTATATTGTATTAAATTGTATATTTTAAATATTTATTTATATTTTACATTTAATTGTCAAGCAAATATAAATATTATTTTTAATGTATATTGCTATTAAATAAGTCTATAATACTTTTATTCTTTCAATATTTAGATTTGTGGTTATTTTCTTAATTACTTTTTAAAAATATAAAGTATACATGCTTTTGTTTAATTTTCTTTAAAATTTAGCATTTATGTATGTCATGGATATAGTTAAAAATTTTGTATATATCTTTTGAAATTGTGTTAATCCAAATGTTTGTTTATGTTATTTTAAATATTCTTTAATGTTTTAGATTAAGAATTATAATTTATAGATTTTATATTGTCTAAAAAACAAAAGCATAAATTTAAGGTTTGCTTCTAAAATATATAATTTAGAAATCTTTAGAGTGTAATATTAATACCAAGTTGTGTTTTAAGGTTTTCTATAATTGGGATATCAGATATTACTAAAATTTATATCAAAGAGCAAAGCAAAACAAATACCATTTGAAAATCCTTTACAGAAAGTCAATCATTCAAATAATAATAGTTTTTTCTTTTATAGCGGGAAAATGATCTCCTTGTGAAAATGTCAGAAGAAAGGTTTGGCATCCGAGGTTAGACTACTCTTCATAAGTCAACATATTCAATCACTTTGATAGAATATTGCTGAATCACATTTCTTGACACACTCTAGTAACTATTTAAGCAATAACAATCTTACTTATAGTACGAGGAATAGAATGGCTTTCAGACATTCGCAGCAAGAACAAAAAAAAAGAAGCAACTATAAAAAATGCAATCACAGTATTATTACCTAACAAGAGAAGGTACAACGATCTCATTTGCTGTTGCTTACTAATTGAGAGAACATTAAAGCCAATCACAAAAGTAGAAAATTCTTGATTGCGGTATATAATTTTGTGTCACAAACTGTTGATTGAATTTTTTTTTAATTTCTAGGACACGATTATACCACGTACATCTGTGTAACTCTGACATCTGTAAATTTCTATTTTCTACTCGAAATATTTCAATGAGCTTAGTAATATCAGTGCATAATGATAATTGCTAATTTACACTTTAAAATTCTGAAAAATATCAATGGAGCAACTAACCATTGATTGAAGTTAATTACAGTTGAACCCCGTTATAGTAATCCTTTTGTGAAATCAAGAGTAAGTTCACAATATCCAACTTTAGTGAAACAATGAAATTTCTAAGATTTAAACAGCAAGTTTTTTAACCCTTAATTTGGCTAAGTCTGGCCGCTACAGTGGACATGTATATTTATAACTACTATATAACATAATTGTCAGTGTTGACCACAGCGGACATTAATTATCTCAAAAATGGAAAATGATACATTTTTTTTGTTTCTTTTACAGAGATCCTAATGTCTATACAGACATGGGGAAATAACAGAAATTAAAAAATATTTGAAAAAACATCTTCTCAAATTAAGGGTTAAATGATGATTCTTATAACACACAGTATACAAATAATTTTACATAATAATACGGATGGTTATCAAAGGTTTGATGCAGGATTTTTAGAGAGTAATGGTATGAAACAATAAGAATACGTGATTCATACTCAGTTATTCATACTCATCTAAATTTTGCAACTAAAATAGTAATAATAATAATCTGGTGTCATCTTGGTGAACACACAGTCTATCCTGTGAGGTGAAAATAGAGCCTGATATGCAACCAAGAGGTCCAAAATTGGAAAACAAAATAACAAAACCATGTTCCTGAGCACATTTCTAATAAACATTTTCATAGGTAGAAAATATAACACACTCAGCATTTGATACGAGTTTGCAAGAATTACCAGCACAAAGCAATAGGAAATAACTGTTCATACTCATTTAGGATAACTAAAATTTACATTTTAAAGAGAACATTTATTAGCCGATGTAATCTTCACAATACATAGTCCTCTCTGATGTAAATTTAGCTCATTGAGCAGTTTCATTTTTATAAGAATGCAAACATTTTATTCTTAGACGACATTCGTATTTACATAATACCTACAAAATTGCACATTACCAAATGTAATGTACTACGTCACATAATATCATATAACCGCTCTCCAGTTTATGCTGCATTTATAAAATACAAACAGAAGGAACAACGTCCTCGTAGCAAAAGTCCAAAGGGGAAGCCCTCTTACTAAATTCAGTTTGTTTATCCTTCCGCAACTATACCATACATACTATCCAGTTCAAGGATTTAATAAAACTTTCCCTTCTTCAGTATCATAAACAATTTTCATATTAAGCCTTTACAAGTTTTCACATATGCGAGTTTTTTGCAAGTCAGTCAATTTATAATTAGACAATTTATGAGCCTTACAGTAGTTATATTACTCTTCGAGTTCGTTTAATTTTTAACATTACACCATCTAAATAGTAAGTTGTTGGTCTAGTTTGCTAATGCGTAAAATTTAAATTCTAAAACAAGTTGCTCATATTTTTCAGTGCTTTACGTCTCAATCAATAAATGTCATACTTTAATAAAATTTGTCATGATAGTTAAAGCTAATTATTCAATACTTAATTAGCATTTTATATGTGGTCTGTTCACCCCATCAGAATCAGTTCTCTTTATTCTATAGTAATTTTTATGTATTTAGTCTCCGTTCAACACAAGTTTTTATTTCAGTGTCAGCTAGTTAGGTGAGTGTTGTACCTTAACTATGAACACTTTTACAATATATCCTTCACACCTGTAAATTTCGTTTCCTGATCGTGTTTAATTCTCATTCATATGTTCAATTCACAATAAGTTCATTAAACACTAATTAATGTTTATTAGCAATTGTTTACTGTACCTGGCATCATTCATTCATTTTTCTAATAACACTCTTTTGCACTATAACATGGTTTTCAATCTTGGTCTCCTTTTATAATCTCTCTCATTTACATACTGTAATATCACTGCCCAACAGGTTTGGAGTTTTACTGCTATTCTACAACAGCAAATGACACCTTATACCTGTCACATTCTTGATTAGTCTTCTTATGCCCTCAACATTTTCCGAGTAGTAGCAATTCTCTGTCACAACGTATTTCTAAATTTAGGATTAAGGGAAATATAGTTGACGATTCTCAAACTTTTATTCTCAATTTTTCGAGATAATGAAATTTTTATACAGTTTTTTAACTATTTCTCATGATTATCAAGGCAATTATGTAGATTTTAATTTTCTTAAATTCGTCATGCAGCTATATTCCTAATAATATTATAAAAGTTAAATAACATAAATATTTTGACAAAATATTTTATATGATTCCACACTTATGGAATCATATCACACAATCATGCATCACACTATTTTTGTTGTGTATTTTGATTTGTTTATATTTCTTTATAACTCATTATGAAGAATAATTTTAAATTGTTTTATAGAAAATAATTACTATCGAAATAAATTACTTTTGAAAAATTGTTTTAAAGAGCAATCTTAAAAAAATTGTTAAAGTGTAATTTCCTATATATTCATAACGCTAAATCACTACAGAAATAGATTGTATATCACGATATAAGTTTTTTCGAAATCCTCCGGTTCTAACTACTACATATGAATGCTTTTTTTTCATCCAAACACTTTAAATAGTAATTTCTTACATCGATAAATCACTAAATCATCAAAGTTGACTATATATCGCGATGTGTTTCCCAGTGGCGTTAGGGTAACGCTAGCGTTCCCACGACACAGGTTAGAGGTTCGATCCACCGTCTGAGAAAGGTTGACTCAACCTTTCATCCCATCAGAAGGTAGACAAACTGAGAATCAAGCATTCTCAGAAACTAAACACTAGGGGTTCCGATTAGGGTTGACCACCTGACCGAGACATGTGCTTCGTATCCCATTGCTCTTGGTCTCGAAAATGGAGATTAGCACTGTAGGCCTTGGCCTCCAAGTTGAGCTGTTACGCCGAGGAGATTAGTTTAGTTTTAGTTTATAATTCTCGATGTAATATTTTCAACATCACCTTTTAGCCATTACATATAAATGTTTAGTTTCATTTAAATATTTAGCAAGCAGACAAACCTTATGGAACAGCAGTTTAAGTAATACCAGGCAAAAAGGAATCTTCCATCTTTAGATTCTTTCCCTCTCGGTTAATGAGACAAAAATAAATTTATGTCATGTTTCTAAAAGAAGTTCCGTATAATGATGAACCTGAAATTAAAAAAAATTAGAAATAAATAAGTTCGAAAATTCAAACACATATCAAAAAATATAAAGGAACTTATAAATTAAAATATAATTTTTTGTCTCACTGAGACACTCTAACGACGGCCGGATGGGTAATGCAATACTCCATGAAACCAGGCTTAGTGTATTAGAATGTAAAACTCCATGTGTATGTAGTGTATTCGAATCTCACTGCAAACCTGGCTGTCCGGCCTTAAGAAATAGATTCCGGTCGCGTTATTCTTCGTCTAACAAGAAAGGAAGTAAATCTCATAGAAGCAAACCAAACGTTCTTGAATAATTTAATAATAATTACTATTAATAAATACTCCTACATATATACAGTAGAATTTAAACAGACACTTGCCAGGCAAAACCTCGGAAATTTTCAAAATAGATTTGTTTTACATTTTTAAAGAAACTTTAGATTTATGGGAACAAAGTACATTTTAAGCTGAAAATCCTTTGTTATAATAGTTTACTTTGGTTCAATATACACTCTCTACCAATAAGTATTTGGACACCTATGCAAATGATGAAATCTGAGGTCCTCAGGTAGGTCACGGCCTCCGCCGGTGTACATCGTGTAGGAAAGGCATTAGTCGCATGAAAGATGCTGTGGAGTTCGGAGCTCTCTGATTTCAAAAAAGGTATAATTATCGGGTACCACAAATGTGGCCGATACTTATGGGACATATCTAGCTATCTGAAGTACCCAAAATCGACAGTGGCCTATGTGATTTAAAAGTGGAAGGTGAGCGGTGATTCTCGGAATGTGCCACGAGTCGGCAGACCAAAGAAACTGGGAGATAGAAACCGACGAGTGCTGTCTAGAGAAACTCGGAAGAACCGCACTCAACCGATAGTCATCATCCGCCAGGAAATTCAACAGGTATCCGGGAGTATTGTTTCAATGAATACCATACGTAAGGATGCACCTCTGCTTGGTTTTGATGGTCGTTTTGCTGCCCATAAGCCTTTGATGTATTCCGTCGGAAGCCGTGACATACATCAATACCTCAGATATCTTCATTTAGATAGGTATCCAAATGCTTTTTGATAGACAGTGTGTATTATATATATAATATATATATATATATATATATATATATATATATATATAATATTTAAGTAATCTCACGTAAACATGTATATATATATATATATTACATTATTATATATAATAAAGATATTAATTTAATAAAGTATCTAAAATTTTGATTAACAAAACTGCTTTAAGCATTTATTTTATTTACCAGTTTTATGTAAAATTACATTTATTAAAGATAAAAGAGTATAATCTAATTCAAGCAAACTTTGTCTTGGAGGTCAAGCATGATTTGTTTCTTATTTAGACAAAATATAAAATATCAGAGACATATTTCTGAGTCTTAATGCAATTCCGTTTCCCACTTGAATCGCCTGATAGGACTCTGAGGAATGTGGTATATTAGGTTTCCCTTGATGTCCTAACTCTTAGCAAATCCTTTTTATCTGTAAAATTGGCTTATTTGGAAAAAATTATTAGCTTATTTCAGGAAACGAGAAATTGCTCGATAAAAAAGTAAACTGAAGGAACAAAAAACGCCCCTTACTGGAAAGAAAATAATTCTAAGAAATCATTTCCAGGAAAACTAAAGAAGTAAACAAGTTCTTCACTCTCGGAAATATGCCTTAAAATCTGGCAAATATTTTACTGGTTTATTAGAGTCACTATATGAAAGGCATTACATTAAAACGACCGTGGACTGTTAAAATTAAGTTTTATTTTTTTAAATTATTCTATTCTAAAATACATTATCCATAAGGAAATACATTTCTGTTAAAATTAGTAAAAAATAGGAAGGGCAATAGAATTTATGTTCATAATTATTGATTTTTAATCGACTTAAAAAATATTGTGAATAATTCACGTGCATTGTTTCTCATTCTATTGACCTTTATTAGTTATAACATACATTAAGCCATACTCTTCACTTACATATTTAAGGCAAATATAAAAAGAAATGCAAGAGTATTCTTGAAAATATCCATAATGTCTGCAACAAACCTTTTAAGTATAGTAAACATAGAATATGCTTTTCGTTTGATTCTAACATGTATTGTATAATCTACAAAACAGATAATAAATCAGAGACTTAGAGGTGAGTCATGTACTTGAAAAGATTGAAAAACTTTTTAGGATTACAAAGAAGTTTTTATATATGAAATAAAATGTGTCTTCCATACCTTAACCGCTCGTCCGTGCCATATATATACATATTTAAATATATACATATATATATATATATATACATATATATATATATATTTATATGTATTTATATATATATATATATATATATATATATATATGTATATATATATATATGTATATATATATATGTATATATATATATATATATATATATATATATATATATATATATATTTATATATATATATATATATATATATATATATATATATATATATATATATATATATATATATATATATATATATGTATATATATATATATATATATATGTGTATATATATATATATATATATATGTATATATATATATATATATATATATATATATATATATATATATATATATATATATATATTTATATATATATATATATATATATATATTAGTTATATACAAAATTATTATACTTCAAATATCTCTTTAAGATTCTCATTTTCCCATTCTTATTATTTCAAATCTATTTTTCCAGCCGTCTAATGTCTTAATAAAATGAGTGTACGCTGAATTAAAGTTATTTTAATAGTCACCCAAATCTAGCTCCAAAATAAATGCTAACTTTCTGTCCACTCTCCACATTTCCCAGCTGTTAAAAGCAAATAGATCACTCTTACAATGACTAAATTGCTACAATAAAGCTGACTCTTTATCGAGAAAAGGTATATCGTTGTGGAGACAACCTCGCAACTGTAAGTATTTTCCGTGTCTCATTCTATACTCTGCTGTTGGAGGAGATAGTTCGTCAGATTTGAATATCTTTTCTTAGATCTTAAATAAAAGTTAAGTTCCACATTGGACTTGCTGATCCTTCATTTTATGGAGTCACGACTATTTGATACTTACGTTCAGTTGCTTAGGCTTCTCATTAACCTGTAAGCGTGGACAATTAATAATAATAGGGGCTAATTTTATGTATGTATTATAAGACCGGTAGATTAAGTATCATCGTGTTACGTATGTATGTATATATATATATATATATATATATATATATATATATATATATATACATAAATGTGTATATATCAATAATCCTTTGTATGTGTGTAATTTGCTATGCATTCCGATATGCCTGAACCGCACTGAAATTTTGCCTAGTGATTCAGGTCAGGCTATGGTAGGTTTTAGAAAGATCAAGTTTGTTTCAAGATCACCAGGTATATGGAAAATTATTTTTGCCTTTCATCTGGTCTGGTGTTTTTAAATGCACCCATGATTATACACTGGTGTGTAAAACTTAAGCAACAGATGGGTTTTTGCCATAACTTCACGAAAAATCATCTGAGAGATATGAAATTCAGAAATGATGGAGAGTATTATGTACGTAAAGGATAACGAAAGCATCGGCGCTAAAAAGGAATACAAAACTTACGGTATGGAATCAAACATAAAAAGCTCTATAGTATCGTGAATCCTGATTGGCTATCCAATGGATGGGCCAGCATAGTCCCCTGATTTAAATCCCATGGAACATGTGTAAAATGCTTTGGGGAGACACATTGCAGCACGCTTACATCATCCGGAGAACACCCAACAACTCAAACAGATGCTGATTGCAGAATGGACATAGGTATAGGAGTACCTATATTTCATTCGCCGAGTTTACAGCCGTATGATGACCTAATGCTACGATGCTGGTCTTGGATACCGTATTTCGTTAGTTCGAATTCCATTGACTGCATAGATGTTTGTAGGCTTTCGGAATTGGTTTACGCAGCAGGTCATGGTTTTATTAAACCTCTTGGAGCAAACCATTATACAGTAAAGTTTCAAAGCAAATCTACACTGGCGTGCAAAACTTAAGCAACAGGAGAGTTTTTTTTTCGCCATAACTCCACGAGAAATCAACTGGAAAGTGAAGATATCACTCGAATGGATTAGACAGCTTACTCCCCTGATTTAAGTCCCATCGAAAATGTGTGGGATACTTTGGGGAGACGCATTGCAGCACGCTTACATCCTCCGGAGAACACCCAACAACTCAAACAGATGATGATTGCGGAAAGGGAGCTCCAACCGCAAGAAATGTTGGACCAGCTGTTCCTGAGTATGCTGAGACACTGCAAAGCAACCATTGCAGTTAGGGGAGGTCGTATCTTATATCCAGGAACATCTGCTTGTTGATCTTCCTCTTGGATAGATAGTCATGAGTCACGATACTATGCATTCAATAAAGCTTGTTTTTGTTTGATTCCATACCGTATGCATTGTATTCCCTTTTCAGCACCGATGCTTTCGTCATCATTTACGTACATAATTATCTCCCTCATTTCTGAATTTCATCTCTCTCAGATGATTTCTCGTTCAGTTATGGCAAAAAACCCACCTGTTGCTTAAGTTTTGCACACCAGTGTAGATTTGTTCAGTATGATCCTAAACTAATAAAATTTTTGAATAAGTTTATTCGTCAGAAAATGTATAAATAGCCATTTTTAAGATAATCTAAGTTCTGACTTTTACTCCACTTCTTAATAGCAGCGGGATTAAAGTCACTAAATTGCTGAATGTAAGATTAAAAAAAATTACTTACTGCTTTATATTACTGCTTTATTATATAATCTAACATCAGTTTTAAAATAATTTCATTTGGGAATCTCAATAACCCATACCAAAGGATTGAGCAATGTAGTTAATATATCATAATTTAATGAAAACAAAATTTAAAAAATTTTCTTAAATTTCAATCAGATAAAAGTTCACTGTCTACATTAACAGTGAAATTTAGTTATTTCTGAAAAGTGGGTACAAATATATTAAATTCCTAATACCTATGTTAAACATTGACCAAACTTGTTCTTTTTCTGGACGATTTACATTTAAAACTTTTCTTTAAGCAAATTCTTCTAAATTATAGAGTTAAAAGTTCTTTAGGGTTACAGATGATTTCTTCATAAATTTTAAGTCAGCTATTTCTGTTGAAAGAAGACTAAATCAGACTATCTTACAAATAATTTAAGAGTATTTGCAACATATATTTCTCAAATTTTTAAATTTACCAGCATAAATTATTATAACATAGCACACTTTAATTTGCATAGAGAATTTTCAACTCTTTCAAGTAGTAAATCTGTTTACATAAATATGCAAATGCAATCCACGCATACGTAAAAAACATTTTTCTACAGGTTGACATGGAGTTAGAGCAATACCAGAAAGCAACCACCTTACTGCACATACTATTCTAAGTACATTTTGCTGAGATAATCACAATTTAATAAAAAATTAAGCATGTTTTCTATTCAAATTGACTTATAAAATTATCGAAACTCCGATCAAAGACTCTGAACTAAACATAAATCACAATGAAAGTTTCAGTAGTTTTAAAAATGTACTACATTTCTTTGAAATTATTTAGTGAAAGTTTGCAATTACGTCAAACATCTGTTTTTGTCACTAAGAAAACAAAATAAATAATTAAACAGAAAAGTTATATTTTGATTTATAACATTCCTGGAAATCGACAAAATGGAGAAGTTTCTTTATAATTTCTAAAATACATTTTGAGAAATGATATTTATTGCAACAGTACAGTATTTTTTCTATTCTGTAAACAAGCCTAAAATCTTAAAAATTCTCTTTAAGGACATTCTACTTTTTGAAATTTTTTTTTTATAATTTTCAGTATTCCAGTAAATATTGTAGCTTTTTTAAAGCACATTCGGGAAAGTAGTATTTCAAAATTGACATTTTTCCCATCAAATACTTTATAGAGCGTTTTATGTAATTTTACTTTAAAGTATTTTAAAATCTGGGTTATGATTCAGTCAGTATTACAAATTATACATCATATACATATTTTTGGGAAAATTGAGCATACAATTGAGGGAAAAGATTAATTTTTAACTTTGTGGAAACAGTTGCAATTAAAAAACATACGAGCCCTTTAAAATAATACAAATTTGTACAAATTTACGGTGTTCCTATAGGGGGGAGGTTGTTCATTGGCTATTGCAGATCTGTATTTACACTTTTATGAAACTAAATCTTCTATTCTTAAAAATGTTTGTATTTATCGATATGTAGACGACGTCATTATCGGTTTTAAAGATAATAGAGATTTTATATTAAATTTTTATCCTTTTTTGTACAATTCAGAATATATGGTGCATATAATTTTGCATTCTTGGCCCCTAGTTATTTATATGGATCAGTCATGTAAACGTAATAGTTGACATTCATGCTTTGATCTAAGTTACGAATCTACTAAATATTTGTATTTAGGGAGTTGAAAATATAATTTTGCATGCAGCTAGCAAATACCCCAAACCCAGCCTTATATATATACAGACACACACACACACATATGTATATATATATATATATATATATATATATATATATATATATATATATATATATATATATATATATATATATAATATATATATATATATATATGTATATATATATATATATATACATACATACATACATATATATATATAAAATTTCTACCCATTTGATACTGATCATTCGGGTAATGAAGATCTCATTCTATTTATAGCTTTGATAGATTACAGCGAAGGGATCTACTTAGGTCAAAAGATTGTAGAAAATATACACAACAGGGATCTATTGGTAGAAGTAAATTCTTTTACATCTGAAGTAGAAATCTCTGCAGTGAAAACAACCGCTTGTACGTGAGAAGTAAGTCCTGTAAGCTGGGGAATGAGAAATAGCAAAAAGAATCCGATGATAAGTGTTTTCTTGACAAAATTCGTCAGAAATATATGTTTTATCGAGCTGCTTAAGAAACGAGAAGTATATCAGAGTAAAATTTCACTAAATATTAAAATTGGTAAATAAGGATATGCAGGAGAAACAAACCATAGTTAAAGTATTAGAAGCACTCTTTTTTATGAAAATAACAAAGTCTGATTCCGAAAAAGGTATGCTGAACATCCTACTGAAAATCCAGACGACTAATAAAATGACTTCCCTGTCCTTAATGTTCCAAATGAATTGAAGATCATTATAAACACATGTTGAAACTTATATTTGTAAAATATTCAACTCGAGAATAATTTTTATAGTTCATAAACATAGCTTATGAAATTAAGTGAATTCCTAAAAAAGAAATATTGTAGATTTTTCCACAAACACTCAAATCAAATCTACGTATAAAAAAAGACAATGTCTATATGCTTGTTACCTATAGATCTATAACTACTAAAATAATTTGACTAATATTTTCTCAGCTTGATCATATTGCGTATAGAAAGGGGTTTGATTGAAATCCAGCAAGTAGAGTATCTGTTTGCAGTTTATTTATTTCCTAATAACATAGAAGTAGAGTCAAAATTTGTGAAACTAGAAAAGTTAAATATAGAATATATGTTCGTCTTATTAGATAACTACTACGAAATGTATATTTTAAATTCATCTTCTGAAAATGGATATCGGGGATTGAAGTATAAATGTTTGGCATTCAAAAATTTTTTAAGCTATTCCCAACAATTGAACAAAAGACCATTTTTAATATTTCACAAAGGTTATCAGTTTGAAATTAAAAATATCTTTCCTACAACATCTTTCTGGGAACACTTTTTCTTAGAAAAGGATCATGAGTTATATTTTGAGAATTCTGTTTTTTTTTATTTCACTTTTCCTTTAGAGAGAAATTGCTCAAAGAGTTCTAGGAAATCAAATCTGCTTTAATTAATTTTATTGAACTATAATGAATTATTAAAGGACATTGAATTTTATAGTCAATTTTGATGGGCAAAAACAATTTTCATTAGCTTTGAGAGATTAAAAACTGTTTTCCCTGCAGTGAAACGTGTATAAACCTGAATTATTATTTTACTTTATTTTAAATTCAAATTGTGTTACTCAAGGATTTTTGCTCCTGTTACGATGCTTTCAAAACATTTTTAGTTAAAAATCTGCTTTATAAATATTCCATATTTACTGCATTCTCTATTTTTATTTATATTTTTGATTTATTTGTATTTTTACTTTCTATTCTTCATATTATAATTATTCATGGAATCCATTTTAGTATATCAGTTACCAAATTTTTTTTATGTTTCCAAATTATTTTCTAAATGACGCCAAATGATGAGATATTATGTTCTAATTTTTTGACATATTTTAAAAATTTATTCCAGGGGTGATTTTGATCTAAAACTTTGTATAAGTCTTCCGAAAACTATTATAAACAAAATTTTTTTCATCAAAAAAAATTGAAAAGAATTTTTGAAAACATCTGTTTCTGAAAATTAAAAATAAGTTTTTTAAAAATATCTTCCACTTCAAATAAAAAAATAAATAAATAAATTTTAAAGATAATCAGAAAGTTTTATATCTTTCCTTCCCCTATTTTTCAATTTTGACGTGTCCACAATTTTTTTTCTAACGAAGAACAACAATATGTTACAATTTAAATTTATGTATTCAGATTAAGAAATATAATTTTGGTTTTTAGATAACACAGATTGATATATGTGTGTTTGTATTATTTTATACAGAGCACACATATATTTGCAACTCTATAATAAGAGGGTATATATTAATTATTATTATATTGATATTTAGTAAACGATAACTCAAAATATTAAAATTCAAGTATCACCCTCCTCCAGTTTTGATATCCAGAAATTGACCTTAATATAGTTTTCATTTTAAATTATTCTTTTTCAGAAAATTTTATAGGATGTTTAGAAACGTTTTTCTTACTTAGAATCATCCATGGTTTATTCCTTACAGTATATTATATAACTATTAAGCATTAAATACTATTAAGATTAATCTTACAGCATTGTAACCAGTGTTTCTTCTTGTTTTAAAATAATAAAACAAGCACACCACCCAGAATTGTTTGCTGAATCAATTTTTAATTTACCATTTCAAACTGAGGAACAGAAATATCAGAGCAAAATAATATAACAAATAAAGGAAATAAAATCCTGCACAGAGGAAGTCTGTACAAAATAAAATACGTCACAACTCGAAAATTTTCAGTTAAATCAGTTAACTGCTGTCTGAAATTAAAATTACATGTATATTTACTCTATATATTTACTAAAATAGAGCTCAAATTAAGATTCAAGTTTTATGAAAAGTTCACAAACAGTTTTGACGGTTTCAAGAATAGGCCACTAGAATTTGGCGAGGCTATTAAACTGCTTTTCATCCTAATCTATATACCTTTATACTAAATCGTTTGTATTTGTGTGCATGTTCACTAAACCGTTGGACATATCTTCATAAAATTTTGCTTCAACCTTGGAAAGTTTTAAGGGAAAGTATCATTTTTAAGCAACTTTAAATAAAGGTTTTATATACGCTTTACATTTATATATATATATATATATATATATATATATATATATATATATATATATATATATATATATATATATATATATATATATATATATATATATATATATATATATATATATATATATATATATATATATATATATATATATATATATATATATATATATATATATATATATATATATATAAATGTAATCGTCCAGGGACTAACTGTCCCAACATGGACGAACGTAACTTTTATTTCATACGATCAAAATAGCACAGAAACCAGAGACGTCTGAACCGGATGGTGTCAGAACACTCTCTCTCTCTCTGTAATATGCCAACCTTCTGCGAGAGAAGACCAAAACAAGTGTGTGGGAAAATACTGAGGAAAGTGTTTTAATTGCTTATAGAGAGAAACCTCTGACTAGAGCCATCTGCTAAAGTGTGGCGTTCCCGATGACTATTACAGCTGATCATTACAGATTTTTCCTGGGAGAGTTATTGCATCCTCTTTATAAAATGCCAGTAATATCATTTTCTATTTTGGGAATCATTAAAAGAATTTCGGGGTTCAGCTGAAGGAATTAAAACATCCTCGTTTAAATTGGATGGCTTGGAAATATGATTAATATAAAGAGAAGTAATTAGGATTTAGAATAATGAATGGGGAAAGGGGATAATTTTGGATAGAATTTAAGGTTTACATATTGATATTATTTAAGGCTAACATATTAAAACCGTGTATTCATGCTATATATATATATATATATATATATATATATATATATATATATATATATATATATATAATATATATATATATATATATATATATATATATATATATATATATATATATATATATATATATATATATATATATATATATATATATATATATATATATATATATATATATATATATAGCATGAATACACAGTTTTAAAAACTTTAGCTAAAATCACCATATTTCCTATTTTTATAAGACTTTTGAAAAAGATGATTAAACGTTTCTTATGGGAATAATATTATATTTCAAATTAAATGTTATGACTACAGTTCTCTTCTTCAATAGCCATTTAACAACTTCAAAGCAATCACGTTCTAAATTGAGAATTGCTTGAACGCATAGCGTGGATCACATAGGTAAATATTTGTTGTTTATTTTAAAAGGTACCTTTCACTGGTCTTCAAATGAGTGAAGGTAAATAAACGCATTCACGTATTTAGAATTTTAGGAAAAAGCTAAAGACTTTATCCGGGAATACCTTATTGACACAAATATCCCAATCTAATGATCTACTTTGTAGCGTCCAAGCTGAATGCCAAATATTGATCTTTAACACTCAATCTAGTGCATATATTCAAAGAAATTGTACAAATATATCGCTATTCGAATGCTGAATTTGTCGAAATATTGCCTCTAAATCCTAGTATGTTCAAGGAAATAAAGATTTAAACCATACCACTTTGTGCAGATACTTAGAAATTTCAGTATACGCAGTAATTCTAGGAAGTAAACTTTCTATCGTCAGTTAATAATAAAAGTTTTATTGCCTGCTTCATAATTGATAAGTTCTGGATTACGTTTTTTTCTCGAGAAGAATTTATAAAAATGGAATATAATTTGAAAGTGAAGTTTAAATTCAAATCTGCAGCTTCTATTCTATGAATTTTTTTTTTCATCACAATCAAAATTATTCAAGTATCGTAAGATGAAATGACAAACAACATAAAACAAGCGTATGTACGAAAAAGAAAAGAATCTATAATACTAGCATATAGCCCATCATATGACGGGAATAGTAAAATTTTTAATATTCCAAAAACTGTTAAGTACCCAATGAGGCAGGTAAAAAATGGTTTGTTTTTTGGCTGAGAACTATCTGGTTCACTCTCAATAATTTATTTATCGTCATACTCCTCTAGAGTCTCCCGATCCTGTAATGCAGTTTAGAATCACACTAAATTCATTTAGTCAAACCGTGTGGTTATGTATAATAAACAAACGCACAAAAGAACAAACTTCTTCATTTCCAAATATATATAAATTAAAAGTTAGATATTTATTAGTCCGTGAAATAGACTCCTAGACTTATATGAAAAGAATTTATTGTTAATACCTGTGGTAAAAGTTTCATTGCAACAAAAAATAATCGATGATTAAATTTAAAATTATCACGTATGTACCTAATCTATTATTTAAGCCAAATATAAAAGAAAATCATTTACGTAATATCTAAGTTCAGTGATAAAAGATATTAAAATAGTGTAGACGATATTTAAATAATTTAAAATATGAAATGATTAAATGAGAGGTTTAAAGGAATGACGTCACAATGCTAGAAAAGATTGTTTACCTCTTTATTAAGTGATAAATGGATAAATTTAATCGCCTGCTCTTAACCAGGGAAAATAGGGCTTGAAATAATGGCATTATAGTTATACAAATTTATTTTAGAATCGGATCGATAGTTTAGGAGAAAATAAACTTTATTCGCTTTGAATGGATGCCTCTATCCATTCCAGGTCCAACGGCTTCATAAATTGGAGGACAGACGTACAGATAACTTAGGCTATTATTATATAGGGGATGATCATCTGTTATGGTCGTGACGTAGTACGGATGTTGCATTAAGATAATAAAAGAACTGATGAAACTCGAAAGAAAGTATTCCACAATTTAAAATATGTAAAAAAATATTGCGACGTCAAGGGTAAAAAGAATTGAACATTACTACAAGAAACAGTTTATGAGGAAAAATAATTCGTTTTGATAATTATTTAAATAATTATTTAATAAACGAAAGTGTAACGAATTTTCCCCAGCTATTTACTAAAAGATCATTTAAGGCTACAAGGGACTTTAAATTATCTCTAAAGTATTTTTAAATAATTAAATTTATACTACATTCCGAAGGAGGATTAAATAATAATGTTTTACAAAACATGTAAGAGACTAAAAAATAATTAACAGTGATTAAAACCTAAAACATTTTAATAAAAGTTATGTCCTCAAAAAACAAACTTTAAGAATTTTCCTACCGCTGTACATATTATTAAGTGACTTCATTTTTACTCTGTAGCTGTGTAAAAACATAACTGCTTATCGAATTTCATTTATTCGAGTGCAATTTATATAAAATAATTATTTAATTTTTACAAACATTTTGTAAGGTTTTTCGTTGTTCCATTTTAAAACACCTTGTAACCCAACAAAATATTTAATGTTTAAAAAAGCATACACATTTTAATAATTTATTGCCAAATATTCTAAGAAATAATGTCCAGTAATTAGAAAGAAATATAATAGAGAATACTGTGCCTGAACTATTTTGAAAACTTTTTTTGGTGAAAGACATCAAATTGGAAAACATGATTTTGAAGTTTTAAATTACAGAGGCAAGATAAAAAAGAGCATTTAATGATAGAAAACAATCTTTCTATTGCAAAAATTATGTTCTTATGAAATTTAAGCCAAGCTTTTAATTTCGAGAGTGAAAGAATTTAGTTTCACTGGTCAAATTTTACCAATTTGAAGATTTATTGTTAATAAAATGTTGTTGACCATATTTTTACATATGATGACCTACGAGTTCTTCTATACTTGTTAGTTTTTTAAAAAGTATTTTTGTCATTAAGGACTTCACTTCATATTATATTTCAATTTACATTTATGAGAGATAAAATAAAATTTGAATTGTAAAATCGATTTTCTAAGTTTAAAAATTGTTATCGCAATATATGTTTTTAAAGTGCATGCCCATTTTTTCAGTAAAACTATTTTATATACAATTGAAGATTAGCATCTGTGATCTACGCATATTGTGGGCTCAGTAAAGATCTACTGACAATTTACACTAAATATAAATTATTTTC
Source organism: Pardosa pseudoannulata (assembly GCA_032207245.1). Classification (NCBI taxonomy): domain Eukaryota; kingdom Metazoa; phylum Arthropoda; class Arachnida; order Araneae; family Lycosidae; genus Pardosa; species Pardosa pseudoannulata. The sequence goes on from CM063504.1 coordinate 65,354,923, forward strand.
TAAAGCAATAATTGGCCGAATATATGGCCGAAACAATTTTCAAAAAGAGGTATTTATTGCTTACAGAACATTAGAATATTAAACTAAAACATTATCGTCTATTTACCTATATATTATCACATTTATTTATTTTTGACAATTTTTTTCGATGTGGTGAGTGCCATACTATTAAGAAAATTGAAAGAATAAAAGTGCATTCAAAAATATTCCAAACAAATTTTATCTTCCTTCTATGAACAACACTTATTGTAAATAATAGGAATTAGTGAAATACTTCATTTATCGACCAAACTAAAGCATACTAAAAATAAGAAAATCGTTTAATCTTAAAATATTCATTTATACATATGTTCATATACCCATGTTGTATGGACATTTTCCATTCCCTTACTCCTACTATCATTCGAAATTTGTTTGTCAATCACCAATGATTGGTATACTAATGTATACCAAATAAACATATGTATAATAATTAAATTATAAAATTTTCATTTTTGCTGTAAATGAAAATGTATAGGACACAAAAGGATGATAAACACTAAAAATATCGCATTTATTTGTTACAAATCGTTCACATTCCAAATTTAACCTGAGTTTTAATCAAAAATAAATTTATTTTACTAAAAAATGTTAAAACTCTCTTCACAATGTAATTCTTTTTTTAAATATGTTAAAACTTAAATAGAAATAAGTATAAGGAAGTTAAACCGAATTTTTTGCATGTTACCAGATGAAACATCTCTGACTCTGTTTAAAATATTTTAATCATCTTCTGCAAAATTAATCCACATAAAATAAAAAGAAGCACATAATATAATCAAAATTCTTCTTGCACATTTCTTACCACAACAATCAGCACATTTTCTTTCCTGTCTAACCTGTGATTTTCATTGACTATATCGGGTTTTTAACTCCCTACTCTATAATTTTTCTTTTCTTGCTGCCTAATATGCCTTCCTACCTCAGAAATTGTCAGTTGAATTCGTGAAAATTTTGTTTACATTAATACTTTTTTAAGAAATTAATCTCTGAAATAACATTAAGAAAAGAGGAGAAGAACAGAAAAAAATTGCAGTTTTTTTTTAATTTTTAACGCGGCAAATTTTATTACGACTCTAAATAGCAGCAAAAATTTGGACAACAAAATATCATATAGACAATGAACATATTTTGCCCTAGAATTTTTGAAAATTATGCTTTAACAGACGAACATGTTTACTGAGGAAATCGTCTCTATTTCAAGAACATCTTTAGATCACGTGTCCTTTTCTGTAATTCAACAAATCTGAGACATCGATTTTCCACTCTTGTGCTGCCAAATATTACCGAGGTCTAAATCAAATTTAAAGCCCTGCATGAGGCCCACATATATAGATGTCAATGGAGATTATACTTACTTCCGGTTTCCAGAGAGGTTGAAATTTCTATTTTTTATCCATCCTTGCAGAACTTCTTCTGTATTGTTATGCCACTTCTGTTTAACTTATAAATTTTCTAAAAAACCAGTTATAATGCATTGCTTCCTTTAGGGCAAGACTGCATTTTCTGAATTTTAAAGAATATCTCAATGGGTCTCCGAGGTATTAAACTGTAACAGTGTAAATATGTTCTGATTTTCACTTCCAGTAATATAATTTAATAAAACAATAGACAAAACAATAGAAATAAAACATAATTCAATAGATAAAATATGTTGCTACATTAACTATATTTTCAAAAATTATATTTTTCCAAAATAAATACTTTTGGTATTAAAGTAACAAATATGTTATATATATAGCAACATTTTTAGAGAAACATACAGAAATATAATCTGTTATTCGTAATGTAACGCATGTTCTAATTATCGTAAAAACTTAAAGTTAAAATGTTCAGAAATATGGGGTCTTTAATATCAGTTAACTATTTAATAAATGCGACAGCACCAGCTTTAGTTATTACTTTCGGAATAAAAAATGAACTTATTAACTAATTTCAGCTTGATTTTAAATTTAACCCCACCTTAATAACAACTCAAAAAATTTATTTCATATAACCGAGTAAGGAATTAAGTTTTAATTCATTAAAATAATTTTAAATTTTAAAGTTTAAGTATTTTTAAATTATTAGTTATAAAATTAACCTAAACTTGAAGCAAATCAAACTGCTATACATTATCAATTTTAAATTAAAATGGTAAAAAAATTTATTTCAGATAACCGAGTAAGGAATTAAATTTTAATTCATTAAAATAATTTTAAATTTTACAGTTTAAGTATTTTTAAATTATGAGTTATAAAATTAACCTAAACTTGAAGCAAATCAAACTGCTATACATTATCAATTTTAAATTAAAATGGTAAAAAAATTTATTTCAGAAAACCGAGTAAGGAATTAAGTTTTAATTTAATAAAATATTTTTATTTTTTATGGTTTTAATATTTTTAAATAATAAGTTATAAAATTATACTAAACTTGAGGAAAATCAAACTGTTAACCATTATCAATTTTAAATTGAATGCTAAAACAATTATTTCAGATAACCGAATAAGGAATTAAGTTTTAATTCATTAAAATACTTTTAATTTCTGCAGTTTAAGTATTTTTAAATAATAAGTTATAAAATGTTTCTATACTTGACACAAATCAAACTGTTATACATCATCAGTTTTAAATTAAAATGGTAAAAAATTTATTTAAGATAACCGAGTAAAGAAATAAGTTTTAATTCATTAAAATACTTTTAATTTTTGCTGTTTAAGTATTTTTAAATAATAAGTTATAAAATTATTCTAAACTTGACGCAAAACAAACTGTTATACATTATCAATTTTAAATTAAAATGGTTTGAAATCCTTTGAGTTTCATTTAAACATTTTTATTTTAAATTAATAAACTTAACTGACGTGTGTAGATTGATTCTTATCAAACATGCACATTTTATAGAAAATATGTTATATTATGTCTATTCAACACTTTTACCAGCTGTCGCCGGCAAATGTTTCAGCTTTTCTCTTGATCTTAACAGTTAAATTTGCTCACTAAGTTTCTTATCCCTTGAGAAAATTCTATCTGTCTTTAATCTTCGGTACACCTCTGTTCGAACAAAAGGCTTTTCATGTCATTCTTTTGCCTGTCGTTGACTGGTAAGGACCTCATTTTTAGCAGGTAATGAATAAAGTTTATGCTTCGCTACGAATTGTGCTTGTTATTTTTAACCTAATGGCTCTACTGCAATTTATTTAAATAATCTAGTTGATTAGGCTTCTCTTTTTCAAGCAACCCCGACGGTTCGGATATTCCGAACAAAATGTTTTGCCCGAAATTTTATACAATACACATGCAAAGTTTGAAGCATCATGCATTGAGAAACAATTAGTTTTTAATGCATTACCAAGAAGAAAGTTCTTATTTCTTGCATATAATTAAAAATTAATTATAAATTTACTGTACTATTCTTTTCATTTGTATCATTAGTGAGTACACTTTAAAAGTAATGAGTTACATTCTTTTACACTCTTTCTGAGATCTAAGACTTTTTCAAAGCTATACCAGGATTCGATTGTATAGGCATTGGTATGAAACATAATGCCGTGAGAAATAATGGATTATTTCTCAGTACAATATCTAGAAGAACAATTCTTATTTCCGGAGCATATTGTTACAACTTGAATTAAAATTTATCATCACTTTATTACATTAAATTTTGTATGTCCAGTAACATCAATGTGGAATTATTGCCAAGCTGATCATTATATTCTGGTAATACGCTTTTAGGTGTTCTTATCTTTCCTTAAAGAACTCCATTTTAACAAAATCTAAAAATTTGTTAATATTTTCTTTCAGGTGAAATTTATTAAAATGTAATATTAGACTAGAATATTTGTCAATGTATCTACTTTAACCTTGATAAATCTCATTTATTTACATATTCATAATATTTACATATCATATGTATAATTAAATTAAAAAATAACTAGTTTATTGTGTTCTAAGTTAATTCTATGTTTTATATTTGCAACTTTTAATGAACAACTTTGCAAAAGTTTCCTTGTAGAACGGGAGAAAGTACTGATGTTTTTATTATTAATGAAATTATGATGACATTTGGCATTGATTGCTTTATTATTAGAAATAGAGTTAAAACTAAGCAAGGGTCAAAATAAGTAAGAAATAAAGCTTCTCACAATGAAGTAGCAGGCCTACCTCTAAACACTGTTAGGTGTTCATAAAATATTAAAAAATACCTAAATTCTTAAACGTCCGTAGCCTTTAAACTAACACTATGTAAAATTCTATAATACCCAACCTTTCTTTTTACTCTTCTAAATATATAGACTACTTTTCTAACTATAAAGAATCTGTTAATGGATATGCAATGTTCAAAATACATGTAACGAAGCTACATGTATGTAGTCTTACGCAGAGGACTGTACACAGACATATACAAAAATAAACAAATATTTACATTTCATATTATTAATAAATAAAAACAGAAAATTACTAAATCTCATATTTTATAGTCATGAATAAAAGTAGCGCTATTGAAGTTGATATATTTAAGAGTGATAAAAAATTAGATATATCGATAGACAAATAAATATAGACAGATTAAATAAATTATTTACCTTTATTTAATCAGCTTTGTTTTCCACCTATGTTAAACTTTTGAAATGACTATTTAAAAGAATATTTAGTTAAATACTTTGTATAGAAAATGTACCGTCGTTGAGAATTATATTTACATGTTGTTATATCATGGTACTTACTGCACATATTCTTCGTTTGTCTAGATGCAAGCTAAGGCCTGTGTTTTGATTCCCGAAAAGGCTCAGTTGTATTTTATGTGTCTCCTCGTAATGAGTTATGTTGACCTTCTATATGGCGCTACTATGATTACCTCATATAAAGACTAGCAGCTCGCACAGTTATGTGGGTGGATACTGAAAAGGCAAGGGTTTCCGCATTTAAAAGAAAATACTGTGATTGTTTATGAAAAATACGTTTCATCCGGACTTCTTAAAAGGTTAAAGAATAACTGCACAGACATTAAACAAGCATCAAGCAAATATCATACCAAGAAATTTCTATTCTACTTACCGGTATATGGGATGTTATCTTACTTTGAAGAGATGTTATACAGGTACTTCTTGAAAACTGTATTTCAACACAACTTTTTGCTTCTAATATAGTTATAAAGATTATTGGTTGAGATGAAACCTTTCTAAATCGAAATAAAGATATACCATAAAGAAATAAGTTGATAGTTCCGTAGCACTCTTAAGAGTTACTCAGACACTGAAGTTTTTGCTCGCACATACAGGTCAAAAGATATCTTGCTACAACTGCTACTGTATAAGACACTCCAATAGCAATGATTGCAAAAGGTGATATTTTAGCCATCCTCGTGTGTAAACTGTCGTTTCTAATTAATTTTCTTCCAAGTTGATGAAGACGTCGATTTGAAGAAAAATAACGTTTGTTACTGTAATGTGTTGAAATGATAAAAATAAGTACAGGACACCAAGTATTTAATCCCAACCTGGACGCCGGCAGATCCATTGCAACAACAAAAGTACTTACAACTGCAATAAAGACTAAGTAGACTATAATTAAGTATGGAATTCCTTCAATTTCATCTGTCAATGATGGCAGAACGGTGGTATTTTTATTCATTTTTAATTAATGTTCCATATTATTGTTCCGTTATCATTGGTGACAGACAATATATCTTTTTTCATAATTTGAATAATTCAAAAGTGTGTAGAATCTTAATGTTCTGTAGTAGTTTCATCTGGAGGCAAAAATGGACCAAAAGAAGAATCTACAAAAATACGAAGACAGAAGTCAAGAATATGATGTAGAAGAAGAAGATATAGACATATGTAAAAATATGTTAATAAAAAGCATACACATTGTAAAAATAGTACCAAACTAAAAAACTAAATTGTTTTTTCAAATATCTATAGCCTATATCTATAGTGTTGGCTCTATATAAGTGACTCTTAGAGTGCAACCTTGACCAGAGTTCTTTTATTTTATAAAGCTGTAATTTGTACAGAGATTTTATAAAATCGGCTGCACGTGGTGCGGGATTACTCACATGAGTAATTTCTCCATAGTCGAAGCCTGTGAAAAAGAAAACATTTTGATATTTACATAAAAATAGGTTAAGAGTTTTTATTTATTTATCTAATTTTATGTATTTACACACACACACACACACACACACACACACACACACACATATATATATATATATATATATATATATATATATATATATATATATATATAATATATATATATATATATATATATATATATATATATATATATATATATATATATAATATATATATATATATATCTATATATATATATATATAATATATATATATATATATATATATATATATATATATATATATATATATATATATATATATATATATATATATATATATATATATATATATATATATATATATATATATATATATATATATATATATATATATATATATATATATATATATATATATATATATATATATATATATATATATATATATATATATATATATATATATATATATATAATAAGAAACGTCTCCAATAACCAAGTCATGGGCCAAAACACTTTTTGTGTCAGAGATATCTCTGAGGATAATTTTATGCGCTATAACTGTTCTACACGAGGGGGGAGGGAATTTGAAGTACCGTTAGATCTTATCCAACATGAGAAGAGGTAGTGCCAAGGAGTTTTTCATTTCCAAATATAAAAAAATGGGATCTTCGCTTATTATTTTGAATTTTTTAAAATAAATTAGAAAGGGACCATGGCCAGTTAGGAGGGAATTCATCTGAAAAGAGTCAAATTATTTTTGGGGGGCACACTGGATAAGTATTTTTAAAGTTCTCTGCCTGTTCATTCTGTGTTTATAAAGGTTTCCAAAGTGGTGAGAATTCCTTTTTGAAATGAGATTTTATGTCTGCAGCTGACAGTGAAAATTGGTCATTATAAAGCAGGAGAACTACTTCTTTACCAAATGCATCAACTACAATTTTATAATTAAATATATATCTAATAATTATCTATTATTTCTATAGATAATTATTTTAAGGAAGTAGGTAAGTCTCATAAAATTAAATTCGGAATTGACGAAAAATAACGCCTCCTAGATTTGAGGTCCTTCACAACTTAGCAAATTATCAAATGTTTCGAATTTTGTTTTGAGTTCTTGTGCTTTGGATTTTGTCTTCGATTAGTAGAGGTGTTCTAGCTGATAACTGAATAGAATTTGCTTAATCACCGTTCATCCTCTTCCTTTCTTTTTTATGGGATACTCGGGTTGAATATGTAGAGACTGCATACGTCTTTCGGGATTCTAAGAAACATCATTAAATACCATTATATCGAAAGTAAAAATGTGTGTATTTATGAATCCAACAAATACACTTTGAAGCTTTTGAATACACTTTATAATTAAACTACTATTGTAACTCTCGTTTGTGTTTTTTATCTATCCATCAACACAAATTATTTAATGTTGTTTGTAGAAAAATTATAGTTTTATTTGTAAAAATAATAGGATTTTAATATTTGTTACTGGGAAACAGGCACTTGTTGATAATAGCCTTTTTTTACTGTAAAATAATCTTCTTAGAATATGACAACCAACAAAAATGTTCTAGCTCCCCTGTTGAGGCTATCATTATCTTTATTTAATATCAAATAATAAATGACCTGCTTTAGCACATAACAAATAACAATTGTTATACAGTTTGACAGTTCTATAAATGTAGATTGCCTTAAAGCTAGAATATTTTTAATATTTTACAGATATTCTATTTCTTCTACTCCCCGTAAAGATTTTAAACAAATAACAACCGAAAATATTAAACCATTTCAACAGTATGAGATTTCCATTTGAAATCCTTAAGATCAATTAATGTGTTTTTGCTTCACATTTCGAAATTTATGTTCGTTGGAATTTTATTTTCGAATTTATTCCTTTTACATGCTTTAATTTGTCATATCACCTTTGTAACATATATAAAATTTAAAAAACAAACGTTGCATGAAATTAAATTTTTTTTAAAAATGAGATTCTAACACCCAAAATTCTCTAAAATTCTAAAATAATTTTTAAGTAAAAAAAAATGTAAATTTTAAATTAGAATAAGACATACCGCAGTTTTGTTCGATTTTCACATGAGCAGTTATTGCTTTTTTCAGATACGCTGATTGTTATATGATATACTTGTTTCGAGGGTTATTTTTGTTCAAGATGAATTTTTTCAAGAATTGAAAAATTCAGATTGATATATCTCAAATTCTGTAATATTTGCAGAAAACTTTACAGACGGGTCATACGTGTATTTTCTTAGAATTGCCTTCAAAATTTTATATGATAAAAATAAATTTTGACTACCCTTTACAGCATTAAGAGAATACTTTATAACGATGTGAACCGTCTAGAAGCATTTTCAACATTTTATTCTGCTCTGAAGGTAGATTAATTTAAAATACTTCTAGTGTTCAAAAACAAAGAAGATTGAAACTGTTGATTTGAGTAAAATATTAAGATTTATATATGCTTTAATTTAAAAGTAAAATTTAAAAATTGTAACAATTACTCTGGTCAACCGTCACGAAATTACAGGAAATGTTTATAAAAATTTTTTTATTGTTTTCCACCATCGTTAATTTCTGATATATAAAGGGGAGCGAGTAGTAAATTGTACAATACATAAAAACATTCCATTATTGTTTCACATTTAATATCATACAGAATTATGTGTTAAATATCCTACATATATCATACAGAATTATACGTTAAATATCCTACATATATCATACAGAATTATACGTTAAATATCTTACATATATCATACAGAATTATACGTTAAATATCTTACATATATCATATAGAATTATACTTTAAATAGCCTAATTAACTCCTTCCGGTATGATTTAATAATAAAAACCTGTGCATGAAATAACCATTTAATTTTTATTTAAAAAACTTGTTTCATTTTACAATTCTTACATATTCTTGATTAAAATCCACTTTTTTACATAGTGTTAAATAATATCAGAAACAGTAAAATTAAGAAAATATCAAAGCAAAACATTAATAAGGTATACAGATAATAGTCTTCAAGCTAGTGGTACTTTTCAATTAATGTGAAAAGGAATTCTTAATTGTATACACCGCCAAGTAGTCTCACTTTTAATTTGATTCTTGTAACACACACGGCATTTCTTAGTAGGTTTTCTTTTATTCCGACTCATTAATTTGGCAATGACTTGTACCAAGAAATTCTAAGTAAACAATATGCAATAGTGACTTGTGATTTTCACAAGTGATAAAAGTGGTGCCAAATTCAGTACACTAGAAATTTTAAACTAAATTAATTATCATATTTAACAGTAACTTTAATCGCATGACGAGTGTAGCTCGTCATTGTGCGGTATGGAATGAAAAACTAATGACGAGCTAGACTCGTCATTTTACCGGAAGGGGTTAAGCACTATTTTTTTCTCTTTAGTAACAACTTGGGAGAAATAATGCAGAATAAATTTAAATTTATTTTGTTTTGCTTGAAATATAAAGTTTTCAACCAATGTGTTTGCCAGCATTTACTTAAGAACTGAAAACTGGGCATCAGTCATAGGGGCGCCGCACCGTGAGGTAAATGGGGTCCGAAAGAAGACGATGATTCGCCCCAAGTAGAAAAAAGAAAAAGTTGAAAAATATTTCTTTTTATCATAGAATCAGATTTTATTTTTAAAATCCAATGGGCTTAAAAAATACTGTTTTATGAATTTACTTATTTTTTTTAAATGCTCCTCGAGACTAAACTTGTTATAAATTCTTACAAAATATTTACCAAACACTTATAATATGCCTTTATATAAATTCAGGTATTTGTTTTGAATTTTGAATTTATTCAATTTATTAAAACTTTATTTAAATTTAGAAAATCATCATTTTTTAATGAAAATTCAACGTACAAATAAAAAAATATTCCCCTCAAATAAACTATCCAGTTTATCAGCCCAATAATACTTCTAGAGCGTTCGAAAATATTTTTAAGTAGTAATAAAATAAATGTAGAAGAAAAAATTAAAAATTAATATATCAATAGCATTTTAAGAATTAACAAAACATTTTGATTTATTCTAAATATATGATACAGAAAAAATATTTGTATATATTCTCACTATATTGGGGCGCAGATTAGATTTTGCCACAGGTGCTAAAGGACCTAGTTATGGCCCTGCTGGGCATAAACTAAATGGAGGGTAAAAAAGAATGTAAACAATTTA
>CM063504.1:65365340-65381118 GCA_032207245.1 Pardosa pseudoannulata
TTTTATCTGGTTCGTCTGGTTCTTATTAAAATATAACTTTGCAAAAGTGGCTTGAAAATATTATTTTCGCAAACCACAAAAATAAGAAAACCTAACAACCCTTTATAAAATACTTATACAAATGTAAAATACTAATTATTTTAAAAAATCTTTGTTTTGACAAATTTATACTTCTATACAAAAATAAGAAAACCTAACAACCCTTTATAAAATACTTATACAAATGTAAAATACTAATTATTTTAAAAAATCTTTGTTTTGACAAATTTATACTTCTATACTACTCCTGCGTATTACATTTCTGATTATTAGTGTTATCGTGCACACATTTATTACACTATTGAGTTTTGTATAAATGTAATAAAAAAGCAGCATGTACTATTTCTAAATCCTTAGAGTAAGAATGTACAAAAGAAATCTATTTCAGATTTTTATGTTAAAAATCTTTCAGTAGAGATTTAAATAAATATATTCTTATTTACACATTTTTGATAACAACTATATATTTATTTACTTTAAATTGTATATCCGTAAATGCTTCATATTTTCATATTTCCAAAGTGTCAAGCAGATATAGCATTATTGTCAAATGATAAATATATTGCTATTAAATAAGTCTAAAATTAAATTTTAAAATATAATTTTCTTTTAACTTACTTTATGGTTAATTTTCTTCTGATATTTAGCAATTTATGGGATGTCATATATAAAGTTTAAAAAATATCTTTATATAAATACTCTTCCTAAAAAATTCCTAAACCTAAAAAATCATTTAACAGAAGGGAAATCATTCAAATTCTCTTAGCTTTTTCTTTTATGGGGGGAATATGGTCTCCTTGTGATGATGTCAGTCGAGAGGTTTGACATCTGAGGTTGGACTACTCTTCATAAAGCAACATATTAAATCACTTTGATACAATATTGCTGCATCACAACTCTTAACACACTCTAGTAACTATAACTCACTCTATGAATAACAATCTTACATCTAGTACGAGGAATAGAATGGCTTTCAGACATTCGCAACAGGAACAAAAAAAGAAGCAACTATAAAAGATGTAATCACAGTATTATTACCTATCAAGAGAAGATACAACGATCTCATTTGTTGTTGTTTACTAATAGAGAGAATATTATAGCCAATCAGATAAATAGTAACTTCTTGATTGAATTACATGCTTTTATGTCACAAATTGTTGAGTGAATTTTTTTTTAAATTTCCACAACACTATTATACCACGAACATTTAAAGTGACAAAGTATTTGACATCTGTAAATTTCTATTTTCTACTCGGAATATTTCTATAAACTTAGTAATATAAACGCATACTGATATATGCTAATTTACACTTTAAAATTCTGAAAATATAGACGGAACAACTAACCATTGATTGAAGTTAATTACAGTCCAACCCCGTTATAGTAATCCTTTTGTGAAACCCAGAGAAAGTTCACAATATCCAATTTTACTGAAAAATTGAAATTTTTAAGCTTTTAACAGTAAGTTTTTTAAATGATGATTCGTATAACACACAGTATACTAATAATTTTCATAATTACTTAAATGTATAACAAATGTATTTGATATGAAAATGTCTAAAGTATTAAATTTAATTTTTGAATTATACAGACAGTGTAATTTTACGTACATATAGGTTACATATGGCGACTCAGTATTCTTACAATCTGCTCTATTGTCAATTAATTTTTATGTATAGAACTTTCCTTTCAAAGTTTATTGCATTCTAATAAACATTTGATGATTTACGGTTAGTTTTTTGGTGTTCATATCTAATATTTCTATCTAAATATTTTCATCAAATTCCATCTATCTCAAAGTGTACACTTAAATATGTCATAAAAATTTCTTATGAAAACCTGGAAAAAACTCGGTAGGAGCAGAAAGTTCAGTTTATTTCATGTAATCTTTATATTCCCAAACTTTCATAAAAAGAGTTCAAACTAACAATAGTTAATAATTATGTAATTTAGCATTAATAAAAATGTACCTTACAACTGAAAGTTCATTGTATTCGTGGTTCATTATAGCGAGCTTTGATGGTATGAACTATTGTAGCATAGGATACATACGAAGTGTTTGTTTAAAGAAATACAACATTTTTGATAGAAACTGTAATAATAACTCAATCTTTTTAAAATTCAACATTCATTAAAATTATCTAAATGCATCACTTACATGCATCAGCAAATGACATCGTGTCCCGAAAATAAAAATGACAAAGGAGAACTGAGTCCTCCTCTTGTACTCCTATAGCATTGCTAGGATCTGAAAGCCAATTAACAAAATATCACTAAAAACGTTAAAATCACAATTCACGTTTTTAAATTCACAACTCATGTTCGTAAAACGAAAATGTCCTCTCTCTCTTTCCGAAGTTTTAAAATGTAAAACAATATAACAAGAGCAGATTCAAAAAACAGATTTTCAATAATACTATCTCATAGCTAGAAATAATAGCGTTTACAGACATCAAGCATTTTAAAAGAGTTTGCAATAGTTATTGACATAAAGCAGTAAGTAGTCAGTATTCAAATTTAATTAGAATAATAACTGAATTTACCATTTAAAAAATTATAATTTGGTATCCTCTATTTAATTATACACTCTCTAAGTAAACACACATGCCACCCAATGGCAGAAATTTAGTTCTTTGAAATCTATGTTTTACTTTCTAGTACTTTTCATTGACAGACTAGATTTCACAAGACTAAATGTAATGTTCGTCTCATAATCTTTTTTTCAGTTGCTACACTAGTGAAATTCCGAAAAAGGAACAATGTCCTCGCAGCAAAAGACCATAACTGAAAATCCAACAGAAACAACATCATCATAGTTTGTTCTTGACAGAAGACCACATAAAATGTGGTTTGTCTCTTAATGTCCTTTAACTTATTACCCGCGTATTCTTCTCTGTGTATGCTGCATTTCTCAAATATCAACAAAGAAACAATTTCCTAGCAGAAAAAGATCTTAGCAGAACATCCAACAAAGTGACAACGTCCTCGAAGTTTTGTCATCGCAGAAGACCAAATGTAATGTTTTTCGTCTTATAAGCACCTTAGACTGCTTCCCTGTGTATGCTACTTTCGCCAAATATCAACTAAGGAACAATGTTCTTGAAACAAAAGGCAGTAGTGGAAACGTAATTACTAAACATTCATTGTTTATCATAAGATTGTCCCACATATATTATACCCTTCAATGTCTTAATAAAGTTTCCATTTCTTCATTGTCATAACGAATTCCACATTCCACATTCCACATTCTCCCTAAAAGGGACACTATATAGTCTTTTATCATTTTCGATTCTCGCAATCACTTTCGGGCATATCAATGTCAGGGATTTCTTCTTGACCTGGTTACTTTTACAATTTTACCTTTTCAATATTTTTTTGCACATAAATTATCTACTTCTTAATAATAGTGAGGAGATTGACTACAGGTGAACATTTCCGTTTATTTCACTAGTACTAACTCTATAAGATTTCATTAAACACCTTACTGCTGCTGGGCTATACTGAGTATTTCATGTTTTCCGATTTGAATTCCAAATTAGAAGGATACCAGATGTTTTAATATAGCTGCATGATGGGGAAAAAACTTTATTGCATATGTTTTATTGCATGCAACGTTAAGGGATTTAAATGAACAGAAGTCGTTTAGCGAGGAATCTGAATTTCTAAAAGAAGCTCCTTAAAATGATGAACCTGAAAATAAAAAAAAATAGAAATATGTAAGTTCAAAAAGTCAAACACATCTCAACAAATATAAATGAACTTATAAATTAAAATATGAATTTTTATCTCACTGAGACAGTCAAATGACGGCCGGATGGGTAATACAATACTCCATGAAACCAAGATTAGTGTATTCTAACCTCACTGCAAGCAAGTCTGTCCGGCTTTAAGAAATAGATTCCGGTCGAGTTATTCTTCTTCGAACAAGAAAGGAAGTAAAACTTATTGAAGCAAACCAAATGTTCTTGAATAGTTTAATAATAATTACTATTAATAAATACTCCTACAAATATATAGTGGAATTTAAACAGACACTTGCCAGGCCAAATCTCGAAATTTTTCAAAATAGATTTTTTTTTTTTGTAATTTTCAAAGAAACTTTACATTTATATTGAGGGAACAGAGTACATTTTAAGCTGAAATGCCTTTGTTACAATAGTTTACTTTTGGTTCAATATACACTATGTATCAATAAGTATTTGGAAACCTATGCAAATGACGATATCTGAGGCCATGATGTACGTCAAGGCCTCCGCATCGTGTAGGAAACATCATCGGCATTAGTCCTAGGCAAGATTCCGAGCAGTTCGAAGCTCTCTGATTTTGAGAATGGTATAATTATATGGTATCACAAACATGGCCGATCCTTAAAGTACATATCTAGCGATCTGAACTACCCAAAATTGGCAGTGCCATATGTGATTATGAAATGGAATTTATGAGCGGTGGTTGTCGGAATGTGTCCTGAGTCGGCAGACCAACGAAACTGAGAGAAAAAGACATACGAGTTCTGTCCAGAAAAATTCGGAAGAACCGCACTTAACCAATGGCCCTCATCCGCGAGGAGTTTCAACATGCACCCGGGAGAATTGTTTCAATTAATACCGTCCGTAAGGAAGCACATCTACTTGGTTTTCATGGTCGTGCTGCTGCCCATAAGCCTTTGATCACAAAGTCCAACCGCGCTGCTCAGTTAATGGGGTACAAAGCACATCGAAATTGGACCGTAGATCAGTGGAAACGGGTTCTTTGGAGTGACGAATCAAGGTTCAACCTTTACCGTTCGGATGGCAAGGTCTGGGTCTGGTGTCTGCCAGTACAACGTCTCCTGCCAGAATACACTGTGAAAATAGTCAAGTTTAACGGAGGTGGAATTACGGTCTGGGGTCGTTTTTCCTAGTATGGACCTGGACTCTTGGTCCTCATTCATGTTAAGCTTAACGCCGATGTCTACTGCACTTTTTTGGATGACAATGTGCTTCCTAAGTTGTGGCAGTTTTACGGGTTGGACCCCTGTTACTTTCAGGACGACAATTCCAGTTGTCATGTTACGAGGTTAACCAAGGCTTTTTATGGTGCCAATTCGAAGTTCATCGAATGAACTGGCCTGCCCAGAACCCAGATCTGAACCCGAATCAAGGGATTCACTACCCGACCAAAATCAGTGAAGGAACTTGTATGTCTATTCCAAGCAAAGAGGAAGACAATACAACTAGCTGCAATACAAAGACTTGTGGAAAGTATGCCCCGGAGGGTTCACACTGTATTGCCTCTTGGGGGAGGCTTTACCAACTATTGATTTTAAATGAAGTTAGTTTTTCTATCACAGGTATC
This sequence comes from Pardosa pseudoannulata, assembly GCA_032207245.1. Lineage (NCBI taxonomy): Eukaryota > Metazoa > Arthropoda > Arachnida > Araneae > Lycosidae > Pardosa > Pardosa pseudoannulata. Next base: position 65,370,714 of record CM063504.1, read on the forward strand.
CAAATACTTGTTAATAGACAGTGTAGAATAAACTTGTTCTTTTAGAAATGTATTTCTAAGTTATTAATAAAGCTTTAATACTATAAAAATTACTCAGTTGTACTAAACAATATATTATTAAGAAACATAAAATATAAACATAAAATTATAAAAATAGAAATACAGTTAAATGCACAATAACTTTTTTAAATTTGTAAATTATAAACTGATTTTCTATATTAAATATAAGCTAACTATTCATAATGTTTTCTTTTATATTTTTAAACTTTAATTGCGTTGATACGATTGTTGATAATATCAATATAATTTATTTTAGAACAAAATAAAAATAATTTCTGTTAAATCTTCAAATTCTTAATAGGTTATAGTATTTTTTTATTTGTTTTATAATTTCAGATCATATTTAATTTTTAGATTCAGAAAAAGAAACAGATTTATTAAATATGTATAATAGTAATATAGTTTCTATTATACATATTTTTAAAACTATATAAGGGATGAGTCATATTTTTCCTTTCGCTTATACTTGTCGCTGTTTCTTATACAATGTTCTACATTATATAACAAAATTAAATAGTTTTTCAAAGGTAGAGTATTATTGAATTTTTTAAATATTTATGCTAAACATTTTGTTTCATTATGAATCCATAAAAATAATGAATATTTTATATCTCGAATAACAGTATTATTTCTTAAATAAACAATAATAAGCTTTCAAATTTAGTCCATTTATTTAATATCCCCTATTTAATAATAGAATAAGTTATCTGTATGTCTGTCTTCGAATTTATGAAGCGGTTGGACATGGAATGAATAGATGCATCCACATTCACTTTTTAAGGAGTTAGGGTTAGAAAATTCAAAGCAAGTAAAGTTTATCTTCTCCTAAACTATCGATCCGATTCTAAAATAAATTGGCCGAAATGTGTTTCATATACCAACAATACAATTCGTCTTTAAAACGTTCGAAATCCACTCTTTCCCCTCTTTTCAAGCTTTTAATGCCATTATTTCACGCCCTATTTTCCCCGGTTAAGAGCAGGCAATTAAATTTATCAATTTATCACATAAGTACATGCATATAACATTTTTTCTAGTATTGTGATGTCATACCTTTAACCATCTCAATTAATCATTTCTTATTTCAAATTATTTAAATATCGTGCATTATTTTTATACGTTATATCGCTGAAATTGATGTTACGTAAATAATTTTCTTTTATATTTGGATTAAATAATAAATTAGGTACATATGTTATAATTTTAAATTTAATCATCTATTATTTTTCATTGCAATGAAAATTTTATCACCGGTATTAACAATAAATTCCATCTACCTTCAGGAGTGGAAATGATAGTTTCATTCCTATACTTGTTGCGGCGAATGAAAAAACGTGCTAGTAATAAATAACTAGCATTTCACTTTTTTATAGTGGCATCACTTGGTTGTTGTATTCATGTTTTTTTACTTGTTCTTTACTTTGATTGTAGTTAGATTGAAATAAATACTTATGTTGAAATTACTATCTACTCCTAATATCTGGTGCCGAAAACCTGGGAAATGGCTCCAACCGGCAAAGCTGATAGAATGACTCAACTACTTAGACAACGACAAACCGTACGGAGCAATATTTCTCGCTTTTCAACAGAAATTAATACTTTGAAAGATGATTTTTCAGTTGAGGACGTTGAATATATAAGTACTCGCTTAACAACTGCTTTAGGAGATATGAAACTCATAGATAACGAAATTCATATTTTTCTTTCTGACGAAGAATTTGAAAAGGATAATAAGGAGTGTGAAAACTACGTAGATACTGTTGAATCTGCAATTTTCAAAGCACGAAAAATTATTCGAAATAAATTATCGCCAAATACAAATAATGTCACTGCTTCGAATAATGAAGCCAAAAACTTGGCGATGGCACTTGGCGATACTTCTACTACTACAGCTCTTGTTACTCAATCGTATACAGTTAAATTGCCAACTGTTAAAATACAATCATTTACAGGAGAAATAGAACAATGGCAATGTTTTTGGGAACAGTTTAAATCGTCCATAGATGCCAATCCACATCTTTCTGTTATTGATAAGCATGTTTTTCTTAGGGGTTATTTAGATGGTGAAGCTAAACGCTTTGTTGATGGAATCAGTGTAATAGGAGACACCTATGAAATAACAAAAAAATTGTTGGAGGAAAGATACGGAAATAAAGATCGAATAATTCAGTCACACTTAGATTTCTTAGAACATTTAAACGTTATTCAAGACCCATCTCCTACACATCTAAATGATCTTTATATAGAATGTAATAGAAGAATACAAGCTTTAACTGCTCTTGGCGAAAATATTGAAGCATACGGTAGAATTCTAGTGCCAAAAATTATACGTGCTTTCCCCAATGATATTTGTTGCCGTTGGATTATCTATGCCAAGCGTGAAAAACTAAACGAAGGTAATATTACTAGATTGATGCAGTTCTTGGCAGAAGAAGTGGAAGGTGCAGTTACAGCACAAAGAGTTAAAGGTATGTCTTTTTCTGATCACACCGTAAAGTGCACAGTAGAAAATTTTAATATAAATTCCAAATTAGCAAATAAAAGAAAGAAGATTTCACCATTTTGCTCATTTTGCGATACTACGGGACATTGGCCTCAAAATTGTGAAACTGTTACAGATTATGATACTCGTGTTCAGAAGCTTAAAAGTTCAAATCGCTGCTTTCTGTGTACTAATCGGGGTCATAGAATCTCAAACTGCCCTAGAAAAAATACGGCACGATGCTCTAAATGCAAGAAACAACATCATGTTTCTATTTGTCCTCCGGTTCGAGACACTCAACTGCTGATAACTAACAGTGCTGTAAATCACATAAATATTCCTAAAACAATTTTCACACGTTTACATACTGCTCGTGTGTATGTTACTGGCCCCACAGGCATTACTAAATTGACACGCTGCATTTTAGATGGTGGTAGCCAAGCAAGTTTTGTTCACACAAACCTCATTGAAAAACTTAAGCTTAAAGTTGTCAATACTGCCACACTATCAGTTCAAGCATTTGAATCTTTTACTTCACTAGAACAACGTAGATGTGTTCAACTGTCACTTTCAAGTTTGAGGAGCAAAAAAGCAATTTCAATCTCCGCTTTTGAAAGCACTAACTCCTATACTACACATCCTACTGTTCCATCAGATATAGTTCACTTTGCTCAGAAGAAAAGACTAAAAATTGCTGATCCACCGGATGATTATTCTTTGCCCATTGAAATCCTTATTGGTGGTGATCATTATTGGAGAATTGTTACCGCTGAAGCTCCAATTAAGCTTTCAGAATCTTTTGTTATGATGCCGTCCATGTTTGGATGGGTTCTTAGTGGAACAAGAACACATACTACAATCACTGAGATTACTTCTGTTAATCAAGTTTCTGCGCAAGTTTCAGCTGATTGTTTAAATGATCAGGTACGTTGCTTCTGGGAATTGGACTCTATAGGGATACAAGATACGCAGAAAAGAAGAATGACTACTCGTGATGAAGAAATTTTATCAGAATTTCACAAAACTTACAACACTGAGGACAATCGAAGAATTGTGTCTCTGCCTTGGAAGCCATTGATCACACCTTTGTCTACAAACAAAATTATAGCTGAAAACAGATTTAAATCTCTTCAAAAAAGACTTGCAACTAGTGATGTGTTAAAGACACAATATGATAAATGCATGCTGAATTACATTGACCAAAAACATGTTGAAATTTGTTCCATAGATGAATCCAGTGAGAAGCCAGTATATTACCTTCCTCATCATGCTGTAAAAAAGAAAGCACAATCGGAAACCAAGTGGAGAATTGTGTTTGACGCTTCCTCGCATGTTCCAGGAATGCCTTCACTGAATGATACTTTGGAAGCTGGCCCGAATCTTCTTCCTGAAACTATTGGCTGTATACTAAGATTTCGATTGCATGAATTCGCTGTTACATGTGATGGTAAGCAAGCTTTCTTACAGTTGTCACTACATAAAGAAGATAGAGACGTTACACGATTTCTGTGGTACAAATTACAATCTGATTCATCTCAAGCTGCTACTTTTACAGATGAAATAACTGTTTACAGATTTACTCGTTTACCATTTGGCCTTACTTGCAGTCCGTTTTTACTCTGTGCTGCAACACGAGAATTGGCTGCAAAACATCTCACAGAATTTGCTATTGCTGCACCAATGATAGATAAATATCTCTACATGGATGACTTTCTTGCTAGTATGGAAACTGAATCACGTATTACAATGCTATATCATGAAATCAAAAATTTAATGGCAATAATGAAATTGCCTATGGAAAAATGGCTACAAACTCTTTAAAACTCAAGGACGTACTACAAACACATGAAAAACCTTACAAAACAGAAACAACTGTCTTAGGTATTAGCTGGAATACAAATTCTGATACTTTGAAGAATGCATTCAAGACATCGCTCTGTGTTTCTGCAGACAAACCACTTACGAAGAGATGGTTACTCACTGCATTCCAAGTTTCTACGATTCCTTAGGACTTTTTTCACCGTTTACTATCCTTGGGAAAATCTTATTCCAAGATACATGGATTCTTGGAATCAAGTGGGATGAATTACTGCCTCCTAATTTATCAACTTTGTGGTACACAGCTGTAAAAGAACTGGATGACATTTGTTCTATTCAAATTCCTCGATGTATAGGTATTTCATCACATGTTTCTTTTGCTGTTCATGTATTTTGTGATGCATCTGAACGTGTCTATGGTTCAGTTTTATACGTTGTTACCTGTGAAGGTGACCAATCGAATGTGAATTTAGTGTGTAGTCGCAACAAACTAGCTCCTATAAAGAAAGTTACTTTACCTCGTTTGGAGCTCTTAGCGGCCCTAATGGGAGAACGATTACTGCAATATTTCTGTTCCGAAACCAATATCTGTTCGTCAAATGCAATATTATGGAGTGATTCTCAAGTTGTTTTAGGTTGGATACGTAGTGATCCCAACAAGTGGAAGACTTTTGTTTGCAACAGAGTAACATAAATTGTTTCCCATACTAATCCTTCACAATGGAGATATTGCCCTGGCAAATACAATCCAGCTGACAAACTTTCTAGAGGTGTTTCACCATCAGCACTAAAAAATCTGGAAATTTGGTGGAACGGTCCTGCATGGTTAGTCAAATCTCAAGAATATTGGCCTGATTCTAATAATATTTCTAAAGATTACAGTCATAACTTAGAAGCAAAGAAAGAAAAGGTTCAACCCCTTCATATCGCATCTACTCAGCCAATCATAAAAGCTGTATATATATATATAATATATATATATATATATATATATATATATATATATATATATATATATATATATATATATATATATATATATATGTATATATATAGTATATATATATATATATATATATATATATATAACATTATTATATAAAGATATTAATTTAATAGAGTACCTAAAATTTTGATTGACAAAACTGCGTTGACCATATATTTTATCTAAAAGCTTTATGTAACATTACATTCATTAAAGAGAAAAGATAATTATCTAATTGAAGCAAAGTTAATCTTGAGGGTCAATTGTGATTTGTTTCTTATTTAGGCAAAATATTAAATATCAGAGATATATTTCTGAGTCTTAATGCAATTCCGTTTCCCACTTGAATAGACTGATAGGAATCTGAGGAATGTGGTTTATTAGGTTTCCCTTGATGTCCTATCTCTTAGCAAATCCTTTTTATCTTTAAAATTGGCTTATTTGGAAAAAACATATTAGTTTATTTCAGGAAACGAAAAATTGTTCGATAAAAAAGTAAACTGAAGGAACAAAAAACGACACTTACTGGAAAAGAAATAATTCTAAGAAGTCATTTCCAGGAAAACTAAAGAAGTAAACAAATTCTTCTCTCTCGGAACTATGCCTTTAAATCTATCAAATATTTTAATGGGTTCTTGGAGTCACTATATGAAAATTGATACATTAAAATAACCGGGAACTGTTAAAATTAAATTTTATTTTTTTAAATTACGTTATTTTAAAATGCATAATTCATAAGGGAATACATTTCTGTTAAAATTATTTAAAAATAGAGAGTGCAATAGAATTTATGTTTAAAAATATTGATTTTTAATTGATTAGAAAAATATACTGTGAATAATTCACGTTGTATTGTTTTCTCATTCTATTGGCATTTATTAGTTATACATTAAATCATACTCACTCTTCACTTACACATTTAAGGCAAATATAAATAAATAAGAAAGAGTAATCTTGAATAGACATAGAATATATGTTTCGTTTGATTCTAACATTGATTGTAGAATCTGCAAGACAGATAATAAATCAGAGGCTTAGTGGTCAGTCATGTTCTTGAAAAGATTAAAAACTTTGTAATATAATGTGTTGAACTATATAAAATTGTTTTTGTGAATACCTGAAGTGTATGTTTTAGTAATAACTGTTGCCCTGAATGATATGTACTGAAATGTCTTTTAAATGCGTATATACATGTATACACACACACACACAAACACACACACACACACACACACACACACACACACATATATATATATATATATATATATATATATATATATATATATATATATATATATATATATATATATACATGTATATATACATACATAGATATATACATATATATATATATACATATATATATACATGTATGTATATATATATATATATATATATATATATATATATATATATCTGTGTGTGTGTGTGTGTATGTATTTATATATCAGGTGTAAATGTGGTTGTTAAGGATTAAGCGACTTATGATTAAAAATAGTTATATCCCATTAACGATAACGTAATAAGAGAAATACACACCCTCGAGTGGAACTATACAGAGTAAAGAAGCCGACGTGGAAGTAGACATAAGAATTTTGCTTAGGTAGCAACTCCAAAAGAATCAGAGTTGAAGTGAAACTCGGGCTGATAACATTCTCCACTATTGTTGTGGCAAATTATGAGAACAAAGGATATCTATATAGTATAGCTATGGACAGAAGGATTACAATAAAGAAGCTTTTATATATGAAAACAAATGTGTCTTCCATGCCTTAACTACTCGTCCATGTAATATATATATAATATATATATATATATATATATATATATATATATATATATATATATATATATATATATATATATATATATATATATATATGTATATATATATATATATATCAAAATTAATATTTCATCTATAATCATCCTTTTAAACTTAAAATATTTCTTTAAGATTCTCATTTTCCATGCCATCTAATGTTTAAAAAAAAGGAGTGTGCACTGAAATAAAATTATTTTAGTAGTTGCCCAAAATAAATGCTAATTTTCTGTCCACTCTCCACAATTCCCAGCTGTTCCAGGCAAATAGGTCACTCCTACAATGACTAAATTGCTACAAAGAGGCTGACTGTTTCTCAGGAAAATAATTCATCTTATATCCCGTTGTGGAGCCAGCCTTGCAACTATAAGTATTTTTCGTGTATCATTCTATACTCTGCTGTTGGAGGAGAAAGTCCGTCACATCCGAACATCTTTTCATAGATCTCAAATAAAAGTTAAGTTCCACATTGGACTTGTTGCTCCTTCATGTTATAGAGCTACGACTATTCAACACTTATATTCAGTCGCTTTGGATTTTCTATAGCCAATAAGTCTGGGCAGTTAAAGATAATAGGGACTAATTTTATATATTATAAGACTGGTAAAATAAGTATCATTTATATATATATATATATATATATATATATATATATATATATATATATATATATATATATATATATAGTATATGTATATATATAATATATGTATATATATATACATATACATATACATGAATGTGTATATGTGTATAATCCTTTCTATATCAGTAATTTGTTATGCATTCCGATTTGCCTAAACCACATTTAATGAAATTTTTCCTAGTGATTCAGATAAGCCCATGGAAGGTTTTAGAAAGATTAAGTTTGTCAGAGTTCAGAATCATGAGGTATAAATGTTTTAGCCATCCAACTGGTGTGGTGTTTTTAAATTCACCCATGATTATACACTGGTGTGCAAAACTTAAGCAACAGGTATGTTTTTTTGTCATGACTCCACGAGAAATCATGTAAGTGACATGAAATTCAGAAATGAGGGAGAGTATTATGTACGTAAAGGATGACGAAAGCATCGGCGCTGAAAAAGGAATACAATGCATACGGTATGGAATCAAACAAAAAAAGGTCGGACTCTTACTGTTGAGGAGCTACTGGAAAGTGAAGATATCAGTCGAATGGATTGGGTAGCGTACTCTCCTGATTTAAATCCCATTGAACAAGTGTGGGATGCTTTGGTGAGAAGCATTGCACCCTCATTGCTTACATCCTCCGGAGAACACCCAACAACTCAAACAGATTCTGATTTCGGAATGCGAACTCCTACCGTAAGAAATTTTGAACCATCTGGTTCTGAGTATGCGGAGACAACCACTGCAGTTAGGGGAGGACATATTTTATATTAGGAACATCACCTTGTTGCTGTTCTTCTTGAATAAACAATCATGAGTCACGATACTATGCGTTTAATAAAGCTTCTTTTTGTTTGATTCCACACCGTACGCATTGTATTCGTTTTTCAGCACCGATGCTTTCGTCATCTTTTGCGTACATAATACTCTCCCTCATCTCTGAATTTCAGGCGTCTCAGATGTTTTCTCGTGGAGTTATGACAAAAAACCCACCTGTTGCTTAAGTTTTGCAGAGCAGTGTAGAGTTGTTCAGTGTGATCTTAAACTAATAAAATTTTGAATAAGTTTATTAGTCAGAAAATGTATAAATAGTTCTTTTTAAGATAATCTAAGTTCTAGCTTTTATTCCACTGCTTAACAGCAGCGGGATTAAAGTCACTAAATTGCTAAATGTAAGATTAAAGAAAATTGAATGAAATATGTTCCTTTTGTGAAATTAAGTTTTTCTATTCTCGAAAGTGTTTATATTACTGGTTTATTATATAATCTAACATCATTTTTAAACAAATTTCATTTGGGAAACTCAATAACTCATACCAAAAGATTGAACAAAGTAGCTAGTATAACATAATTTGAAGAAAATAAAATTTAAAAATGTCATTGTTAAAAAAGTTTGTTAAAAGTCATTCAGATAAAAGTTCACTGTCTACATTAACAGGAAAAATTTTAGTTATTTCTGAAAAATAGGTACAACAATATTAAATTCCTAAGACCTATGTTAAACTTTTCTTTTTCTGGACTGTTTACATTTAAAGTTTTAAGGAAAATCTTCAAAGTTATAGAGCAAAAAGTTCTTTAGGTTTCAGATAATTTCTTCATAAATTTTAAGTCAGCTATTTCTGTTCAGAGACTAGATCACACTATTTTACAAATAATTTAAAATTTTTGTACTCTTTCAAGTAGTAGAATCTGTTTATAAAAATATGTAAATTCAAAAAACGCATACGTAAAAATCATTTTCCCTACAGGTTGACATGGAGTTAGAGCAATACCAGAAAGCAACCACCTTAATGTACGTACTTATATTCTAAGCACATTTTATTGAGATAATCACAATTTACACAATTAACATATTTTTATTCAAATTTATGTATAATATTATCGAAACTCAGATCAAAGACTTTAAACTGAAAATAAATCACAATGAACATTTCAGCAGTTTTAAAAATGTAGCATATTTTTTTGAAAATATTTAGTGGACAATTACGTCAAACATCTGTTTTTGTCACTAAGAAAACAAAATAAATGGATAAATAGAAAAGTTATATTTTGATTTATAAAATTCCTGGAAATCGATAAAATGGTAAAATTTCCTTATAGTTTCTAAAATACATTTTGAGAAATGTTATTTATTGCAACAGTAGAGTATTTTTTCTATTCTGTAAACAAGCCTAAAAAAGGTAGTTATTTTCTTAAAATTTCTATTTAAGGACATTCTACTTTTTGAAATTTGTTTTATAATTTTCAGTATTCCAGTAAACATTGTAGCTTTCTTAAAGCGCATTCGGGAAAGTAATATTTCATAATTGACAATTTCCCCAAACAGATTTTTTATAGAGATTTCTGTAATTTTACATTAATGTATCTTAAAATCTGGGTTATGATTCACTAAATATTACAAAACTAGCATATAGCCCGTCATATGACGGGATCAATAAAATTTTCAATATTCCAGAATTGTAAAGTACCCTTTAAGGCAGGTAAAAAAAATGGTTTGTTGTTTGGCTGAGAATTATTTTACAACAAAATATTACCTTAAGAAAATTATTTACGTAATATCTAAGTTTAGTGATAAAACGTTTGGAAATAATGCAGAAGATATTTA
>CM063504.1:65381218-65401218 GCA_032207245.1 Pardosa pseudoannulata
TATCTTCGATGTTTGTGCGACCTCCACGAAAACACATATGCCACTTTTATACAGAATGTATCTTCATATCATCATTTCTGTTTGTTTCTTTCAGCATCTCGAGCATCTCAGAAGGTGATTTCCCGAGCAAAACTCAGAATTAGATTCTTGCACGCTGTTCTAAGGGTGATATTTCAAAATTTGACGAATGAAAAATTCACTTTGTCAGAAATGATATGCAGCTAATGCTGACAATATAGAAATGAATTCCAGATAGCTCTGTGTTTTCTTTGTGTTTGTTGTGAATTTTGAATTTTAAATTCATAAATTTCATTTTTGTGCTGTACGTATTTCAATTTTTCAGTTCCTGTTTTACATTTGTAATATTTAATTTTATGTAATTTTTTTATCAAACTTTGATGATTATCGTGTTGATTTTTTGTTTTTCTAAATTTACTACCTATTTATTTGTTTTTAAATGTTTTTCTATTGGTTTTCGGCATCTTTCTTTTTTTAATGTTTTATCAAAATTGATTTTTTCAAAATTGTTTCTATTAGGTTTTTCGTCTTGTTTGGAACAATTTATCTCAAGAGGAATTAACGCCACTAAATTTCAACCAACCACCCAACTATCTGTGTTAACCAACCACCCAACTATCTGTGTTTTCCCTATTAGTACTGTTAACTTCCAAAAGAGATATTTCCCCTACAACGAAAACCTACGTGAATGTAAGTGACCATTCCGGGAACTTATTAACTCTACCTCGTAAGATACAAAAATCTATTAGAAAATAATTTTTGTTTAAAATCCAGACCATTTGATAAAAATTGAGTCTTTTAACAAAATTAATTAAAAATTGAGTCTTTTAAAAAAATTCCTTAAAAATGCACGGCATACTAACAAACCGATTTTATTTTTACATTATTTTTAGAATTTATATAGAAACAAATCTGGGTACCGATTTTCACTTACTTTATAACAGTCACATTTTCATACAAAACAATTATTTAAAATTATACATTATTTTATCAATTTTTTTTTCTGTTTTGCGGTATTGAATCCTCTGTATATCGAGATAATACCTTGAGATTTTTAAAAGTATACCCAGTTTAACACAAACACATTAATACAGAATGTTCAAAACTTTGAATAAGACATACATAAATTTAATACACCTGGAACATTTAGAAATGACTGATTTAATACAAAATGACAAATTGCGAAATAATATTTTTAAAAGTTTAAAATAAAGGTGTATAACAACATAAATAATGTGTATTTTTAGAGCAGTAAAATAATCATGTTACTAGAAAAATATCCTATGATAATGAACAAAAAATCACTTCGTATTTTTGATCAAAATCTGTCATTTGGAAATTCCACTGTCATTTGAATGTGATAAAATATTAAACATTATTACATTAATAAATCTTAAAGGGACAATGGACATTACAATAGGTTATAGAACTTTGTATACACATGCAATAATAATAACTAAATAATAAAAAAATAATTATAAATAAAATAATACGATCCTTGTAAAATAATTATAGTCAAAAATAAAATAAAAGTATTTTAAATATCAGATAATTAAAAACATTTTTTGAAATTCTCAATAAAAAATGAATTATACAAAAATATTAAATGAATTTAAGAAAAATTTTTAATGTGATTCTTTTATTTATACTTCAGTTTATATGTGTGCACATTTTCTAAATTCTGATTTAATAATTTAGAAAATACTTTGTAATGGCCAATATCCTTCTAAACATTTCAGGGGTTTATTTTATTTATGCATTGCAGAAAATACAAATTTAAGATCTTATAGATAATTTTAAGCAGAAGAATTTTAAGTCAATTTAAAAAATTATGCAGTTTTCAATAGGTAAAACTGCAAATGCTGCATTCGAAATTGTCCTAAAATACTATCTGAGAAATCTTTGTCGTTGACAAATATCACAGTCCTTGATCATGTTCTAGCCGTAACAGTTTTCTAAGCTGTCTGCAAGCTGATATTTTAACATCAAACAGAAAATAAATGTGAATCTTGATTATTAACCCTTTAAAACTCTTCTTCTGAACAATCCTGTAGTTTTATACATTCCTGCTAATACATTTCTCGTAATGAGTCTCATGATAGTGTCACTTGTAATGATGAGATTGCTTTTAAAGCCAAGAACAAGTTCTTTTTAACCTGTATAGATGCACAAAAAGGTAAAAAAGCTGTGGAATTCAAGACAGTATTCATGTTCGAGATATATTGTCTGTTGTGAGTAGAAAAAGTTGATGATTCTCTGATTTAGTTTGAATTATTTTGAGCGCTGTGGACAACAGTTTTGTTAAACGAAGGCTATACTTTCTATGAAACTGAACATTTGGGTTTTTTGTTTGGATAGATATAAACCATCTATAATTTTATACAGGTCTATCTATAATCATCTATGATAAAGTTTTTTAGACTACTGCGCCCATGCTTTTAAATCTCAGATCGAGATGCCGTGCTATGTGCAACCAATGAAAGCTTATATAATAATTATCATCTTTGCCCTCGCGTAGCAAAACAGTTGACAAGAACGCTCGAAATTAAAAAAAAAATACAAATCTAGGATTGCTACCCACGAAAAATCCTGTAAAATTCTTCGGTGATTTTTATTTCTGTAAATTCCTTGGAAGTAAGTTTATCTTTATTGCTTGTTTACACAACTTCTTTTCAACAATTACGTCATCTGTACCAGGTAGTTAGGAATAAAAATATTTTGTGTTTATAATGAATTTCTTCAGTATTTCTAAATATAAACGATTAAGTGTTTCTTCTGGCTTAGTATTTTCTGTTTGATTTCATAATCGAGATTGCAACTGAATAACCTTGATTTTCTGCAGAGAGAATCAAAATATCTCCACCAATTACTTATTTTATTCTGGTGTTAGACTAGAACACCTTGCAGTTTGAAAATCAGAGCCACAATCTTTGTATTAAGCTCATTGGTGTCCGGTTTTACGAGTACAGTGGACTTAGGAAATATTTTTTTTAATTTTTCACGTATTCTTTAAAAATTTTGTTTTGTTGCTTATCTGAGGTTTAAAAATAAATAATATTTTAAAATATTTATAGCTATCCATTTTATTTTAAATATTTTATATAAAGTAGAATTTACTGTCGGAGATTAAAATAACCCATGCTTATTTCTTTCTTTCTAGGAAGAATTGTTTTTCTCATCTTAACTTCATTATACTTCCTTTGGCTAAACGAATTTTCGAGTATTGCAATAGAACCAAAATAAATATTTTGTCTTATAACAGAGAATTTGGATATTTAGGTTGTAGATTTCTTCAATATTTTAAGATACAAATGTACCAAGTACCACGGCCGAACGATGGCCGATTGGTTAGGGTGCTGGTCTTCGGTACCAGAGTTCGTGGGTTCTAATCCCACTGCGGCATGGATGTTCGTAGCCATTCGGAATCGGCTTTACACTGTAGGTCTCGGTCTCATTAGCCCTCGTGTTGCAAAAAAGTAGACCGTAGCACTCCAAACCAAGTATCACCAGAAGAGAACATCTATATGTAGAAAAAAATAAAAATTATACTTTATATGGAATTGAAAAAAAAATTGTCAGCAAAATAGCACTCTTGAAAATTTACAGAAAACATATTTGCCCAATATTAAAACTCTTTTGTTCCAGTTGCACTGTTTTTTCATCCTTAAAGAATAAAGTTTTTTCATCCTTTTAAGAAAAATGCAAAGAAATGAAATTTTAAAATATCGAAGATGAACTTCTATCTGATATTATCTTGTTTTACCTTGCGGGTGACATTAAGCTTTATTTGCAGAAATTGGAAAAATGATATAATCCCAAGAAATTGAATTTTTAAAATTTCAATAAAAATATTTTTGTTTGGAAATTTAATCTTAGAATCAGATTTGAATTATTAGTGGGCTTGAAATTATTTAAACTGAATATCATTTAACACGCAACTCACGGAAAATAATGTTACGTGTGAAATATTTATCCTCGAAATCTATTTCTAAAAACTAGCACATGCTATTTTAATGAAATAGTCCTTTCTTGGACTTGACTTTATTATTTTTTATCCTATAAAATGCTGAAGTACCTCATATTGCAATTTAAAAGGGAGATATTTCGTAATGTATATTTTTATATCAATTATTTCAGATAAAATATGCAGAACTCTAAGCTGAATGTATGTTATGCGACTGAAAGTAGTGTGAATTACAGAAATGAGAATGAATTATTTCAAAGATATAAAATACCTAATATTTTTTTAAAAATAATGACAATAATATTAAATAATTTATGCAGGTTAAAGAACATTATTTCTAACCTTTTAAGGTATCCGTCTACGTTAAAAACGTCATTTTTTGCCCATATTTTTTTTTTATTTCTCTATTGTAAAATTTCAACTTTTAGGCTTCTAAATCTGTTTTTGTTTTGTCTCTACGGATTTTTAAAGAAAGTTACAGCTCTTTAAACGTCAGTGACAACTGTGAAAACAAAACAGAAGTAGCGACTTCGGAAACCGGAAGTTGTGAATTTAAAGCCTTTTAAAGAGCATTTTTTGGACAAAACTTTTTAAATTTTTATGAAGATTAGTTTAAACTTTTTTCTAGTATTTTTAAGAATTAGCAACTTGGCAATTAGAAAGTTTTGAAGCAAGAAAGTGTGGGGAATTTTAAACATGCATTTAAATTTTTTAATAGTTAAAGTTGCTTTCATAAACTTTAAATGCGTTTTCCTCAGAACGGTATTTTTAATAAACTGTTGAAACTTGAAATGTGATTTCTGAAAAAGTTCTTAAAATATTTTGTTGAAAATTATTATGAATGTTTTTGATAGTATTTACTAGTAAATGACCTAAAAGCTTTAAATTTGGATAATTTTTAATGATGTTACACTCATAGTTAGATATAAAGGTAATGAAAATTCTTTAAAAATTCAATGTGTATGATTTTGAAGGACCAAAATTTTTTACCAAATGTAAATTAAGCAAAGATTTTAAGTGATTCACTAGTCCAGTGTATAAGAAATGTGTTGCATAAAAAAATATTGAAATAATTTAATTTATTAAAAAAATTAGACCTTTTGAAAAAAGCCGATTTTTTAACTAAATTTTCTCTTCATTTATTAAAATTTTATAAAAACTTCTCCAGGAATAAATTTTTTAAGTGACATTCTGTATGATAATATAAAAAATAAATAAAAAAATGTAAAAACATGAACTAGTTTCTACGTTTAAAGAAAAAAGTTCTCCGAACGTAGACGGATACCTTAATAGATGTAGTAGGAGTAGGCTGAGTCTAGTTGACCCGTTTTCTAGTCTAAGGATTAAAAAAAAATTCTATTTTACCATTTTAATTTCTAAGTTAATTTTACCAGTTCACATTTAGCAAAAGTCTCCTTAGAAATATTCGAAAAACATTAATTTTTCAATTTTAGAGGCTTAACCCAGTCTGTAACAAATACGGTTGGGTTGGTCGTCAGTCTACTAATAATGTAGAAATGGATGAAAATTTAAAAAAAAACTATCATATCTTATTTTTTATTTCGTACAAACTGAAACACAAGAGTGTATAAAGGAAAACCTGTTTCATGTGATCTTTTTAGGTGAAATTACACCAATTATGAAGTAAAAAAAAAAAAAACGTAAAGACAACACATGGAAAATTAATAAAATATTATTTAAAATTTCTTTAACTGTCCTCCTCTACATTGTTACAATTGCTACAATGAATGCAAATGTAAAATATCCCTATTTCAAATTATGGAGTCTACAGTATTTCATTTTGACAATGAAATAAAAATATATCTTCAAATATAAAATATTTTGAATGTGCACACTTAAACAAAATTTAATTTTTAAAAATTCAGTCTACTTTTTAAATTTCAGTATTTTTTTCTGAATTGTTTTATACATTTACTGAAATATATTACACAAGATATGCGTAAAATTTTAGCTATAAATGATATAACTTTTTTAATTTTATATGATTTTTAATGCTATTATTAATATTAAACATCAGTATTAAAATTTACACTGATTTTAATTTGAGAATAGTAAAATATATAATTAACTCAATCGATTTTAAAATCCCCTTCCTTCGAAACTAAATCCTGGCTACGAAGCGGAGATTTGTTAACTTAATACCATGATTTTTATGAATGTAATTGACTAGTAATAAAAAGATTTATAATGTAAAAATCCTTAAAATAACTACGAACACTTAAAGTATTTTAAGATAATTTCCCCTGATCCTAAAATGGTGTGTGTTATCCTGAAAAGAATTTGGGTTAAAGTTGAAAATATACTTAATCTCGAATAGTAAATAATGCGAATAAATAATAGATGAGGTTTTTTAAAATTGAATTCACCTAATCATAATTTAATTGCCTTTTTAGCAATGCACCATAATTTACAATACTTATTTACAATGATTAAAAAAAGTTATAGAATGTGTTTTCCATTATATATCAAAATGGAAATGAGTCTACAAACAAATAAATTACGGCTATTTATAAGTAAAATTGACTGATAAGGGCAAATACGTTGACTTTTTAATAAACGGCGATTTTTATCTTATGTCAGATCATCAAATGTCCGAGGAAAAAGAAGGGGCAAAAGAAACTTTTCTTGGATTGCTCTGTCCCCTTCCTAGAAGCTTTTAAGAATATCGCAGCTGGGATACTGAGCACCTATGGTCAAGTAGTCTGGTCTACCCTACATATATGCATCCCAGCTTAAAATTTTTTACTGACATATTGCATGGTATTCCTTACTATTATTAGATATCTGTTCCAGCACATTATATTTTAAAGGATTTTTAAATAGAACATACTATCTGAACAGATTAAAATTATAAATCAATATTTTAGATCAATTTAAACGTTTCGAAAGTCCACTGTACTCTAAGTATGTATACCTTGTTAGAAAGATCTATGCATTTCATAAATACCTTGAAATTAGAATTTCTTTTAAATCTTTTGCTGTAAAATATGTATGTAGGTCATTTTAACAAGATTTCGGCACCTTTCTATTCCAATTTTTTCACAGTGAATTCTTCATGGAAATGTAGTAATTTTTAACTGATGGGAGATATCCTGAAAAGAATTTAGGGTAAAAGTTAAATACATAAGTAATGATCAAATGTAAACAATTAATGTACATAAAAATAAATAATGTATATAGTAATGAATTCAAATTTGTTAAATTGAATTTCCCTAATCAAATTTTATCAGTCTTTTTATTTATGGCTTTTAATTACTTAAATTTATAGATTTTAAAAGTTTATTTTTAATTTGCGAATTTAGTACAGTCCACTCCAGAGTACAGTACTCTTCTGAGTATCCGGCCTAACGTGGCGAGAGGGCAAGTCGGACAGCAGATGGGCTGGAGTGACCAGAAATTAAGGTTTTTATACCAAAACTCATTGTTATAATATGAATTTTCTCCCTTCTTATAGAGTACTATGCCCTCTATTTATTTCAAGCCACTTAGAATGTGAACACGGCCGCTCGAATCTTAAGAAGCAGTTGTCGGTAACGTGTCGTGTTAAAATAGAAGATTCTGAACCAGTAGTTTATATGTGATTATATGCTGCACTGCAAGATTCAAGAATTTATTAGAGAAAAAGTAAGTTAAAGGGCATAAACTGCTCTCATTACAACATAAATTCTATAATACCTAATTTAGATACAAGAAACAGACAAAAGATTAACATAAATCATGTAACCATTTCTTAAGATAACTGACTTAAACTCATTTTTCACTAATAAATAATTACATATATATGATAAGGTAATCTTAAGATAAGAGTTAAAACTTAGTTATTATTATTATTTTTTAAAATTTTTTAATAGATGAATGTGTCTACATTTTCTTGCCAATGCAATGCCTTGCCTCTCTAATTAGTTACAATAAAAGAGAACTAGGCCGGATAATAAGGAAACCGGATAGTCTCGAACCATAAACTCGGTTGGGTATTGTACAAATAATGTTTCTATAATAACTCATATAAGAATCTATTGTTTTCGTGTTATTCATATCTAAGGTTCATCGCCTGCTAACTAAAACACAAGATATATATACGAGGAGGTATCAATAAGTAGCTTCCATGCAAATTTTCTTTTCAGTAATGTATTATTAAGTAAAAGTGTGCGTAATCAAGATAGAGATCGAAACTGCCTACATTTTGGGGATTCTAAATGCCAGTACTATGCCCTAGTCGTCATTAAAATAGCGACTGAGATTTCATCCTTAAGTATGGAGGAGTAACAAACAGTGATCAGATTACTTTCGGCAAAATAAAAGAAAGCTAGAGAAAGCCATTCGAAAATGACTAACGCTTACGGAAGAGACTGTATTGGTCATGTCAATGGGGTAAGATGGTGTAAATCAGGGATTGCCAAATAATAGCGTGAGCTACAAGAAGCTCTCGGGGAGGTTTTCAATAGCTGACGGATTGATTTTCAGTAGATTACAACATCACGCGCAAGTGGATTATTTTTTGATTTTTTAACTATTTTATTTCAATACACCATTGAAGGAGGGTGAAAGCCTGTAAAATTAATAAGGAAAAAGCAACATCTAACAGAAGCCCATACGAATGATTTATAACTAGGCATTCAGCCAAAAAATAGCCAACAAATATAAGGTGTTAGTAGCTCAAGATAAGATATAACGGTACGGTTGCACATAGCCTTCACAAGTTTAGAGACCACTTATATAAATTGTTTAAAATCCTGCGGATCTCAAACGGGCCTTGCGCATGTGGTTGTGTTCAAACTCAACAGACCTGTGTGAGAACAGGATATTAAAACTAATCCTAGCCTAAAAATGTCACTTAATGTATCCTGAAAACATTTGTCATTCATAAGGTGCCTAGTTTGCGGACAAACAAAAAAGCTCTCTTTAATTTTCGTGTATCTTAGCGATGGAAGCTGCCTTCTTTGTTCATAGCTTTAACTAAATTTTTAATTATAAATTTTAAAATTTTCAAAATATATTTTACTATAGTAGAAAAACTTTCCTAATCTATTGTCACATGTTTTAATGCAGTAATACATTAAAAAAAGCATCTGATAATGCGTGGAATATAAAAAGGAAATGCAATAAAATTATAACTGTGAATTATACAATTATAAATGTTTATATAGCGTAAAATTAAAAAAGAAACTCCTTAAAATTGGAGGGAGAAAGTAAAACTTTATTTAGATTTTCATTTCCAGTGTCTTTTTGAAATTTATTAATGCAGATAATGTACACAAAGGAAAAGAAAATTAAGTTGTTGAACAGTGTAATCACTCTTTAAATGGAATACGACAGCTTTCAGAGTGATTAAACGATCTAGTTTATCATTCCGTTTATGTACGACTTAACTGGGAAAAATAGCAACGAATCATTTTACCCTCAATACAAAACTTTGTAGTGGGAGGAGAAGTAACGCGCACGCGCAAATGAAGTGCACAGAGGGAGGAGATCGTTTCGAGGAAGAGTTTCATGAAAATAAATAAATGATCTGGGAAAGCATGTTTTATGAATTTGTTTCTTGTTTACACAATATATTTTCACCTTTAACAATAATGTAATGTTGAATCAATGAAAAGAAAACATACGTTTGAATAGGTCATATAAACTTTTTATCCTGCATACATCATCATATATCAGTGACTCAGACATGCGGATAGTAGGAAGATCAAATCCTCTTATAGATAAGATGTTAATATTTTCTCTCTTTTTCTGAAATTTTTTGAATGCACAATTACTAGAATACAAACTAATGGTAAAATAAAAGTCATACTTTTGAATTTTTTTTTAAAATTGGAATAATCGATTACCTTCTTGGCAACAGAATACGAAGAGTTGACCGTGTTTAGTTATGTTAATATATTTCTCAGAAAACTAAAGAACAAAACTAATCAACATTTGACTTATAACGCGAGTGATAATCCAGTGTTTTATCCTTCATTTAATTTTGGTGGATTACAAACTACGGTGAGAAAAGGAAAGCGCTTAAAAATAAGATGCGAGTGATAATCCAATATTTTATCTTTCATTTAATTTTGGGTAATTATAAACTTCGGTGAGAAAAGTAAAGCGCTTAAAAGATCATCTAGGGAATTAGACTAATTGAAAATGTTGCAGTCGGGCCGCATTGAAGAGAACAAGTCCGAGTAGAACTTAACCCTTTATATCCTTAATTAATTTACCATCACTTTCTTACTGCATTTTTGCATCATTAGATAAATTTTAATGGAGAATAATCATAGAAAAAAGAAAATTAATTTTTACTGTATTTTAGTAGTTAATTTTGCAGCTGGTACTTTCAAGTACCAACACATATTTTGGAATCTATGATAGAAAATAAAACATTAAATTATGAATAAAACAAATGAAATGCTTACCTCCTAAGTATAGAACTCTCTAAAAAAATAATAGTACCAAATAACTGGTAATAAACCACTAAATATCCTCAGTGGACAAAGAACACGTGTATCAATTCTATCACAAAATGACCTTCGAATGCAGCACGCCAATTATAAAATCTCTACTATGCGAATAAAAAGGATTCCTGATTGGTGCTGTCATTTCTTTTCTGCTGTAGGAACTGCATCGTTCATGTCCTTGTGAGTACCGTCAGGAAAAAACGGCTTTATTAGGAATATATAGGTGTTTGATTGAAGCGGTACTTATAAGTACCGTCAGGATAAAAAGGGTTAAATTTTATTTAAGAGAATGTCATATGTTTTACAGTCAAAGGCAGAAGATAGAATGAACATCGAAACTTGTGCTGGAACAGGGTTGGACCCAAGAGAGAGACGCAGAGAACAATTCCTAAGAGAAAGTAGGTTAGTTGATGTTATTAACAATAAAAGGGAACTTAGATCGGATAGTAAAACTGAGCCATTTGTCAGCCGCATCTGAAAAAATATACTGAGTGGACAAAAAATTTGCATCCATTGCAGTGAAAGCTTCGAAAAATGTGTTGGAAAAATTTTAAGTCAAGTTCACTCCTTTAATAAAGACATTTTTTGTCTGAGAAAATAGATTTTAAAGGATTAGAATGGAAGAGAGGATATTTTTATGCGGTATTAAAGTGTAATAATTTTGATATATTACATATATATATAAATCACCAATATATAAGAAGGCAAAAATGAGTAAGTCTAGTCGAAAATCTGTATCTAAACCTATAACACCGAAAAGCAAAGAAAGTAAAAGCAATTCACCTGATTCAGAAGGAGGGGATGACTTGTTGTTACAAAGGGCGAAGCATAACCTTGTTAACTGGAACTAAAAACTAATACACTGGACTTTCTAGGAATCACAGGGCAACCGTAAACAGGACTTGAAACAGTGAATGCTACCACAGGTCAGTCAAGATCTGCAACAAATATTGCAATAAATGTGATTTACGAATGCTAAAAAATGTAATAGAAAAAACTTTAATACAGTTCAAACAAAGTTGTGAACATAATCAAGGGTTATTTAAAAGGGTCTGGGAGTTTGCTTCTTCCCCGAAATATTATCAAAATTCATTACAAGATTTTTTAAAATTTGCGGAAATTACTAGTTTTTACTGCAGAGGTTGAAAGAGCATTTTCAACTATAAAAAAATAAAAACACTTTTTCACATTAGTATTGGTCACAGGATGTCAACAAATTAAGCAGTACTTTCCTTTCTTATAGTCAGGACTATAAATTTAAATGAACATTTGAACAATATGACCTTAAACTCTAGAAGAATTAACTGCCTGCTATCAAACGATAGTTAATAAATTACAAAAAATGCTATACGGTCATCGAATTTTTTTGTTATACAAGGTGTGTAATTCTGTAAAATTAAAAAAATATGTCATATTTTCTTTCCCTTTATATTTGTATAATTACATAAATTTACATATCATTATTTTCAAGTATTTTTAATGCTTTATGGTCAGTTATACATGCTTTATGATCAGTTATACTTGTGTAAATAGATGTAATAATTATATGTAATGACACAGAAAAGTGTTTATTAGACTTAAGTATCTATACCAAAATATACAAATAAATATAAGAGAGCAAAAGTTGAAAATTGTACAACTGATTCACAACATCGTAAAACAAGTTGGCGCTGTGAAGACTCCCCTTTGTTCAGAGCACTCACCAAATCAGCTGATTGGAAATTCCACTTGTTGACCAGTACAACAGCATGGCGTCGCAGAGTCTGGGATGTTGACAGTTGGATTGAATAGGCGTTAAGCCCTGATCGATGGGGGTAATGAGCCCAGAGGATTGCAGGGAGATTCCAGAGTCGGGACAGCCAGCGAATGAGAAATCAGCTAAAACAACCTAGCTGTAACCTTAGCTGGAGTTCTCAGGTAACAGGTACCGTAACTGACCAAAAAACGGTAGGTGGGACCGAAACTGACCCCCAAGTATAAAAGCCCAGAATTTTGCGACTCGGGGGGTTTTTACGTAGGTGTTTTGATCTCGTGGAGGTTTTCGCGTCTTTTGACCGGAACCAGCTTTTTAGTGATTGCGTTCGGGAGACTCGTAAATTCCACTCACATAAGGAGCGGCAGGGCCTCGGATACCGAACGGATACCATTGCACCCTGGGAGTGCTTCCCCATTTGTGAGATTATTTAATCTTTTATATTCGCGATTGTGATCGTCGTGGCAATTTAGGCGACTGTGATCGTCGTGCCAGCCGAAAATCCTCTGCATTTCGACTTGTTTGGGGAGATTAGAATCCCCTTGTATATAGCCGTATTTACTCAATAAATAAAAGTGATTTCCAATTTTATAGTAACTGTGATCCTTCTTCACGATACCTCTTCACTCGAGAATATTGAAGTCGTCACAGCGTAGATAGCTCTCAATAGTACTGAGATAGCACAATTGTGAAGAAACAAAAATTTGGTATTAGTCCATTAATGCCTAGCGTTCATTTAGAAGAAGATAAAAATAGTTTTTAGAGTTTTTAAGTTTATCGGAACGTTTTTTAATTTCCAGTGAAGTTAATGAAAATTCTATAAACAATCTATCAAATAGAGTATCTACTACCATTTAAAATTCTGAAATTTTTATCAACATTTTACGACTCTGGTACTATTTGTTATGAAGTGGTAGCTCAGTCTTCAAAGGCATTGATTTCTTAACCGGATGGTTGCGAGTTTGTGACTCAAGACGGCCAAAGATCTGCCGTGTTCATTAATGGTGGGCACGTAAAATAAGTTAATGGTCGTTGATGTCCTTTAAGTTCCCAGGCTATACCTTTAGAGGTTGCAGGCTGAGCTTGGAAGTCTCGTCCTTGGTTTCTGCTTCTAAATTACATTAATCCACTTTCTGTTGTCCCAAGGATGTCATGCATGGTGCTCCCACAATAAAATGGAAAAGAAATATCTGCGGATTAGTAGTTTTGAATTGCGTCTAAAGTAAAATCAATCTCTTATCACTGTTTTTCTTTTTTTTAATGAATGGCATTCTATGACATGTAAAATAACAGCCGATCACTAATAACGATATACTGTATGATTCTAAGACTCTTAAATTACATAGCTAAAAATATTTATGCAATCCACAACCACTTAGATTTCAGATATTTATCTATAACTATTCAACAGAAATGACTCTGGCATGTTAATGAACTACCATGTAATTTAAATCTTATCTAGTAATTCCTTAATTTATGGCATATTTTTATAAAGCCAAAGAAGTTAATAACAATACGTACAAGTTTTAATGCATTTAAGAACTATTCTCAAGTACCATGATCACACGACATATCTCATTCCTTCTTGGAATCATTAGTAAAATATATTAACTTTCTTTCTGAAACGAGAACGGTATTATATCAAGACGTACAGATAAATATAGCAAAAGGTATCTCGGCTTTACATGTAATTCTGGAAAAATAGATCAAGATACTTTTCGAGAATGAATGCAGTAGAATAATTAAAAGATTTTGCATAAAATTTAAGTAAGCATAATATCCCTTCAAAAATTTAACACTTTTGTATCACCGTGTTTGCAAAGTACCCAACAGTTGACTTTAAGTAAGTTGCCCACATGCGACTAGTCAGTAACATTTTACAACCATTCACGAAATTCACGAAGAAAAAAATATTGTATTTATAATAGCAAATATTAGACATTTAATGATCTTTATTCTAAATTTTTAAATATTGCATTTATAATAGCAAATATTAGACATATTTAGTGATCTTTATTTTAACTTTTTAAATATTGCATTTATAATAGCAAATATTAGACATATTTAGTGATCTTTATTCTAACTTTTTAAATATTACACTTATAATAGCAAATATTAGAGATATTTAATGATCTTTATTCTAACTTTTTAAATATTGCATTTATAATAGCAAGTATTAGACATATTTAATGATCTTTATTCTAACTTTTTAAATATTGCATTTATAATAGCAAATAATAGACATATTTAATGATCTTTATTCTAACTTAAGTAGATTTATCACTCTTAAGCCATGTTCATTAATGGCGGCTGGAGTGCATAAAATGGATTCTTATTCACAATGTCCAAAGTTTTTAAATGATACCTCTCGAAGTGGCAGGCTAAACCGGGGTCTTCGGCTTGGTCTCTGTTTCTAATTTATGAGGACAGACTTTGTTTCTTTGGGGTGACCCAAGGAGTAATGCTGACAACCTATACTTATGGGGATCCGTTAATAAAATGGGCAACAAATATCTGCTGCTTAGTAATGGCATATGCTGTAAGATCAAGTGTCCCTGTACTGGAAATAATTATACAGCTTTGCTTTTACAGTACTGTGTTCGCGTCTGAAATCAATTGAATATCTTACCACGTAGATCTCAACAAACATACTGTGATATTAAAAGTCGTTTAAATTCCGTATCTGATTCAACGCATGCAGTCCACAATGACTTAGATTTCAGATTTTTATTAATATATTTTAAGGAGAAATGCCTCGGGTATTCATGAGATAATTAACTAGCATGTAATCTAAGCCTCATGGAGTAACTCTTTTATTTATGGCATATTTAAAGGAGTATTTGGCCCATTAAAACAACATTACAACGTGCAAAGTTTTAATGTATTTTGAAGCGATTCTCAAGAAGGATGTAAAAACGATACATCGTTTTCCTTCTTGAAATTATTATTAAAATATATAAAATTGCTTTTTAAAATAAGAACTATTATCCTTGTTATAAAATCTAGAAAAATAGATCAAAGAAATACTTTATGGGCAAATGCCGATAAATATAGAAAAAGTTATTCCGTGTTTGTAAGCAAATCTAAAAAAAAAAAAAAAAAAAAAATTTCAAGAACATAAGATCCACACTAATTTTCATACATCTTAAAAATATATTTTCTTAAAGTGTTTTACTGACTAAGGGAATGAATGAAACTTAAAGGTATTTGTGCATATATATATATATATATATATATATATATATATATATATATATATATATATATATATATATATATATATATATATAATGTAAGTAACTTATTGCTGATTACAATCGTAGTTTTATTTTAAGCTTTTTAAAAAAAAAACTGTATAAAAAGTTTAATATTCGTATCGTAAATAAAAGGAAACCTTACCATCTTTTTTCGTATGGAGTACGACAAAAACAAATATGAAGAAAAAAGCCATATAAAATTTTCATTTGTTTGCAAAAGCCCCTATAAATGAAATCATATATGTAAATAAATTTTCAAATATTGGAAATATTGATTTTAAATTTTTAACGTTAATAGTAATTTTTTAAGAAAAAAAGGTAGAATGATGGTTGGAGTCAATAATAATAATAATTATAATAATAATAATAATAATAAAAGTGATAATGATGATGATGATGATGATGATTATGATGATAATAATAATAATAATAATAATAAACTAACCAGATGCTATAGCTCAGACGAGAAAGGCATTGATTTCGGAACTGGAGGGTTGCTAGTTGGAAGCACGAGCAGGTTAAAGATTCACCGTGATCATTAATGGCGGCGGTGCACGTAAAATAGGTTCGTGGTCGCAATGACTTCCAAATTCCTAGATATTCCAAGCTTCAACAATTTTCCTTAGCCCTCGTGTAACAAAACAGTAGGCCGTAGTTTTCTAAACTGAACCCAAATCCTTAAAAACACTACTAATGTACTTACTAATCGGCATGACTCCCTGGTGTGTGCAAGCATTTAAAATCCTCAAAGAGGAGAGCAAATCCCCATGATCGACGCATTGTGATCAAAGTTAATAAAAATAGGCGAGGGAGAAAAGAAATAAATCGCATCCCTGGCGTTCGGTGATTTGAGGCATCACCCCATTTACACGACGGTTATTCCCCCGTTTTTTCAGCTTTTGTTCACCGGCACAGTTACTACTCTATTTTCCGGGAGAATGATCTGGGATAAAAGGGGGAACATCATCGACCTCGTATTGTGTCCTCCCCTCGTGCCAATATCATTTACTTACACGAAAAGGGGGAAATAGGAGGAATTTTTTTCCCTTCAATTCCTGTCAGCGACAGAGCTCTTTTTAAAGCGCATTAAGATGTTCGGAACCAGTTTTAATATTTTCAACACCATTTTTGCTGTAGTAGCATGATGTTGGATTTTTGAAGGACTATTTTAAGCGAAATTTAACGCGAGTTTAGTTTTGTAAAAAGCAATTGAAATTTAAGACCAATTTTTAGATAGAACATTAAAATTTTAGAGATTTAATTGGTCACAGGACTGTTATATTCTCAAGCTTAATGGCATTTATTACCTCTGTATGTTTTGATACCGTTATTCTCTAAGAGTCTACTATCACCTGTTCCAAGGATGCGCTTGTACAGGGAAAGGGGCGATGAGCCTTCCTTGAAATATTTAAATATTTTCAATATATGAATTATAAGAATTTTTAAACTTAATAAAATTCTAATATATTACTAGTTTCTACAGAAAATATTGAAAGATAGTTTTTAACTATGAAAGGAAAAGAAACATTTCTTCATTAGAAATGGTTAAATGATATTGACAAATTTAGCATTACTTTCTTGGCATATAGGTGTCTGACTAGAAATACGGAAGAAGGTATAAACAAGCTGGACTTAAAAGCTAGTAGAATTAATATTTTATTTATTAAAAATGGTAGTTTATAAACTAATTTTTATGCCATACTGTTTTTGAGTTTTGTTCTAATACAAAGTATGTAATTTTTTAAAAGGAGACTAAAAAAATATGACATATTACTTTATCAATATTTTTTTCCTGGTTATTCATAAAATTACTGTAGTTTGAATTCGAGCTCTAGCATTTATCAGAAAAATTTAAGTCTGGTAAAAACTTGAGCTTAAATTAAAAGACACAATTGTAGTTGCAAATATATTTTACAAAATATAACGAAAGTGGTTATAAATTCTATGACGTATTTATTTATGCATGAAAACTATGTATTATATATAATGACTTGTGTATGTTTGTATTGCTTTGTATGTTTGTGTGTGTGCGTAAAGAAATATTTAATGAGATAATAAAATGTACTGGATTAAGACTTATTACCTTAAAAAAAATTTTCGCCTATGTGAAAATTCTATACAATAAAATTATTTGAATTATGTGGTGATAATTTAACAATTTGAATTTCTTTTTTATATTTATTCGTTAACACTTTAAAAAGAAAATTATATAACTGCTTAATGAAATTTATGTATCTGGTGTATATATATATATATATATATATATATATATATATATATATATATATATACATATATATATATTATAAATACATATGTATACATATATATGTACAATATATATATATATATATATATATATATATATATATATATATATGCACGTATATATATATATTTAACATATATATATATATATATATATATATATATATATATATATATATATATATATATATATATATATAATATACATATATATATATATATATATATATATATATATATATATATATATATATATATATATAAATATATATATATATATATATATATATTTATATATATATATATATATATATATACATCTGACAGAGACGAGTGGTTGAGGCATAGAAGACACATTTGATTTCATATATAAAAACTTTTTTATTGTAATCCTTCTGTCCATGACTATGCCATTTAGACATCCTTTGTACTCATATTTTGTCGCGAAAAGCGTGGAGGATGTTATCAGCCCGAATTCCCTCTCAGAACTGTGATTTTTGGCGTTGCTGCCTAAGTAAATTCTTATGTTTACTTCCGCGTTAGCTTCTTTGCTCTGTATAGTTCCGATCGAGAGTGTATCTTTCTCCTATTACGTTATCGTTAATGAGTTCTAACTATTTTTAATTATAACTTGCATAGTTCTTAACTACCATTTTTAAACCTCACACACACACACACACATATATATTTATATATATATATATATATATATATATATATATATATATATATATATATATATATATATATATATATATTACGACATATACATCAAATAACTTATTAATTGTAATTAAACTTTTAAATACTGAATTTTGAATATTAAAATTTATGGCTATTGTTCTATTTTTTTAATACTATAAGATTTAAAACCTTCCTTATGTTAACTTTTTTCGTTTCATCATAATACTTATGGTTCTGCTCTTGAAAAATAAAATTTTAACTCTCCATTTAAAAAAGATATTTTTGTCGATTCATGTAGAATATTCTATTAAATAATGTAGAAAATATACATACCAAATAAAAAGCTGAAATTCACTTATCCACAGGATAAATTTTGAAATATGTGTACTAGAAACTAATTTTCTTAAACCAAACCGAAGTAAAAATAATTTTATTCTGTAAACCTGAACCTTTAAAAATGCATCTCCCGTTTTATTATATAAACAACTATAAATTTAAAAAGTCAGAATTGTAAAAAATTAGTCAATGCTTTGTCATAAAATAATTCTATGAAATAAATATATCGTTCATATCAATATAATAGAGCTACACTGAATAACTGTGAGAGCTCTGTGGCTTCGGTGTTGTTCTCTCCAGAGGTGTCCAGAGCTGGAAAATAGGTCCTTGTTCAATTTAATTCTATCTTTCGATCGAACTCTTTAAAGGAAGTATTTATTTAAAATTACACAATACTTACTAAAATTTTTACTAATAAATCTGTAACTCTAGAAAATGTACTAATTTTTAAAAAAGTATACCCAGTTACTGGATAAATACAGTAATAAACAATACAGACAATATCCAAGATATTGAAAGATAAATGCATAAAATCATTGTACCTGGATCTTTTGATTTCTTGTATGATACTTAGATCATCAAACTGAATAATATGACTTTTAAAAGTTTAAATTAAGGATATAAGACAAAAACATGTTTCAATGCAGTAAAATAATAATTTAACTGGAAAAATCATTTTGATAGTGAAGATATGCTTACCTTCCTTTTTATTTTCAGAACAAGAAATCATTCCATACTTATGGTTTAATTCTACCATTTTCAAGGTTGAAAAGACTTTTAAAATTTGAAAATAACTAATAAATATTAAGAAATTTATTATTACGAGTTTTTATACCTTTTCATGCTATAAAATAAAATATATTGCTCGTATTGATGCAATTGACGTTCATACAATAAGAAAGGCAATTAGCTTCTCATTGTAAAAAATTAATTTCTAATTTATGAATTTCAAAAGTCACTTTGCGGGTAAGTGAATTTCTACTTTTCTCACTTAGATTAATATAATGTACTGCATCCTATAACAAAACTAAATAATTCCTACAAAGACTCTTATTCTTGATGTAGGAATTTTTTTCTCTAAAGAGAATTTTGTATTATTTCAAATTAAAAACAACCTATTAAAATTAAGACTTTTCCCGCTTGAAAGATACTATGCTCCCTCAACTCTTTAAGACACACACTAGAATTTCAATTGTCCTCCAGTTCCCAGACCAATAGCCCAAAGTGTGCATGGTTTACTTCCTCCCAGTTTTTTTTTCACA
>CM063504.1:65401318-65416318 GCA_032207245.1 Pardosa pseudoannulata
AATTATACAATATTTTATCAATAGTTTTTGCTATTTTGCGGTATTGAATCCTCTGTATATCGAGATAATACCTTGAGATTTTTAAAAGTATACCCAGTTTAAAGCAAACACATTAATACAGAATGTTCAAAACTTTGAATAAGACATACATAAATTTAATACACCTGGAACATTTCGAAATGACTGATTTAATACAAAATGAAAAATTGCGAAATAATATTTTTAAAAATTTAAAATAAAGGTGTATAACAACATAAATAATGTGTATTTTTAGAGCAGTAAAATAATCATGTTACTAGAAAAATATCCTTTGATAATGAACAAAAAATCACTTCGTATTTTTGATCAAAATCTGTCATTTGGAAATTCCATTGTCATTTGAAGGTGATAAAATATTAAACATTTTTACATTAATCAATCTTAAGGGGACAATGGACATTACAATAGGTTATAAAACTTTGTATATACATACAATAAAAATAGTAAAATAATCAAAAAATAATTATAAATAAAATATTATGATCCTTGTAAAATAATTATAGTCAAAAATAAAATAAAAATCTTGTTAAAATATTTTTAAATATCAGATAATTAAAAATATTTTTGAATTTCTCAATAAAAAATGAATTATACAAAAAATATTAATTGAATTTAAGGAAAAAAAATTAATGTGATTCTTTTACTTATACGTCAGTTTATATGTGTGCACATTTTCTAAATTCTGCTTCAGGTAATTAAAAAAATTTTTGAAAATTGTTTCTATTAGGTTTTTTGTCTTGTTTGGAACAATTTATCTCAAGAGGAATTAACACCACTAAATTTCAACCAATTGAATTTAAGAAAGAAATTAGTGAATTTAATTATTAGTGAATTTAAGAAAAAATCAGTTTATATGTGTGCACATTTTCTAAATTCTGATTTAATAATTTAGAAAATACTTTGTAATGGCCAATATCCTTCTAAACATTTCAGGGGTTTATTTTATTTATGTACTGCAGAAAATACAAATATAAGATTTTATAGATAATTTTAAGCAGAAGAGTTTTAAGTCAATTTAAAAAATTATGCAGTTTTCAATAGGTAACACTGCAAATGCTGCATTCGAAATTGTCCTAAAATACTATCTGAGAAATCTTTGTCGTTGACAAATATCACAGTCCTTGATCACGTTTTAGCCGTAACAGTTTTCTAAGCTGTCTGCAAGCTGATATTTTAACATCAAACAGAAAATAAATGTTAATCTTGATTATTAACCTTTTAAAACTTTTCTTCTGAACAATCCTGTAATTTTATACATTCATGCTAATGCATTTCTCGTAATGAGTCTCATGATAGTGTCACTTGTAATGATGAGATTGCTTTTAAAGCCAAGAACAAGTTTTTTTTAACCTGTATAGATGCACAAAAAGGTAAAAAAAGCTCTGGAATTCAAGACAGTATTCATGTTCGAGATATATTGTCTGTTGTGAGTAGAAAAAGTTGATGATGTCTCTGATTTAGTTTGAATTATTTTTAGCGCTATGGACAACAGCTTTGCTAAACGAGTGCTATATTTTCTATGAAACTGAACATTTGGACTTTTTTACTTGGATGGATATAAACTATCTACGAGTTTCATTTACTGTGTCGACCTTGATAATAAAGTTTTTTAGACTACTGCGGCCCTGCTTTTAAATCTCAGATCGAAATGCCATGCCATGTGTAACCAATGAAAATTTATATTTATATAATAATTTTCACCTTAGGCCTCGAGTAGCAAAACAGTTGACAGGAGCTTTCCAAATTAAAATGAAAGCAAACCTAGGATTGCTACCCACTAAAAATTCTGTAAAATTCTTGGGTGATTTTTATTTCTGTAAATTCCTTGGAAGGAAGTTTATCTTTATTGCTTGTTTACACAACTTCTTTTCAACAATTACGTCATCTGTACCAGGTAGTTAGGAATAAAAACATTTTGTGTTTATAATGAATTTCTTCAGTATTTCTAAATATAAACGATTAAGTGTTTCTTCTGGCTTAGTATTTTCTGTTTGATTTCAGAAATCGAGATTGCAACTGAATAACCTTGATTTTCTGCAGAGAGAATCAAAATATCTCCACCAATTACGTCTTTTATTCTGGTGTAGGACTAGAACACCTTGCCGTTTGAAAATCAGAGCCACAATCTTTGTATTATGCTCATTGGTGTCCGGTTTTAAGAGTACAGTGAGTGGACTTAGAAAATATTTTTTTTTTTTTAATTTTTCACGTATTCTTTAAAAATTTTGTTTTGTTGCTTATTTTAGGTTTAAAAATAAATAATATTTTAAAATATTTATAGCTCTCCATTTTATTTTAAATATTTTATATAAAGTAGAATTTACTGTCGGAGATTAAAACAACTCATGCTTATTTCTTTCTTTCTAGGAAGAACTGTTTTTCTCATCTTAACTTCATTATACTTCCTTTGGCTAAACGAATTTTCGAGTATTGCAATGGAACCAAAATAAATATTTTATCTTATAACAGAGAATTTGGATATTTAGGTTGTAGATTTCTTCAGTTTTTAAGATACAAATGTACCAAGTACCACGGCCAAACGATGGCCGATTGGTTAGGGTGCTGGTCTTCGGTACCAGAGTTCGTGGGTTCTAATCCCACTGTGGCATAGAGGTTCGTAGTCATTCGGAATCGGCTTTACACTGTAGGTCCCGGTCTCATTAGCCTTCATGTTGTAAAAAAGTAGACCGTAGCACTCCAAACCAAGTATCATGAGAAGAGAACATCTATATGAAAAAAAAAATGAAAATTATACTTTATATGGAATTGAAAAAAAATTGTCAGCAAAATAGCACTCTTGAAAATTTACAGAAAACATATTTGCCTAATATTAAAACTCTTTTGTTCCAGTTGCACTGTTTTTTCATCCTTTATTAAGAAAAATGCTAAGAAATAACATTTTAAAAAATAGAAGATGAACTTCTATCTGATATTATCTTGTTTTATCTTGCGGGTGACATTAAGCTTTATTTGCAGTAATTGGAAAAATGATATAATCCCAAGAAATTGAATTTTTAAAATTTCAATAAAAATATTTTTGTTTGGAAATTTAATCTTAGAATCAGACTTGAATAATTAGTGGGCTTGAAATTGTTTAAATTGAACATTATTTAACACGCACTTTAAGGAAAATAATATTACGTTTGAAATATTTATCCTAGAAATGTATTTTTAAAAACTAGTACATGCTATTTTTATGAAATAGTCCTTTCTTGGACTTGACTTTATTATTTGTTATCCTATAAAATGCTGAAGTACCTGATATTGCAATTTAAAATGAAGATATTTCTTAATGTATATTTTTATATCAATTATTTCAGTTAAAATATGCAGAACTTTAAGCTGAATGTATGTTATGCGACTGAAAGTAGTGTGAATTACAGAAATGAGTATAAATTATTTCATAGATGTAAAATGCCTAATATTTTTAAAAAATAATGATAATAATATTAAATAATTTATGTATGTTAAAGAACATTATTTCTTACCTTTTAAGGTATCCGTCTACGTTAAAAAACGTCATTTTTTAGCCAAAAATTATATATATTTTTTTAAATTTCAACTTGTAGGCTTCTAAATTTGTTTTTGTTTTGTCTCTACGGCTTTTTAAAGAAAAGTTACAGCTGTTTAAACGTCAGTGACAGCTGTCGAAACAAAACGTAAGCAGCGACTTCGGAAACCGGAAGTTGTGAATTTAAAGCCTTTTAAAGAGCATTTTTTGGACAAAACTTTTTAAATTTTTTATGAAGATTAGTTTAAACTTTTTTCTAGTATTTTTAAGAATTAGCAACTTGGCAATTAGAAAGTTTTGAAGCAAGAAAGTGTGGGGAATTTTAAACATGCATTTAAATTTTTTAATAGTTAAAGTTGCTTTCATAAACTTTAAATGCGTTTTCCTCAAAACGGTATTTTTAATAAACTGTTGAAACTTGAAATGTGATTTCTGAAAAAGTTCTTAAAATATTGTGTTGAAAATTATTATGAATGCTTTTGATAGTATTTACTAGTAAATGACCTAAAAGCTTTAAATTTGGATAATTTTTAATGATGTTACACTCATAGTTAGATATAAAGGTAATGAAAATTCTTTAAAAATTCAATGTCTATGATTTTGAAGGGTCAAAATTTTTTACCAAATGTAAATTAAGCAAAGATTTTAGGTGATTCACTAGTCCAGTGTATAAGAAATGTGTTGCATCAAAAAATATTGAAATAATTTAATTTATTAAAAAATTAGACCAGTTGAAAAAATCCGATTCTGTACTAAATTTTCTTTATTTATTAGAAATCTTATAAAAACTTCTCCAGGAATAAATTTTTTAAGTGACATTCTGTATGATAATATAATAAATAAATAAATAAATGTAAAAACATGAACTAGTTTCTACGTTTAAAGAAAAAAGTTCTCCGAACGTAGACTGATACCTTAATAGATGTAGTAGGAGTAGGCTGAGTCTAGTTGACTCGTTTTCTAGTCTAAGAATTTAAAAAAAAAATTCTATTTTACCATTTTAATTTCTAAGTTAATTTTATTAGTTCACCTCTAGGAAAAGTTTCCTTAGAAATATTCGAAAAACATTAATTTTTCAGTTTTAGAGGCTTAACCCAGTCTTTAAGAAATACGGTTGGGTTGGTCGTCAGTCTACTAATAATGTAGAAATGAATGAAAATTTTAAAAAAATCTATCATATCTTATTTTTTATTTCGTACAAACTGAAACACAAGAGTGTATAAAGGAAAACCTGTTTCATGTGATCGTTTTAGGTGAAATTACACCAATTATGAAAATATAAAAAAAAAAAAAAAAAAAAAAACGTAAAGACAACACATGGAAAATTAATAAAATATTATTTAAAATTTCTTTAACTGTCCTCCTCTACATTGTTACAATGAATGCAAATGTAAAATATCCCTATTTCAAATTTTGGAGTCTACAGTATTTCATTTTGACAATGAAATAAAAATATATCTTCAAATATAAAATATTTTGAATGTGCACACTTAAACAAAATTTAATTTTTAAAAATTCAGTCTACTTTTTAAATTTCAGTATTTTTTTCTGAATTGTTTTATACATTTACTGAAATATATTACACAAGATATGCGTAAAATTTTAGCTATAAATGATATTACTTTTTTAATTTTATATGATTTTTAGTGCTATTATTAATATTAAACATCAGTATTAATATTTACACTGATTTTAATTTGAGAATAGTAAAATATATAATTGACTCAATCGATTTTAAAATCTCCTTCCTTTGAAACTAAATCCTGGCTACGAAGCGGAGATTTGTTAACTTAATACCATGATTTTTATGAATGTAATTGACTAGTAATAAAAAGATTTATAATGTAAAAATCCTTAAAATAACTACGAACACTTAAAATATTTTAAGATAATTTCTCCTGATCCTAAAATGGTGTGTGTTATCCTGAAAAGAATTTGGGTTAAAGTTGAAAATATACTTAATCTCCAACAGTAAATAATGCGAAAAAATGATAGATGAGGTTTTTTAAAAGTGAATTCACCTAATCATAATTTAATTGCCTTTTCAGCAATGCACCATAATTTACAATACTTATTTACAATGATTAAATAAAGTTATAGAATGTGTTTTCCATTATATATCAAAATGGAAATGAGTCTACAAACATAAATAAATTACGACTATTTATAAGTAAAATTGACTGATAAGGGCAAATACGTTGACTTTTTAATAAACGGCGATTATTATCTTATGTCAGATCATCAAATGTCCGAGGAAAAAGAAGGGGCAAAAGAAACTTTTCTTGGAGGGCTCTGTCCCCTTCCTAGAAGCTTTTAAGAATATCGCAGCTGGGATACTGAGCACCTATGGTCAAGTAGTCTGGTCTACCCTACATATATGCATCCCAGCTTAAAATTTTTACTGACATATTGCATGGTATTCCTTACTTTTATTAGATATCTGTTCGAGCACATTATATTTTAAAGGATTTTTAAATAGAACATACTATTTGAACTGATTAAAATTATAAATCAATATTTTAGATCAATTTAAACGTTTCGAAAGTCCACTGTACTCTAAGTATGTATACCTTGTTAGAAAGATCTATGCATTTCATAAATACCTTGAAATTAGAATTTCTTTTAAATCTTTTGCTGTAAAATATGTATGTAGGTCATTTTAACAAGATTTCGGCACACCTTTCTATTCCAATTTTTTCACAGTGAATTCTTCATGGAAATGTAGTAATTTTTAACTGATGGGAGATATCCTGAAAAGAATTTAGGGTAAAAGTTAAATACATAAGTAATGATCAAATGTAAACAATTAATGTACATAAAAATAAATAATGTATATAGTAATGAATTCAAATTTGTTAAATTGAATTTCCCTAATCAAATTTTATCAGTCTTTTTATTTATGTCTTTTAATTACTTAAATTTATAGATTTTAAAAGTTTATTTTTAATTTGCGAATTTAGTACAGTCCACTCCAGAGTACAGTACTCTTCTGAGTATCCGGCCTAACGTGGCGAGAGGGCAAGTCGGACAGCAGATGGGCTGGAGTGACCAGAAATCAAGGTTTTTATACCAAAACTCATTGTTATAATATGAATTTTCTCCCTTCTTATAGAGTACTATGCCCTCTATTTATTTCAAGTCACTTAGAATGTGAACACGGCCGCTCGAATCTTAAGAAACAGTTGTCGGTAACGTGTCGTGTTAAAATAGAAGATTCTGAAATAGCAGTTTATATGTGATTATATGCTGCACTGCAAGATTCAAGAATTTATTAGAGAAAAAGTAAGTTAAAGGACATAAACTGCTCTCATTACAACATAAATTCTATAATACCTAATTTAGATACAAGAAACAGACAAAAGATTAACATAAATCATGTAACCAATTCTTAAGATAACTGACTTAAAATCACTTTCACTAATAAATAATTACATATATATGATAAGGTAATCTTAAGATAAGAGTTAAAACTTAGTTATTATTATTATTTTTAAAAATTTTTTAATAGATGAATGTGTCTACATTTTCTTGCCAATGCAATGCCTTGCCTCTCTAATTAGTTACAATAAAAGAGAACTAGGCCGGATAATAAGGAAACCGGATAGTCTCGAACCATAAACTCGGTTGGGTATTGTACAAATAATGTTTCTATAATAACTCATATAAGAATCTATTGTTTTCGTGTTATTCATATCTAAGGTTCATCGCCTGCTAACTAAAACACAAGATATATATACGAGGAGGTATCAATAAGTAGCTTCCATGCAAATTTTCTTTTCAGTAATGTATTATTAAGTAAAAGTGTGCGTAATCAAGATAGAGATCGAAACTGCCTACATTTTGGGGATTTTAAATGCCAGTACTATGCCCTAGTCGTCATTAAAATAGCGACTGAGATTTCATCCTTAAGTATGGAGGAGTAACAAACAGTGATCAGATTACTTTCGGCAAAATAAAAGAAAGCTAGAGAAAGCCATTCGAAAATGACTAACGCTTACGGAAGAGACTGTATTGGTCATGTCAATGGGGTAAGATGGTGTAAATCAGGGATTGCCAAATAATAGCGTGAGCTACAAGAAGCTCTCGGGGAGGTTTTCAATAGCTGACGGTTTGATTTTCAGTAGATTACAACATCACGCGCAAGTGGATTATTTTTTGATTTTTTAACTATTTTATTTCAATACACCATTGAAGGAGGGTGAAAGCCTGTAAAATTAATAAGGAAAAAGCAACATCTAACAGAAACCCATACGAATGATTTATAACTAGGCATTCAGCCAAAAAATAGCCAACAAATATAAGGTGTTAGTAGTTCAAGATAAGATATAACGGTACGGTTGCACATAGCCTTCACAAGTTTAGAGACCACTTATATAAATTGTTTAAAATCCTGCGGATCTCAAATGGGCCTTGCGCATGTGGTTGTGTTCAAACTCAACAGACCTGTGTGAGAACAGGATATTAAAACTAATCCTAGCCTAAAAATGTCACTTAATGTATCCTGAAAACATCTGTCATTCATAAGGTGCCTAGTTTGCGGACAAACAAAAAAGCTCTCTTTAATTTTCGTGTATCTTAGCGATGGAAGCTGCCTTCTTTGTTCATAGCTTTAACTAAATTTTTAATTATAAATTTTAAAATTTTCAAAATATATTTTACTATAGTAGAAAAACTTTCCTAATCTATTGTTACATGTTTTAATGCAGTAATACATTAAAAAAAGCATCTGATAATGCGTGGAATATAAAAAGGAAATGCAATAAAATTATAACTGTTAATTATACAATTATAAATGTTTATATAGCGTAAAATTAAAAAAGAAACTCCTTAAAATTGGAGGGAGAAAGTAAAACTTTATTTAGGTTTTCATTTCCAGTATCTTTTTGAAATTTATTAATGCAGATAATGTACACAAAGGAAAAGAAAATTAAGTTGTTGAACAGTGTAATTACTCTTTAAATGGAATACGACAGCTTTCAGAGTGATTAAACGATCTAGTTTATCATTCTGTTTATGTATGACTTAACTGGGGAAAATAGCAACGAATCATTTTACCCTCAATCCAAAACTTTGTAGTGGGAGGAGAAGTAAAGCGCACGCGCAAATGAAGTGCACAGAGGGAGGAGATCGTTTCGAGGAAGAGTTTCATGAAAATAAATAAATGATCTGGGAAAGCATGTTTTATGAATTTGTTTCTTGTTTACACAACATATTTTCCCCTTTAACAATAATGTAATGTTGAATCAATGAAAAGAAAACATACGTTTGAATAGGTCATATAAACTTTTTATCCTGCATACATCATCATATATCAGTGACTCAGCCATGCGGATAGTAGGGCTAAGGAAGATCAAATCCTCTTTTAGATAAGATGTTAATATTTTCTCTCTTTTTCTGAAATTTTTTGAATGCACAATTACAAGAATACAAACTAATGGTAAAATAAAAGTCATACTTTTGAATTTTTTTTAAATTGGAATAATCGATTACCTTCTTGACAACAGAATACGAAGAGATGACCGTGTTTAGTTATGTTAATATATTTCTCAGAAAACTAAAGAACAAAACTAATCAACATTTGACTTATGACTCGAGTGATAATCCAGTGTTTTATCCTTCATTTAATTTTGGTGGATTACAAACTTCGGCGAGAAAAGTAAAGCTCTTAAAAGATCATCTAGGGAATTAGACTAATTGAAAATGTTGTAGTCGGGCCGCATTGAAGAGAACCACAAGCCGAGTAGAACTTAACCCTTTATATTCTTAATTAATTTACCATCACTTTCTTACTACATTTTTGCATCATTAGATAAGTTTTAATGGAGAATAATCATAGAAAAAAGAAAATTAATTTTTACTGTATTTTAGTAGTTAATTTTGCAGCTGGTACTTTCAAGTACCAACACATATTTTGGAATCTATGATAGAAAATAAAACATTAAATTATGAATAAAACAAATGAAATGCTTACCTCCTAAGTATAGAACTCTCTAAAAAAATAATAGTACCAAATAACTGGTAATAAACCACTAAATATCCTCAGTGGACAAACAACACGTGTATCAATTCTATCACAAAATGACCTTCGAATGCAGCACGCCAATTATAAAATCTCTACTATGCGAATAAAAAGGATTACTGATTGGTTCTGTCATTTCTTTTCTGCTGTAGGAACTGCATCGTTCATGTCCTTGTGAGTACCGTCAGGAAAAACTGATGTATTAGGAATATATAGGTGTTTGATTGAAGCAGTACTTATAAGTACCGTCAGGATAAAAAGGGTTAAATTTTATTTAAGAGAATGTCATGTGTTTCACAGTCAAAGGCAGAAGATAGAATGAACATCAAAACTTGTGCTGGAACAGGGTTGGACCCAAGAGCGAGAACAATTCCTAAGAGAAAGTAGGTTAGTTGATGTTATTAACAATAAAAGGGAACTTAGATCGGATAGTAAAACTGAGCCATTTGTCAGCCACACCTGAAAAAATATACTGAGTGGACAAAAAATTTGCATCCATTGCAGTGAAAGCTTCGAAAAATGTGTTGGAAAAATTTTAAGTCAAGTTCACTCCTTTAATTAAGACATTATGTGTCTGAGAAAATAGATTTTAAGGGATTAGAATGGAAGAGAGGAGATTTTTATGCGATATTAAAGTGTAATAATTTTGATATATTACATATATATATAAAAATCACCAATATTTAAGAAGGCAAAAATGAGTAAGTCTAGTCGAAAATCTGTATCTAAACCTATAACACCGAAAAGCAAAGAAAGTAAAAGCAATTCACCTGATTCAGAAGGAGGGGATGACTTGTTGTTACAAAGGGCGAAGCATAACCTTGTTAACTGGAACTAAAAACTAATACACTGGACTTTCTAGGAATCACAGGGCAACCGTAAACAGGACTTGAAACAGTGAATGCTACCACAGGTCAGTCAAGATCTGCAACAAATATTGCAATAAATGTGATTTACGAATGCTAAAAAATGTAATAGAAAAAACTTTAATACAGTTCAAACAAAGTTGTGAACATAATCAAGGGTTATTTAAAAGGGTCTGGGAGTTTGCTTCTTCCCCGAAATATTATCAAAATTCATTACAAGATTTTTTAAAATTTGCGGAAATTACTAGTTTTTACTGCAGAGGTTGAAAGAGCATTTTTAACTATAAAAAAAATAAAAACAATTTTTCACATTAGTATTGGTCACAAGATGTCAACAAATTAAGCAGTACTTTCCTTTCTTATAGTCAGGACT
This sequence comes from Pardosa pseudoannulata, assembly GCA_032207245.1. Lineage (NCBI taxonomy): Eukaryota > Metazoa > Arthropoda > Arachnida > Araneae > Lycosidae > Pardosa > Pardosa pseudoannulata. The sequence goes on from CM063504.1 coordinate 65,412,127, forward strand.
ATAAATTTAAATGAACATTTGAACAATATGACCTTAAACTCTAGAAGAATTAACTGCCTGCTATCAAACGATAGTTCATAAATTACAAAAAATGCTATACGGTCATCGAATTTTTTTGCTATACAAGGTGTGTAATTCTGCAAAATTAAAAAAATATGTCATATTTTCTTTCCCTTTATATTTGTATAATTACATAAATTTACATATCATTATTTTCAAGTATTTTTAATGCTTTATGGTCAGTTATACTTATGTAAATAGATGTATTAATTATATGTAATGACACAGAAAAGTGTTTATTAGACATAAGTATCTATACCAAAATATGCAAATAAATATAAGAGAGCAAACGTTGAAAATTGTACAACTGATTCACAACATCGTAAAACAAGTTGGCGCTGTGAAGACTCCCCTTTGTTCAGAGCACTCACCAAATCAGCTGATTGGAAATTCCACCTGTTGACCAGTACAATAGCATGGCGTCACAGAGTCTGGGATGTTGACAGTTGGATTCAATAGGCGTTAAGCCTATTCAATAGATGGGGGTAATGAGCCCAGAGGATTGGAGGGAGATTCCAGAGTCGGGACAGCCAGCGAATGAGAATTCAGCTAAAACAACCTAGCTGTAACCTTAGCTGGAGTTCTCAGGTAACAGGTACCGTAACTGACCAAAAAACGGTCGGTGGGACCGAAACTGACCTCCAGGTATAAAAAGCCCAGAATTTTGCGACTCGGGGTGGGGGTGGGGGGGGGTTACGTAGGTGTTTTGATCTCGTGAAAGTTTTGCGTCTTTTGACCGGAGCCAGCTTTTTAGTGATTGCGTTCGGGAGATTCGTAAATTCCACTCACATAAGGAGCGGCAGGGCCTCAGATACCGAACGGGGGATAGATAGGGTTGCATTGCACCCTGGGAGAGCTTCCCCATTTGTGAGATTATTTAATCTTTTATATTCGCAAATGTGATCGTCGTAACAATTTAGGTGACTGTGATCGTCGTGCCAGCCGTAAATCCTCTCCATTTCGACTTGTTTGGGGAGATTAGAATCCCTTTGTATATAGCCGTATTTACTTAGGAAAAAAAGTAACTTCCAATTTTATCGTAACTGTGATCCTTCTTCACGCTACCTCTTCACTCGAGAATATTGAAGTCGTCACAGTGTAGATAGCATTCAATAGTACTGAGGTAGCACAATTGTGAAGAAACAAAAATTTGGTATTAGTCCATTAATGCCTAGCGTTCATTTAGAAGAACATAAAAATAGTTTTTAGAGTTTTTAAGTTTATCGAAACGTTTTTTAATTTCCAGTGAAGTTAATGAAAATTCTATAAACAATCTATCAAATAGAGTATCTACTACCATTTAAAATTTTGAAATTTTTATCAACATTTTACGACTCTGGTACTATTTGTTAGGAAATGGTAGCTCAGTCGTTAAAGGCATTGATTTCTTAACCGGATGGTTGCGAGTTCGTGACTCAAGACGGCCAAATATCTACCGTGTTCATTAATGGTGGGCACGTAAAATAAGTTAATGGTCGTTGATGTCCTTTAAGTTCCCAGACTATACCTTTAGAGGTTGCAGGCTGAGCTTGGAAGTCTCGTCCTTGGTTTCTGCTTCTAAATTACATTAATCCACTTTCTGTTGTCCCAAGGATGTCATGCATGGTGCTCCCACAATAAAATGGAAAAGAAATTAGTAGCGGATTAGTAGTTTTGAATTGCGTCTAAAGTAAAATCAATCTCTTATCACTGTTTTTCTTTTTTTTTAATGAATGGCATTCTATGACATGTAAAATAACAGCCGATCACTAATAACGATATACTGTATGATTCTAAGACTCTTAAGTTACATAGCTAAAAATATTTATGCAATCCACAACCACTTAGATTTCAGATATTTATCTATAACTATTCAACAGAAATGACTCTGGCATGTTAATGAACTACCATGTAATTTAAATCTTATCTAGTAATTCCTTAATTTATGGCATATTTTTATAAAGCCAAAGAAGTTAATAACAATACGTACAAGTTTTAATGCATTTAAGAACTATTCTCAAGTACCATGATCACACGACATATCTCATTCCTTCTTGGAATCATTAGTAAAATATATTAACTTTCTTTCTGAAACGAGAACGGTATTATATCAAGACGTACAGATAAATATAGCAAAAGGTATCTCGGCTTTACATGTAATTCTGGAAAAATAGATCAAGATACTTTTCGAGAATGAATGCAGTAGAATAATTAAAAGATTTTGCATAAAATTTAAGTAAGCATAATATCCCTTCAAAAATTTAACACTTTTGTATCACCGTGTTTGCAAAGTACCCAACAGTTGACTTTAAGTAAGTTGCCCACATGCGACTAGTCAGTAACATTTTACAACCATTCACGAAATTCACGAAGAAAAAAATATTGTATTTATAATAGCAAATATTAGACATTTAATGATCTTTATTCTAAAATTTTAAATATTGCATTTATAATAGCAAATATTAGACATATTTAGTGATCTTTATTTTAACTTTTTAAATATTGCATTTATAATAGCAAATATTAGACATATTTAGTGATCTTTATTCTAACTTTTTAAATATTACATTTATAATAGCAAATATTAGAGATATTTAATAATCTTTATTCTAACTTTTTAAATATTGCATTTATAATAGCAAATATTAGACATATTTAATGATCTTTATTCTAACTTTTTAAATATTGCATTTATAATAGCAAATAATAGACATATTTAATGATCTTTATTCTAACTTTATATAGTAGATAAGTAGATTTATCACTCTTAAGTCATGTTCATTAATGGCGGCTGGAGTGCATAAAATGGATTCTTATTCACAATGTTCAAAGTTTTTAAATGATACCTCTCGAAGTGGCAGGATAAACCGGGGTCTTCGGCTTGGTGTCTGTTTCCAATTTACAAGGACAGACTTTGTTTCTTTGGGTTGACCCAGAGATTAATGTTGACAACCTATATAGTGATCCGTTAATAAAAGGGGCAACAAATATCTTCGGCTTAGTAATGGCATATGCTGTAAGATCAAGTGTCCCTGTACTGGAAATAATTATACAGCTTTGCTTTTACAGTACTGTGTTCGCGTCTGAAATCAATTGAATATCTTACCACGTAGATCTCAACAAACATACTGTGATATTAAAAGTCGTTTAAATTCCGTATCTGATTCAATGCATGCAGTCCATAATGACTTAGATTTCAGATTTTCATTCATATATTTTAAGCAAAAATGCCAGATGAGTTAATTAACTAGCATGTAATCTAAGCCTCATGGAGTAACTCTTTTTTTATGGCATATTTAAAGGAGTATTTGGCCCATTAAAACAACGTTACAACGTGCAAAGTTTTAATGTATTTTGAAGCGATACTCAAGAAGGATGTAAAAACGATACATCGTTTTCCTTCTTGAAATTATTATTAAAATATATAAAATTGCTTTTTAAAATAAGAACTATTATCCTTGTTATAAAATCTAGAAAAATAGATCAAAGAAATACTTTATGGGCAAATGCCGATAAATATAGAAAAAGTTATTCCGTGTTTGTAAACAAATTCTAAAAAAAAAAATAAATAAAAAAATAAAAATAAAAAAATCAAGAACATAAGATCCACACTAATTTTCATACATCTTAAAAATATATTTTCTTAAAGTGTTTTACTGACTAAGGGAATGAATGAAACTTAAAGGTATTTGTGCATATATATATATATATATATATATATATATATATATATATATATATATATATATATATATATATATATATATATATATATATATATATATATATATATATATATATATATATATATATATAATGTAAGTAACTTATTGCTGATTACAATCGTAGTTTTATTTTAAGCTTTATAAAAAAAAACTGTATAAAAAGTTTAATATTCGTATCGTAAATAAAAGGAAACCTTACCATCTTTTTTCGTATGGAGTACGACAAAAACAAATATGAAGAAAAAAGCCATATAAAATTTTCATTTGTTTGCAAAAGCCCCTATAAATGAAATCATATATGTAAATAAATTTTCAAATATTGGAAATATTGATTTTAAATTTTTAACGCTAATAGTAATTTTTTAAGGAAGAAAGGTAGAATGATGGTTGGAGTCAATAATAATAATAATAATAATAATAATAAAAGT
>CM063504.1:65418818-65432280 GCA_032207245.1 Pardosa pseudoannulata
CCTTCCTTATGTTAACTTTTTTCGTTTCATCATAATACTTATTGTTCTGCTCTTGAAAAATAAAATTTTAACTGTCCATTTAAAAAAAATATTTTTGTCGATTCATGTAGAATATTCTATTAAATAATGTAGAAAATATACATACTAAATAAAAAGCTGAAATTCACTTATCCACAGGATAAATTTTGAAATATGTACACTAGAAACTAATTTTTTTTAAACCAAACCGAAGTAAAAATCCTTTTATTCTGTAAACCTGAACCTTTAAAAATGCACTTCCCGTTTTATTATATAAACAACTACAAATTTAAAAAGTCAGAATTGTGAAAAATTAGTCAATGCTTTGTTATAAAATAATTCTATGAAATAAATATATCGCTCATATCAATATAATTGAGCTACACTGAATAACTGTGAGAGATCTGTGGCTTCGGTGTTGTCCTCTCCAGAGGTGTCCAGAGGTGAAATCTTTCGATCGAACTCTTTAAAGGAAGTATTTATTTAAAATTACACAATTCTTACTAAAATTTTTACTAATATATCTGTAACTCGAGAAAATGTACTAATTTTTAAAAAAGTATACCCAGTTACTGGATAAATACAGTAATAAACAATACAGACAACATCCAAGATATTGAAAGATAAATGCATAAAAGCATTGTACCTGGATCTTTTGATCTCTTATCCGATACTTAGATCATCAAACTGAATAATATGACTATTAAAAGTTTAAATTAAGGATATAAGGCAAAAATATGTTTCAATGCAGTAAAATAATAATTTAACTTGAAAAATCATTTTGATAGTGAAGATATGCTTACCTTCCTTTTTATTTTCAGAACAAGAAATCATTCCATACTTATGGTTTAATTCTACCATTTTCAAGGTTTCCGTCTCCTTGAAAGGACATTTAAAATTTGAAAATAACTAATAAATATTAAGAAATTTATTATTACGAGTATTTAGCCCTTTTCATGCTATAAAATAAAATATATTGCTCGTATTGATGCAATTGAGGTTCATACAATAAGAAAGACAATTAGCTTCTCATTGTAAAAAATTAATTTCTAATTTATGAATTTCAAAAGTCACTTTGCGGGTAAGTGAATTTCTACTTTTCTCACTTAGATTAATATAATGTACTGCATCCTATAACAAAACTAAATAATTCCTACAAAGACTCTTATTCTTGATGTAGGAATTTTTTTTCTCTAAAGAGAATTTTGTATTATTTCAAATTAAAAACAACCTATTAAAATTAAGACTTTTCCCGCTTGAAAGATACTATGCTCCCTCAACTCTTTAAGACACACACTAGAATTTCAATTGTCCTCCAGTTCCCAGACCAATAGCCCAAAGTGTGCATGGTTTACTTCCCCCAGTTTTTTTTTTCACATATCAGGAACTAAGTAAACCAGTTCAAAACAGAATAGAATAGCAATGAAATATTTCATGCTATCGAATCGAGCAGCAAGTATTGTTTCTCAACGTGTTGTAAAATCCCCTGCTATCATCGGATGTTTACAATGAGGTCTTTGTTCACCGCTATCAGCATTACACGAGGCTATTAGCAGTCACGCCATTAGGGGAAAATGGGAATTTTCTCTGCTTTCGGTATTTTTGGACCCAGATGTCTCGGCAATCGAAGGCGATTGTGGGAATTAAAGGGTTAAGAGGATTTGTTTACCCGGCCCTGAGAAACCGTGCTGTTACTTAAGATCAAAACGTCACAGCAGCAACCCGAAACGACTACCAAGCTTCTGTTGAACTACAAGAGGCCCTTAATGGTTCTAGTATTAGTTTAATTTGTTAAGGAGCAAACACTACAGAGAAAGTTTGCGACTACCAAATAGAATGTAGAAGATCCCTGGGGTTCCTCGGGTACGTGAAACCAGTATATACCTAAAGAGGATGTACCCCTGCACCTTTAAATAAACTAACTTCACGACGGTGTCACGGAATTCCTAACTATACGATTCTATAGCCGTCTGTCTCTTGCCTTAATTTTTTAATTTGTTATTCAAATGGTCTCAAGATCTTTCTCCACCTCATCCATCTATATCTCTCTGAGTCTTCCCCTTTACATTTGTCCTTGACACTTGACCTTGAAAACCTTCTTCGTGTCTCTGCTATTATCCAATCCCTCCCCGTGTCCCTACCATTGAATTATCTTTGACTTTATATACTTTATGATGCCTTTGTTTTTTTCTAAACTATTCTGCAATGCCATGACTGCAGCGTCTCCAAACTCTGATGGTTTAATTATAACTCTTAAAATCTTTTTTCCCAGGTAAGCAACATGTTCTTCTGTTTTTGATTTTAAGCCCAGGTTTCAGGCCTTTAAGTAACTGTTGGTCTGATTATTATTTTATGTACTCGGAGCTTCTTTTTCCTTGTTGTTATTGTAGATATTAATAAGTTTTTAAGAGAAAAAAAAGATGCGATTTCATGCATTGTTAATTTTCTAGCATATCATTACTTTCAATAACAATTGCACCTAAAATTTTAAACTCTATAACTCATTCAAATTTTATCTCTTAATTAATCTTTAGGTCAGTATCTATATCTGTTCTTTTACAAACCATACTCATGTATTTAGTTTTTTATATATTTATTTTCATATTAAGTAATTTTTTTTAAACATTAAAGCTGAAAATTTTCTTTCTATTGATTTTACCCTTTTAGTGCTAAACAACGGTATATTGTAGTTTGATAACGTGGTAATTCGAAAAGGAACATTTCTTATAGATAGCTATTCAATCAGAATATCTCCTTATTTTTCATAAAAAAAAAATCTTGCATCAACACTCCGTGAGAGTAAAATTTTATCATTTCCTTGGCTTTTGTAATGATCGTGTCTGTTTCTTTCTTAGTCTACTTATAAAAAATGTTATATTTGCTGTTAATGTTATTTAACATATTTGTCAAACCTCCTTATTTTTAATAAACCTTTTTTTCATTACAAATTCGGAGCTCTTGCCTTTAATAACATTTTACCAGACAATCCGCTGATTTCTTGCCCTTTTTATTATAGGAGCATCTGATAGGTACAGCAACATCGCTTCCAACGAGCGGACACCACATAAATTTATCCAAGCCTTAATCGGAAATCCAAACGCATCGGGGAGCACAATACAGTAACTTCTATACAATCTAGTCGGCCAAACATGGCTGGAAAGTTGTTACTCATTTAGTACAAAAAGAGGAACACTTGGATCTTAAGGAATGATACGGCTTGGGTAACATTGCCCCCGCTGAATGTCCGTAATTTAGAAATAAGGACTAAGCAGGAGACCCCAGGCTTGGTCAACCCCCTCCAGAGGTATCGTTTGGATTTGGAGGACATTACGACTACGAACCTGTTTTACGTGCCCCAGCCGCTATTAGTGAACAAGGTGATATTTGGTTGGCTTTAGCCATGAACTAATAACTCTTCATTAATCAGATCGACTTCTTTGCTTACGTAGCTATCGTGGCAATTTTTGATGAAATTAAAAATTACATCTAGCAGCAGAGAATCTGTTTTCAATGTTTTGATAAACTTTTATCCAAACCTTAGCATATTCGTCAAAGTGTACAAGTACAGTATTTTTTCTTGTGCAATGAAGAGCTTATTTGATGTGGGTTGCAAAGATCCTGTAAAGTGGTTCTCACCCGTCAGACTGTATGCATTGGAAAAGAAAGGGATATAGCTAGCGATTTCTTTAGCCGATGAAGAAGGAACTATGATAGGGAAACATTTTACAATAGGTATATTTAGGGTCAGTTTGAAGCGGGAAAGAACCTTAATAAGTTGAAAATTTTTCGCTATTCCCCAAGAAACACTTTCATTCTTCACCTGGAAAATTAAACTAAACCCGTTACTAGCTCAACTTTACAGTTGACTTATAATAAAGCTTTTAGTGGACCACAATTGCTACAATAGAAAATGCAGATACAGATACAAACTTACAGATAACTTTTCTCGGCGCAGAAGCAGACGGTCGGCCTGGTACTGTAAGGAAAGAAGGGGATCCAACTGTCACCATTTCGAATCTGTCATCCCTCCTTCTGTAGAAGGATCGGCGAGAATTGAAATTTGGTGAGCGCGGAGGAGTTACAACAAGAGCTGGCGTTGCCCCAGGTGAGATGTTTGCCGCAGGCTCCTCACTTTTTTTCCCACAGCATTGCCCCATTTTTCTTCTAAAGTAAAGTTTCTAAAGTAAGGAAAAAAAGAACTATATTAATATTAAAATTTAACACGTTAACGGACGCTTGCTTCTATAGCCGTCAAATCGAAATTCAATATGTGGTATGACGGTAATAGCCGTCCAAAACGAAACGGTCGTTTTTAGATACTACGGCTATAGCGGCACAAATGTGCATTTACCGGCGTACAAATAGAAACCTAGTGTCATGTTTTGGTTGAATTTCGTTTTCCCCGCCGAAAATAATGTGTAATAATTATAAAATTATAATAGATTTTTTTTGTCATTTATTTATTTTTGTTTGATTGTGGCTAAACATTTCATGTAAAACTCCCAAAAATACTTTCTTTCACACAAAAGAGGATTATATGAATCATTAAACCTGTCATTTACGCTTTTGAATTTTCGCTGTTACAGCCGCCATCGTCCCATTACTTAGTGTCTAGAGTCCGCTGGAGCCATGACGGTTATAGCCGCAACCTAATTAAAGGTACTGAATTAATGAAAATTAAGTTTTTTTAAGCAGAAGAAGTAAAACTATACTTCTAATATTCTAAAAATTACAAAAAGCATATAGTGTTATTTTTCGAACTTCATTTGCTCCTACTGTCCGTCAATGTGTTAAAAAAATTAAAGAAATTTAACAGTCAAATTGAACTGTTTTCAAACTGTATTATAAATAGCTTAGAACAGTGGGTACCAAACTTTTTGTCTCCGTACTCCTTCTAATAGAAACGCCTTGCCATGACCATCCAACTGAAATAAATCTATACAATTAGAAAATGAAAATATTATAATTTAACTTTGATGTTTTTAATGGTAACATAAAAATAAAATATAAGCAAAACTTTTTGATGTCTATATTAACATGTTTTAAAATTATTATTGTGTTTTTTGAATAATAAAAAAACATTATTTTTCAATCAAATGTGCGGAACAATGGTGGTAGGGCGCTGTCCTTCGGTATCGTAGTTTGGCGGTTTGAATCATGCTTCCAGCATGTACGCTTGGCGCCATACAGAATCGACTTTAAACAGTAGGTCTCAGTCTCACTACCCACCGTGTAACAAATTAGTAGCTTGTAGCTATCCAAACTGATTTAAAAAAATATTTTACATGTTAGCCCTTTGCACTCCTAATTATATTTCAGTTGTGTTAGCAGCAGCTCTCTGCGCTTTTAAGTATTTTATATGAAGTATTCTTAAACGAAGAAAAAGCAATTCCAAAAAATAAATGAAGAGACAGATTCGATTAAATGTGAATTTTATTTACAGTATAGCACGTGTTATACAAAATAATGGTTTGTATTATTCGTCAAGGTATCTTCTATTTGAACATCTATTGGTTTGGGTTTGATACTCCACAAAGGAGCTCCCGAGATAAATAATGATGTCCAGACCCACACGATATATGAATGAAAATTGTTAAAAGTGAACAAGTAAACTTTCATATTGTTTTATGTGAACAGAAAAAAAAAGCTACCAATTTATTTAGTGCTATTTATTTTAACTTTTGTAAAAATGAGATGGGTCTCTATTTTGCTTCATATTAAATCTTTAGTGGACTCCCAAACCTTTACCACGTTCTCCAAAATTAATTCTAAAGGCCCCTCCTTACTATGGTCCACTGCAAGTCATTATCACCGTCTGGAGGGGGTATGGCTTATCGTGGTCGATGGGGACAGACGATAAAATAGCCTTGGCGGACGATGCCTTCTGAGGTGGTTTTTCTCCAAAGATCAAAGGCAACCAGATGCGCAACTAAAGTGCGCAGTAGACCCTATGGACGAATTCCGGCGTTCGGCTCATTTAGTGGCCCATCGTGTGGATGCAATCCGTGAACCATATATCAAGGCCACCATCAGGAAGTGGTGAACAATTAGTCATAGTGTGGAAGCTGTATTACATATTACGTACCCTGTCGGCAATTACATAAACCCCATGGGGTAACATAGAAATGAAATTACTTATAAATTATGAGATATACAATACGTAGAAACTATGAATGTGTACTATGGGAATTTCTTAAAAATTATGAGAATGATTGATTGAAAACGAGCAACAAATCTGATGTGGACTCCATAGACTTCTTTGCACACTTTTAAAATTATACAGATGCGTTTTTAAAATATTTGTAGGATAAATCATCAGAATTATTATTTACAATTCCTTGAAAGGGTGAAAGCCAGTTTTACTTCTCAAGGTTACGAGGATGCCAGAGTAAAAATAATAACAATAGCAAAAATGATAATACTCGAGGAGTGCCCTCTAGTAGCGACTGGCAGCGTTTATACCCTTTAATTTGTGAATTTTTCATTCTATGCACATTTCGGAACAAATTGAAATTTTCTAGAAACATCTGCAAGTAATAGTAGAGACTTTTTATGACTTTTTTCCCTATTTTTCTGAATTTTTACAAGGAAGGTCAGAAATAACATTGAGTTACATGAAAAAATTGGAAGATCTGGATTTTTCAGAAAATCCTAAACTCTGTCACACCTGTAACATGTTTTTTGAAAAAAATCTGGTAATTATAGTTGTCGTTGAAAATTTACAAGTAATACATAGTATTAAACACCTAACCTTCTTTATCATGAAAATTTTTTAATGACTTTTAGGTATTACCTATTAGCAGAAAAATTGTTAATTGTGAACCTACGTGTAACACGTGGTAAAAAAAGAATATCACACCCGTAACAGCATATTTATAATTATTTAAACATATAAAGAAGAAACGGAAAATCTTTTTTTTAAAAAAGCTTCTTTGGGTGGTGTATTTACTTCATAAAAAATATATGATTGAAACAGTAAATACTTTATAGAAAAAGTGATAACAGTGGTACGATGTGTCACACACGTAACAATGTAATGGCAGTAGTGTTTCAGTGTTAAGTTTAACATTAACACTTATCATGCAGGTATACTTCACCGCCAACTTAAGCGTGCAGCGGGCGTTTTTTCGTGAATCGCGCGAAATTTTAGTTATTCAGAAAAATCGCAGTAAATTGATAATTCCTTTGTTTTTATGAACGAAATTTTTTTTAGTTTACACTTTAATATATATTGTGTGATTATTTAACAAAAAAAAAAAAAAACACAATATTTTTACGAAATCACAAAAATAAACGATTTTTAAAATTAAAATCCGATAATCTGTCAGCGCATATTTCTTCATCACTATCTTCGTCACAATGGCTCATTTTATCAATGTTGTATTCAACAATAGAAAAACACACTTCAAATTGACAAAACAAGACTTGTACGTTCTGGAGCTAGGAATTCGATTGAAGACGAAATAACGCAACAAAAGACCGAGTAACTCGACAATCCTAGCTTGTGGAAAGAAAAAATGCAAAGCGTTGCATAGCAATGCAAACAACAAGCATATAATGTCACACATACGTATAATTATAAGTATTTAGTATTTTTGTGGTGGTTAGCGAGTACCCACCACAAATTTACTAAATACGTATTTTTACGTGACCCGCGCTACAGTGACAGACTGAAAAACGTAAAACGTTACGTTGCCTGCACGCGAAGCGTTAAAATAAATTGTAGTCAACTTTAAGTCTTCACCCATTTATTTCTTTTGTCTATTTTACTCGAGTTTCTCAGCATAATTATTCTTATCCTTAGGTGTGTTTTGTAGTGTGATATTGCATTTTTGTTCTTTATTAACTTCTGGCACAAAATAGCATAATAAAAACCCACCCAACTATTATAAAAACAAGTTAAATTCTAAATAATCGCACTAATACACGACAGTCTTCTGCAGTTATTTCTCCACTAGATCCTAATATTCCCGCAGTTCTTACCAATGTAATTGAATCTAAAAAAAGATGTTTGAGAGACAAATTAATTAGCCGAGTAACTATTTAAATCATTTCGAATAAATCACCCAGCAAATTCCATTTCGATGTTTCGCTGTGATATTGATTATGCGATCGAGTGGTTAAAAAGAGGGAAAGAATTTCAACATTGGCAAATTGGATTGACGAACTTAAATTGACTAGTGCTACCTCACGGATAGTTGTAGAAATAATTTTTGTTCAAAATAAGTTACAATATTTTCAAGAAAAATGTATTTTTTTGTTCTCGAAAATACGTTTGTTTTTGTTTACAACTTTTTATTATGTTTTAAATGTTTGTAAACGTTTTTTTCAATTTTTTAAACTATGTATTTTAATATTTGAGGAAATATCTTTTAATATTAAATAATTTATATAGAAAGTGTTTTATTTTGTAAGTTCTTAACATTAAAATTTTTTTTTAACATTTTATGCTTATTTTTATTTTATTAATATGAGATTTATGTTTTTTTTTATAAATTTTTGCGCTTGTTTCTTGGTAATTGTTGTTAATTTGGAATTACAGTAAAAATATTTAAAGTTATATTTTTAATTCAAATTAAAATCATTTTTAATTTTCGCTTACAACGGAATAAACGGAAGCAAAAAATATTTAATTTTTAATAAAGTTCTCATTTTAGAAAAATTTACCAAAGTAAAAATTATTAATGCTTCATCCCAAACTAACATTTTCAAGTAGAATTGTAGCTGTATAATTTCTGGATAAATCGTAGTAAAAAAATGGATAATTCTTATATAACGAAACAAGATATATTCATTGGAATAAACTATATAAATAAATTTTAGTTTTTAAAAAGGCCATGTAGATTGCATTTTTTGTGAATTATTATTACTGAACTGAATAAAAAGCGTAACACGTTTAGAAATAACAAATGAAGCATTAAATATAATAGAAATGTAAACTAATCAAACCATAGAATACACAAAATACTAATTCATGGTATAAAATGAAAGCACTAGCTTCAGATTTTTATTTCTCATATCGTTAAAAGGTATCTCGCAATTATTATTAGTTATGCAAAAATTATAATTATGAAGTTTATAATGTATACATATACATATACATATATATATATATATATATATATATATATATATATATATATATATACTATATATATATATATATATATATATATATATATATATATATATATATATATATATATATATATATATATATATATATATATATATATATATATCCAACCCGTAAAACTGCCACAACGTAGGAAGAACATTGTCGTCCAAAATAATGCAGTAGGCATCGGCGTTGAGCTTACCATGAATAAGGAAAAAGGGTCCCAGTCCACATAAGGAGAAACACCCTCAGACCATAATTCCACCTTCGCCGAACTTGACAGTTATCCCAATGCATTCTGACAGATGACGTTCTCCAAGCAGAGGCCAGACCCAGACCTGCCATCTGAACGATAATGGATCCGAACCTTGATTCTTCTCTCCAAAGAACCTGTTTCCACTGATATACGGTCCAATTTCGATGTGCTTTGCAACATATTAACAGAGCAGCTCGGTCGGACTTTGTGATCAAAGGATTATGGGCAGCAGCACGACCATGAAAAACTTATGTGAACGATGTCTAATAAGAGCAATAGCACCATGGACACTGCATAAAATCTTGAATCAGAAAATTTATAGCGATATATCTTGGTTGAAGATTCTTTGAACAGTAGATAAAAGTAAAATTAAGTCATATAGGTAAGAAATTTTGCTTTTGAGTATTTTTCAGTTGGGCGTTCATTTACAGATTGAAGTTCTTGCAGGTAAACATAGAGGAGGAGCATCTATTTTAGAACTGCCATTCTATCGTACGAGAAAAAGGTAAGATTGGATACTTTCCACATACTCCTATAAATTCGCTGATTCTGTCTTAAACGGTTTTTGGATTTTCGTATTTAGCTCTCGTCGAGATTATCATATCGTGGTATGTTGTTTCTCCGACGAGTCGCCCATATATAAATTATTGCTATGATCAAAATTCGAAAGAGAATCTGCCACTCCTCCTCGGTGTATTTGTCCATTTTGTTTTTGAAATGTGTGAAAGTCGGAACCAATAGATTTCAGTCTCTGCAGTAGAGTATCGCTAATAGAGTTATAACAATTTGGGCCACAATCGCGAAAATATAAACGATTTCTTCCTCCACTTCTACAGTTTCAGCGGTCCTCCACCAAGCAGTACTGAAAGAAGATGTAAAATTCTTTGAGAATCTTTATAAGTGCCGTTAAGTAAAATCAGTGCAGTCTGACTAAAGGAAACAAATCTACAAAATTATGAGCATAACTAATCGTTTTTGCTTAACAAACCAATAAGTTCTGAGACTAATATCAGAATATGAAGACATGCAATTATGCTGGTTTAAAATACTATGAGTTATAATTTAGAAACTCTGATTGCTTCAAACACTGGCTAATGACACTGAAACAGACATTTGTTAAAATTGACTATTTGTTAAAATGTGTATACATATAAACAAGTTTGCATTTGGAATTGGAATCTGAATGTGACAAAAGACTTTCAAAATTACAAAATTAGGTAAAAAAGTGAGTTGATTTTTTGTTCTGAAAAAATTGAAGTTATATAAGCTATTCACTATCAAAAGGCATTTTTCAAATCACATGATTATATTACTCCATTGAAAACTGTGTTTTTTATAATACACCCTTATTTCAAACTTTGAAAAATATTTTTCCATTTGAGAATTTTTAAATTAGTCATTTTAAAATGTTTCAGGATCATTATGTTGAGAATGAATCTAATTTTTAAGTGAAATGAAGTGATACTGCCTCAATATAAAATAAAAACGACGCTGCTACTCAACAGAGTGCAGTTAGCTTTATTGTAATAGTTCGTGTCGGAATAAAGAATTTTGTTGTATAATTAGTTGTCATTTTAAAGGTAGCTTCATAATACCTCTCTCATAGAAGTATTGGCCCTTATTGGCGAAAAACTCTAGTAATTGATTTTCACAGTCTTCTTTTGATTCCAATTTCTTATCACTCAGCAAGTTTTGTAATGCGAGAAAAGGGTGGTAATCGCTAAGTGCCAGGTCCGGACTATATGGTGGATACATTAAAACTTCCCAACCAAGCCCCCTGAGTTTCTGGCGAGTCACTACAGTTCTTAATATTTGTATCGCCTGCTACATTGAAAAAAATCTTAGCATGTAAAAACGGTGATAGTCACTGCTATGTAGGACACCACATCTGATGCAAAGGACCAAGATATTTTCAAGAGACTAAAGAAACTAAAGAAAAGCACCACCAACTAGCAAATTTCGGAGGCATAGCTCAAAGGAGATAGGAGAGAAATTAAATAGGGCAATAATAGGAGTAAAATTAAACAGTCAGATTTCTTTGGATCCAGAAGACATCTCTAGATCGAGATAAAATCACCAGACTATGTCAATTAAGGTAATCAATGGTCTAGTGTAGACGCAAACCCTAGGAAAAAAAACTGAATCTTGCACTAACTGCCCGTCTTCGAATGCTCTAATATCAGTGAGTTCTACGATACCTCCGCGTATTTTACTTTTATATCGTTAAGTAATACATCCATTACCCTACATATATTGTGTAAATATATATAAATGAATTGCTTAACTTGACAATAGTTATAAAACTATTTTCTTAAATAGTAACTTACTAAATTTTATATTTTAAAAATAGAACTAATTTAACGTTTACTTTCAGGTTATTAATTTTACAAATTTGTAATTACCTTTATAAACAACATAATTCTTATTTTATTTTATTTGATATATTCTCATAATAGTTAATTTTTGTTTCAGAATTTTGATTTTATAACTAAAGCAGCGCGAACGCGTAAGGATTCGCTCTTTTGTTTTGTAAAATCTCTTCCAGAAATGTTTAAACGATTTTTCATATGAATTTTACATACCTATGTTAATTCAACTGAGTGCATCAATCGGTACCAAATTCAAGACATGGTTAAATCTTAAAATTGTTTGATTTTCTTTTGAACAGCACTTTTAGAGATATTGGATACAAACTAGTAAAAAATATTTACTTCTATTTACTTCTATTATAATATTTACTTCTATTTACATTGTTAAATTGGCATTAATAAATGACTGTTCTCTCAAGATGGTCTCATTATAGCCCGATATTTTGCAGTATACATCATATGTGAGTCTATATACATATATAAGTAATAACATGTTAACTATGCATAACTAACTTAATTATAGCTGTATTCTAAAATAAATTTCTGGCGATTTTATCTCTAAGATAACAACTTTTAGCAAAATTCTTCTGTTTCTTCTCAAACCGTGGCGACTTCACGAATAACAAATTTAATTCATCCTTATATCAACTATTTTTTATATAACTCCTTTATTTAACTCAGTTTCAATTCGAAGTGATTAACCTTGCACTATCATTCGTTATCTCACTTGCACCCTCCTCTTTCTGTAAAATCAAATATTACACTTTTTGGCAACTTATCGCCAATGACGAGTTTTCTGAATAAATTTTAGATTTTTATTTTTAAAATTTGCTTCTTTCTTTCATGGCCTAACAACTGTCCTTTTTCCAACATTGATAAAAAACTCTAATTTGTAGTGAATCAAAACATTCATTATATATGTGTATACACTGCCTACCAATAAGTATTTGGACACCTGTGATAGAAAAAAAAACTAACTTTATTCAAAATCAATAGTTGGTAGAGCCTCCACGAGAGGGTATTACATCGTGAACTTTCCGGGGCATACTTTCCACAAGTCTTTGTATTACAGCTAGCAGTATTGTCTTCCACTCAGCTTGGAGTAGACATACAAGTTCCTTCGCCGATTTTGGACGGGTAGTGCACCTCTAATTCGGTGATCCAACTCGTGCCAGAGGTTCTTGATAGGGTTGAGATCTAAGCTCTGGGCAGTCTAGTCCATTCGATGAACTCCATTGGCACCATTCCAAGCCTTGGTTAACCTCGAAACATGACAACTGGCTTTGTCGTCCTGAAAGTAACATGGGTCCAACGTACGAAGCCCATTGTCATTCAAAATAGTGCATTAGGCATCAGTGTTGAGCTTATCATGAATGGGGACCAAGAGTCCCAGTCCATACCAGGAGAAACATCCCCAAACCATAATTCCACCTCCGCCGAACTTTACTCCTGGAGGCCTGTTGAAAATCCTTGCGGATGAGGGCCATCGATTGGATGCGGTTCTTCCGAATTTCTCTGGACAGCACTCGTCGATCTCTATCTCCCAATTTCGTTGGTCTACCTACTCGGGCTACATACCGACAATCATCTTCCAGGTATGCTACGAACGCGAATAACATTACCCCCGCTGGATTTTCGTAATTTAGAAGCAGGGACCAAGAAAAAGACTCTCAGGCTTGGCATGCCATCCGTAGAGCTTAA
>CM063504.1:65432380-65442380 GCA_032207245.1 Pardosa pseudoannulata
TAAATTATCTTTAAAACAAAACTCGGTTTCACCTTTTTTTTTTGTTTTTCCCAACATAGTGTTAAGGTTTCACATTTTTTTTGTTCGCAAGCTAACGCGTTTTGATCGACTTGCAACAGATAATTCCCATTCTCTTTAACGTCGGGTAAAGAAATCTGATGTGCGTCATCGCCATCAGAAATTATAGCAGGAATATTTTCTTCAGCGTTATTTAACTCACTATCCGTAGTACCTTCCTCTCTCCTTTTGTGACTGCGCGTAATCACTTGACAAAGATTTGGCTTTGATTTAACCTCCTCGATTAGTCGAGCTGTTCGATTACCTAGCAAGTACACAGAACGTCCTTCTCTATCTACTACGGCTGCTTTGGTTTTTACTCTGCCGAATTCGGGGCTTTCTAAAATTACTGAGGCAACCGCGAAACAAGTAAAGTGTGAATCAATAGCTTGTTTTAGCCAGACACTCTCGCCAGTAAAATCTTTCGTACTCACATAATTTTTGTTCACTAAATCAAAAGAACTTCCTGAATCTCGCAATGCCGTGATTTCTTTCCCATTTACTTTCATTTTGCTCAAATATGGTCCAAAAACATCTTTATCTAATTCATCCTCGCCCAAAAAATTTATTTGTTCTCGGGGATTATCCTTTTTCCTCTGCGGACAATTCGGTCGCAAATGCCCAGGGGCATGACAATGATAACACACCGGCAAGCGTCTTTTGTCGAATTCTGCGTTCCGCCTGTCTCTAGACTCCAACTGCTTCGGGGAACTCTCTTTGTTATCGGGTTCGCTTACCGATTCCGAATTCGTTTTTGCTCTTTCAAGGCGCTTCTCATTGTTTGGAAATTTTGAAAGAGTTGGTTTCCGAATCTTTCTAACGGCTTCGAAACTGTCTAGTTTTTCGCCTAATTCTACAGGATCCTTAATTTCACCCCAAATATCTAGGAAATGTTCTTTCATCTCCGTGGTAGCCCTCTTTTTTAACTGATCTGCTATCAAAAGTTCTTTTAAGGTCTCAAAATTAACTACCTCCATTCCTTCTAACCAATGATTTAAATATGTTCGCAGGTCAAAAACTAAATCTTTCCAGGTAGTGGTTTTCTGTAGAGACGTGAATTTAATCCGACAAGCATCAGGTTTCATTTTAAATCGGCTTAACAGTACCTTTTTCATATATTGATAATCACTCATTTTCTCTTCTGGTTCCTTAATTAGATTTTGGGAAATTTCAAGAGGTAACAGCGCAATTAACTGGGAAACCCATTCCTCTTCCTCAATTCCCGCTATACTGGCTTGTCTTTCGAACAAGGTCAGATATAACGAAATTTCGGAATGCTCAGGGTGGAAAGGGCGCATCAAACTTTTTAGCTCTCGTTTGGGACGATAAATCTCTGTTCTTGACGATCCTAAACTCGTGGTTTCTGCCGCGTTTGTAATACGCAATCTCTCAAGCTCGTATGCCCTAGATTCAGCAGCCTCTCGTTCAGCCCTAGCCGCAGCAGCCTCTCGTTCAGCCTTAGCCTCAGCCTCTTCTTGTTCCCTTTCTGATTTTAATTGTTCCAAACAAGCCCTAAAAATGTCCTCATCATAGTTAGGAGCACTTTAATTTTGCCGCATATATCCGCGATCCTATCTCCTGAACTAGTTTCCACATTCATTTCATAAGCCAAAGCCAACAAATCAACCTTTTTAAACCTTACAAGGTATGCCATATCTTTAAATTCTAATAGAAACACAATAAAAAAAATTCCTACACAACCCTAACAATGAGATACAATCAAAACAGTACTAACTAACCAATACACAGAATACAATGACCAATTTAGAAATACTTAATACTTAAAAAAAATATTCAGATAATACACATGAAAATAATAAAATTGTTGCAATTACACAATTAAAAAAAATGAACTTAGAATTAAAATTTTAAAAAGGATTAATTTTTTTTTTTTTACACCAGTTACACAAACACAACGTTAACAAATGCTCACTACCAATATATATACAAGGAACTTATGAGTTGATTCTCTTGCAATTATTACAAACACTGAACAGTCTTAGCCGTAACCTTGGAGTGTAAATTTGTAAATTCAAACATTAAAAGTTTTCTTTTATAACACAATCAAATTTACCAGCACTTACGCAATTTAACAATATAAATCAGCATAGATTCTTTACATTAACTTAAATAATCAGAACTATATAAAAAAAAATTACCTTACTTTTACGCAAAATTCTTTGCACAAGGTTTTAAACTCTAAAATGATTTACTATACATTTTCCAAAATAGTAAAAAAAAATTTAAGCATTTTCCGATTTCACATTAAATATTTTGCTCACATAAAAAGAAAATAGGCCTCCAGTGGAAAATATATATTGACTCACCGATTTGACGCTTGACTGCACTGCCGTTAACACACAAGAACTGGAAAAGCTGGGAGCACAATAGCAAGTTTCTCTCTGCACAAAAGCCGTTGCTCTGGACACAGTACCGCTTCCTCTTGACAATAGGCACAAAGCGGAGAGGGGTTTTCGGAGAAAAGTCTACTTCAGCTACCCGCGAAAAGAAAACTTCTAATCCGCAAGAATTTTCCGTCTTAATTTTTGGTTTCGGCAGGAGGATCTGAAATCCAACGAGCTGCCACCAATTTTATGAAATGTATATATATAGCTGTAACGTATCCGGTCCCTGTTTCAGGAGACACAAGGAAGAATCCGATGTACTAGACTAATTGGTTTATTTACACATCAGCTATATACATTATTTCACAAGTATAAAATAAAACAATCTGATCACAGGAAATGATGAGTACACGTAGGCCTGAGTAGAGACGGGTACCTAAACTAATTCAGACTCTGCCGAAATATGGTAGCATAGACGGAAGACACAATTCGTAGCTTTCTCACTATATCACTAAAACACACTTAAAAACTCTAGCACAGTTCTGAAGAACAGCAACAATCCTGAAGAGGATTATAATAGCATACGAAGAACCCAAGCACAGGGTATCACTTCAATCTCACAAGAGATTTATCCCAAGACGGGATTTCGCTAATAAAAACTCTCCGATGGAAAGACTGGTCGAGACGACCTTCGGGTTAGCCGATGCGGGCTACTCAAGAAAAGATCCCAAGATGGGATTATAGCAAATAAAACTCTCCGGTAGAGAGACAGGTCAAGGCGACCTACGAGTTAGCCAATGCCGGCTACTCCTTCAAGAAAAGATCCCAAGGTGGGATTATAGCAAATAAAACTCTCCGGTAGAGAGACAGGTCAAGGCGACCTCCGAATTAGCTGATTGCTTGCTAACTAACTTCTTTCCAAAAAAATATCTTCTTCGTCTCTTTCTAGGGGAGGGGCCTCCAAGAGACGGGCCTCACCCACAATTTTATTATTGGGTCACCTAGCGATGACTTCATCTTCGACCAACTGCATTGGTCCGAGTTAAACCATTATCGACCGTAAAGCTAAGATTGCATTAGCGGCAACATCTGAGAAGCGGCAAACCCTTTGTCGTTCCGCGATCATCTTTTTAGCTGACAGAAAAGGTACCGTCCAGTCTGGCGTATTGTTCCTTTACTATAGTGCGCGGCCGTGTAGACTTCATGGTGCCGTAGAAAACAATTCTTTTGTATCCACACAAGTCCACCTTTCAAAGCAAAGTTCTTTGACGATACACCGCTATATCACACCGTTACAATATATATGTATATATATATGTATATATATGTATACATATATATGTATATATATATATATATATATATATATATATGTATATATATATATATATATATATATATATATATGTATATATGTATATATATATATGTATATATATATATATATATATATATATATATATATATATTGTAACGATCCGTTACATGACCCCAAAACGAACAAGGAGCCCAAAAGGTGACCTTTCGTCGTGGACTCACGAGTAGCCGATAATAGGACCAGGTGGTCTAAAAACCCGTAATTGAAAAACGGTGCATTGACGGCTCCGAACTGTCTGAACATTGTTACCTGTTGAATGGACCTTTACTGTGTACATAATTGAGTGCACCTTGCCGCCCATTAGCGGTTACAAAAAGGGCATTAAGTTGGTTAAGTTAATGAATCTGAGAATTGCTGCATCTGGAACCAGGACAGCTGATCGCAGACTTGGGAGTGACCGCAAGATTGCGTCACCCTGGCTCGGGAAGTTTCTCGAAGAACCGAGAAGCGGAAGGAGTGCTTAGTATAAATGGAAAGGACCGGACTAGAACGGGGGCTTTTGCTTTGTTTCTTCTCTCGAGGCTTCTACCTGCTAGAGCCTGGTCGATCGAGGACCGCTCTTATCTCCGTGTCTGGAGTTTGTTTTTTTTTGAGACCGCCAGCGTCTCCGTTGCTAGATAGTCGAACATTCGACTTGGGAATTCCTTCCCCGTTATTGCTGATTGATAGTTAACTTCTTGCATAGAAGTAGTCAGCCTAGAGTGACTTTGCACTCTAATTTTGGATCGACTTGCATCCTGTGTTTTCGTCACGAATCCCAGCGTGATACGCACTCGGAACCTCCGAACCTGCTGTGAAAGCCAACCGCGCTAATCGACAGACGGAGTGATCGAGTCAACATTAGTCCCGGCACATTCATTAGTTTCCAGCTATTGTGTTTTAAAGCCCTAGCCATACTGTTCCGGTATCCCACGCATCCTTGTATGTGCATATTATCTCTGTACGAGATCCCTGAATGTTATCGTTTATTGAATTTGTACATATCTGTACATAGTTTATTCTAGTGAATAAAATATTTAGTCAAGAATACCTTAATTTCTAGCCTGTGTCATTGAAGGCCTCGCCTACCTATTTTCCAGTACGTTACAGGCTAGTGGTATTCTAAATATTGGTGGCAGCGCTGTTACGGTAAACAGTGAAGGCTAGGTGAAGAAATTTTCGCGGGTGAAATTGTGCAGCCAGACATCAGATGAGAAATTTTGCGTTCCGAATCTGAACCTGCATTAGTGAAATTTTTTTTTGTGATCCTGTGATATTGAGAGTCAACTGTGAGACTTTTTGTGTGATCCTGCGATATTGAGAGTCAACTGTGAGACTTTTTGTGTGACCCTGTGATTTGAGAGTCAACAGTGAGATTTGGTGTTCAACCGTAAGACGACGCTAGAGACTGATGAAACAAGCATCAAAAATCGTGAGTAACCAATTCTGTTCTCTTGTATCGAACCAACAGTACATTGAGTATAGGTTGTGCTAGGAATTTAGATAGATCAGAGTATAGTAAATTGTGTTGCATTGTGTTTAAATTAGATGTATATCAATTGAAAGAAATCTTAAATTGGTATGCAAATATTTTGTAGAGTGATAGAAAATAATTTCAAAGATAAGAATTATTGACTAAGGTATATTAAAGTTTTGAATTAAGAGTAAAGTTGAATTAAGGAATTTTGTGTAATAGTATTGTGCATAAATTTGAATTTTAAAAGTGTGTATAAATTATAATTGTAATTGAATATTAATTGGAATTTAACTGTTCATAAATAAGATTTTTAAACTGTGTATAAATCAGAATATTATATAATGAATATAATTTGGAAATTTGAAATTGCATAAATTGAAAATTTAAATTGTGTATGATGGTGTTTGATTTAAATTGTTAATAAGATAAGGAAAATTAGTGTGTTGAGAACATTGCTTAAATTAAATATATTAGTTATTTAATTATCATAATTTGAACTTAAGAAAACTGTTAGCACATTATAAGAGAATATTGCAAGTATTTATTTTGTATTGTGTGCATTTGTGCTAGGAAAATTCATATTGTTTATTGTTTTGGTTTTCAAGTGATTATTGTTGTGTTAATTTGAAATTTTGGAAATTGGGTTAAACGTTCTAATATCGAGTAGTATTTGTATTGTGTTAGTATTGTATTTCACGAATTGGTTGAGTAGTCGTAAGTTATTATTGTGAAAATTGAGTAGTAAGTTATTAAGGATATTATCTCATCATGAGTTATTTAAGTAAAGGGCGTAAGGCAGATCTCGTCGAGTTAGCCAAGGAAATTATAGGTGGAATAGACGAAACCTTAACTATGAATCAAATAAGGAAATTAATTGAGACATCGGAGGATTACGATCCAGCTTTTGTAGAAGGATGTCTAGATACTATTATTGAGGCCCGGTTAGAGAAAGAGCGCCTAGAAAGGGCGGATCGCGATAGTGAGAGAGAAAGAGAGAACAGGCAAATAGAAATAGAGAGAGAAAGAGAGAACAGGCAAATAGAAATAGAGAGAGAAAGAGAGAACAGGCAAATAGAAATAGAGAGAGAAAGAGAGAACAGGCAAATAGAAATAGAGAGAGAGAGAGAAGAGAAGGAGAGGGAGAGAGCGTTCGAATTAGAAAAATTAAGATTAAACCAGGAATGTAGGAGTGCTAATGAACGGTTAGAGGTGCCAAGACCCTCAGGGGCATCTTTGCGGAACCGGATGCCACAATTTAATCCGGATGAGACGGACATAAATTTGTACCTTTGTCTATTCGAAAGACAAGCTGAATACTTGAAAGTACCTGAAATTGAGATGGCAGGGGAACTTATTTCATTATTACCGCTTTCAGTGTCAAATATTATTTTAAGGGAAAAGGCAGAAGAAACGCGGGATTATAAATTTGTAAAGAAACTCCTCTTAGAACGCTATAAATTATCGGCGGAAGCCCTGAGGCAAAAATTTGTACAACATGTACGGAAATCAGGAAATCTATGGAAGGATTACCTTTTTGAGATACGCACCTATTTAGAAGGTTGGGTATCCAGTTTAGGAGTTACCACATATGAAGGTCTACTGGATTTAATGCTAGTAGACCAGCTTAAACGGAAAATGGGGAGCGAATTCAAGGAATTCCATCTCAAAGAATGGGAAAGTTTTGTTTCACCCGATATCGTAGCGGACTTAGGAGACAAGTATGAATTACTTAAGAAACCCGGGAAGCCCCAAACGCAAGGAAAAAAATTTCCGGATTCTCGCACCCCTGATTTTCGCAAGTTTTCAGTACCAATTAAGGCGGCTGAAAATATCAGACCCCCTCCCCAGGAAAAGGTCGAAATTAAGAATGAAAGGCCAAAAACGCCGAGAATGAATGAACTTAAACGTCGGGATTGGCGAAATAATAGAGATTTTGAAAAGAAAAGGAACACCGATATTATTTGTTTCCAGTGTGGAGTCTCTGGGCACATTAGACCTGATTGCCCGGAATTAAAACGCAAGGAAGAATTAAACGCTATAAATACGGGAAGTGAGGTAGTAGATCCGTTAGCACCCTATGTTAGTTTGGGCACAGTAAACAATCAAACGTGTGAAATTTTAAGAGACAGTGGGGCTAGCTATGACGTCGTTTGCAGACGATATGTTAGGCCGCAAGATTTTACTGGCGACACGGTATGGGTCAATCAGCCCTTAGATACTCACGCTATTAATTTACCGGTGGCAAGAGTTTCATTATGCACGAAATTTGGCAATATCGATACGAAGGCGTGCGTCATATCTGATTTCGCGAATCAACAAAGATATATTTTGGGTAATGTGACGGCCGCATTATTGGAAGAGAAAAACCGAGAGAGTACTAAACAGGTTAATGCGATTACTAGGTTGCAGTCGAAAGCCCTCGAGGCAAACGGGAGCTCCGAGGGAAACGGTTTTAATACCCCCCTAAGCGCAGAGGAGGGACCCGCATTGTTACAAGACACGAGCGAAGAAACTGAATATGAGCTTCCCATTGTCAACTTGACCGACGCAGAACGGGGTCTTTTGAATATAACCCCAGAGGAATTTGCGGTCAGCCAAGAAAATTGCTCTGAGACTAGGGAATTGAATGAACTATTAGTCAATGTGCCCGATGGGGTTGCGCAGAAGGGATTTGTGCGGAAGAATGGATTGTTATGCAAAATTCAGGTAAACCATTTAGGAGAGGAAAAATGCGTTTTGGTTGTACCGGAAAAGTTACGGGAGAGAATTTTGGCTCTCTGTCACGGAGAGGCGGGAGCTCACGCAGGCGTAACTAAATCGAAACAACGCCTCGCTAAATTGTTTTATTGGCCGAAGTGTTATCAAGATATGGAAACGCATGTTAAGTCGTGCCATCCTTGTCAACTAGTAGGGAATGCTATTGATACAAAGAAGGCGCCTATGCGATTAACTCCGATAATTAGTGAACCTTTCACTAAAATTAATATAGATGCTTGTGGGCCGTTACCCGAATCTGAAAATGGGAACCGGTATATAATCACCGCGATATGCCTGGCTTCTAAATACCCGGAAGCGGTGCCAGTGCCAAATATAGGATCTGTAGCGGTCACTGATGCGCTTTTACAGATTTTCGGGCATCTAGGTTTTCCACGCGAAGTTCAATGTGATAATGGCTCTTCATTTACAAGCCACCTCACAACAGAATTTTTCAAACGGTTCGGGATCAAAGTGACTCACAGTTCAGTAGGTCATCCCCAAAGCAACCCAGTGGAACGTTTCCATCGCACTTTGAAAAGATTGCTTAGAGTGTTATGTTTAGAGAGCGGTGAAAGTTGGGAGAGACACCTTCCTAGTACATTACTAGCACTACGGACGGTTGTCCATGAGAGTACCGGGTTTTCGCCAGCCGAACTCCTGTACGGGAAAAATCTCCGAACGCCAGAAGTTTTATTATATGAGAAATGGTTGGGAGAAACCGATATAGAGAATCCTGTTACCGAACATATCTTAACACTCATGAATCGGCTTAAAAGAGCACGGGAACTAGCTGTGAAACGTATGGGGGAATTGCAGAAAAAACGGAAAGAGACCTATGATAAGAATGCAGTAGTTCGTAACTTTGCTGTAGGTGATTCAGTTTTAATCTTTTCCATGACGAGACCTAACAAATTAGCGCCTAAATGGATCGGGCCAGGAAAAATAGAGGCTCGTATCTCCGATACCAATTATAGAGTCCGACCCCCAGGACCACGAGCGAAAACAAGTAATTATCACGTGAACATGCTAAAACCCTATGTAAGGAGACCAGAATCTATCAATTGGATATGTGAGGAGAGAACGGAGGGGAAAACGACCGAAGATGATTTTGAAATTCACGTGATAGAAAGGGGATCTTCCGATTTTGACTACAATGAAGTAGTGCGCGAGAGTGAGTTGGGATCTCGGTTAACTACAGACCAACAGCGGGCATTAAAAGAACTATTATGTAAACATGCGAAATTATTTTCAAACACTCCGGGGAAAACTGATATGGTAACCCATGATATCGAGTTAATCTCGAATAAAGTAGTTCGATCCCGACCATATAAGGCCTCTCATCGACAAAATGAGATATTAAAAACGGAGATCGAAAAGATGTTAAGTTTGGGAATAATAGAAGTGGGCAGTTCCGATTACGCTTCACCAATGATACTTGTGGAAAATGAAGGGCGGGAACCGCGCCCCTGCATAGACTACCGTAGGCTGAATGAAGTAATTCGGACGGAATATTATCCGTTACCGAATATCGAAGAGCGTGTAGAACTGGTCGCAGGATCGGATTTTATTTCGGTCCTCGATCTTGCCAAAGGTTACTGGCAAATACCGCTGACGAAAAAGGCCCAACGAATAGCGGCGTTTGTTACGGCGTTTGGGACGTACCGACCACTACGGATGCCGTTTGGTCTCAAGAACGCCCCCTATTTCTTTAGCAAATTGATGGCTGACGTTTTAAATGGCTGTGAAGAGTACGCGGTCCCCTATATCGATGATATAGCAATTTTCTCAAAAACCTGGGACGAACATCTGAGCCATTTAGACGATGTTCTGACGCGAGTGACGAAGGCGCAGCTGACAATTAAGTCTTCGAAATGCCGGTTCGCTCAGAACCATGTGAAGTATCTTGGGCATATGGTAGGAGGAGGATACCGGAATCCGGCAGAACTAAAGGTGCAATGCATCCGGGATTTCCCTCGTCCTGACACGAAAACAAAGATACGCGCGTTT
>CM063504.1:65447380-65562262 GCA_032207245.1 Pardosa pseudoannulata
GTTAATTAAATATTATAATAATTCAGAAACGACTGACTATTTCAACATACTCAAACTTTTTTCACTGAACAAAATCTTTCCAAGCACAAACTTTCAAATTTTTATATACATATTTAAATATGTCTCCTTAATATTAATTCAACGATAAGAATTTTGTTAATCGAAATTTATAATACATATTATCCAAAATCTACATACTATTTCAATACATAGATATTTTTTTCTTTCACTTATAAAAATCATTTATAGCACAAAAACTATACAAGTTGATGATTACTTATGCGATTAAATGAAATAATACAGATTAAATAATACAAAGAATGGAATCTTAATCAAACAAAATACGTCCCTTTTTGGCATGAAAATTTAAGGAATTTATAAATTTTTTAAAGATTTTCTTATGGGGCCTAGTTTAAAATTAAAGATTTCAAGAACCCAATTTTTAAGGATCTCGATGATTGAAGTAATTTTTAAAACTTTTGATGACCTTTTAATTCCTGTTTTTTTTTTCAAAATATATAATACTTGTACTCCTATATAGATACACAAACATTAAAGCTAAACACGAAAACTAAAAAAAATATATATTAAAAAATACTTGCCAGTTCGCTTGATGTTTGCCATTTCAGCGGAAGTCTATATGCTTTAATCAAACATAGCTAGTTGTATCACTCGTATCTAATTTGAAAATCTAAAATTGTGGAAGGCTGGCAATATCTTTTTTTTAACCACAACTACTATCACCTAAACGAATGATGGACTCCTTTGAACTAGTCCTTTTAAGTCTGTCACTTAAAATTTTATTGTATAAATCGTCCGTTAGTCTAATAATGAAGTACAGCTGTAAGAGGAATCCCCCCTACAAGCTAGGGTGGAATATTTGTAAGAATTATTTATACTTAAGACTTAAATCATGCCTTTTCTGTTTAACATGATGTTTATTTAATGGATTAGTAATATGCCTAGTTCAGCCTTGCAAACGATTCCAGGAATAGTAGAGCCTTAGGTTACACAAAACTTATGCCAACCAGATGTGCAATTCCCTCTCCAAGGAGAAAAAGTTCAATTCAAGGGAATATTTTTTTTAGGGGGAAATGGCTTTTTAATCAGTTTTGCTCCTAATGACTGCATCCCATGCGCACCCCATATTGTGTCCAGTTATCTTCCTTCCCGGACATTTTCAACACCTGTAGTGTTTAAATGAATACCCTCCACAAACATGCAGACATTTCTCGAACCATTTAGACCCTTCATTTGTTCATCGGTCAATGTTAAAATGAATGTCAAAGATTACGGAAATTAGCACAGCCCGTTTCTTGACCACACGGGGTGGAGAAAGATTGTAGGCCCGCAAAACATTTCTGAACTAAACGGTTATTTCTAAGTAAACTGTTGTTTATAGCAAAGCAGAGAATCCATTTTCTTTCCAAGACACGGTCTTATAGAATTTTAGAATTTTGAGGAAAGTGGGGGGGAACCGGTCCTATCGACTACGGATTTTGAAATAAGAAATCTGTTAGTTTCTTCTTGATTCCTTTTTCGCTAGCATATATTTAATCCTCAAAAAAGGTCTTGAAAAAATCGAGAAGCATACCGTTATTAGAATACCTATATTTCCTTTAATAAATTAGTAAAACGTTAAACATCGGCAGGGGCAAAACTACAAGTTTAAAATATTATACTTGCTTTAAAAATGTCCCACGAAAGGAGGATTACAGTAATTAGAATAAATCTTAAGCACATTAATAAAAACAGTATAACTTTAACATTCTTTAAAATGTCAAAAATTCAACGTGTGAATAAAACCGAAACAAGAGAAAAACTATAACTACAATAACCAGGCTCTCTCTTTCTAATTTAAAAAATGTCTCAAAATTATAATTGATAATTTTACAACATAATGCTGCACGCACACTCTAAGATGACCAACACTACTTGGGTCCCATTTGTAATTAAATACTGATCCGTTACACTCAAGTCGAACTCGTTATAATTGTTTTTTTGGCTTAGAAATACGTAGTAATGAAGATTAAACCCAGTACCCCCCCCCCCCCCCCCCCCCCCCCCCCCCCCCCCCCCCCCCCCCCCCCCCCCCCCACCCCCCCCCCCCCCCCCCCCCCTCCCCCCACCCCACCCCCACCCCCCCCCCCCCCACCCCCACCCCCCCCCCCCCCCCCCCCCCCCCCACACCCCCCCCCCCTCAGCCCCCCCCCCCCACCCCCCACCCCCCCCCCCCCCCCCCCCCCCCCACCCCCCCCCCCCCCCCCCCCTCCCCCCCCCCCCCCCACCCCCCCCCTCCCACCCCCCCCCCCCCCCCCCCCCCCCCCCCCCCCCCCACCACCCCCCCCCCCCCCCCCCCCACCCCCCCCCCACCCCCACCCTCCCCCCCCCCCCCCCCCCCCCCCCCCCCCCCCCCCCCCCCCCCCCCCCCCCCCACCCCCCCCCCCCCCCCCCCCCCCCCCCCCCCCCCCCCCCCCCCCCCCGGAACCGGTCCTCTCGACTACGGATTTTGAAATAAGAAATCTGTTAGTTTCTTCTTGATTCCTTTTTCGCTAGCATATATTTAATCCTCAAAAAAGGTCTTGAAAAAATCGAGAAGCATACCGTTATTAGAATACCTATATTTCCTTTAATAAATTAGTAAAACGTTAAACATCGGCAGGGGCAAAACTACAAGTTTAAAATATTATACTTGCTTTAAAAATGTCCCACGAAAGGAGGATTACAGTAATTAGAATAAATCTTAAGCACATTAATAAAAACAGTATAACTTTAACATTCTTTAAAATGTCAAAAATTCAACGTGTGAATAAAACCGAAACAAGAGAAAAACTACAAGTTCGAATACCTATTCTTGCTTTAAAAATGTCTCAGAAAAGGACGATAACTGTAATTACAATAAGTCTGCAGCACACTAATGAAAATAAATTAACTTCAACATTCCTCCAAATGTTAAAATCTGGAGGGGCAAAACTACAAGTTCGAATACCTATAATTGTTTTAAAAATGTCTCAAGATAGGAAGATAACCGTAATTACAATAAGTCTTCACACTACTTTAAACAGATTAACTTCAACATTCCTTAAAATGTTGAAATCTGGAGAGACAAAACTACAAGTTCAAATACCTATACTTGTTTTAAAAGTGTCTCAGAAAAGGACGATAACCTAATAAGAAAAAGTCTTTAGCACACTAATGAAAGCAAATTAACTTCAACATTCCTTAAAATGTTGAAATTAGGAGGGGCAAAACTACAAGTTCGAATACCTATACCTGTTTTTAAAGTGTCTCAGAAAAGGACGATAACCGTAATTAGAATAACTCTTCAGCACAATAATGAAAACAAATTAACTTCAACATTCCTTAAATTGTTGAAATCTGGAGGGGCAAAACTACAAGTTCGAATACCTATACTTGTTTTAAAAATGTTTCAGAAAAGGGCGATAACCGTAATTAAAATAAGTCTTCTGCACACTAATAAAAACAAATTAACTTCAACATTCATTAAAATGTCGAATAAACAATTTGGTATATGAATAAAACTCTAAAAATCTGGAGGGGCAGAACTACAAGTTCGAACACCTAAACTTGCTTTAAAAATGTCCCCGAAATGGTTGATAACTGTAATTAGAATAAGTCTTAAGCACACTTATAAACACGAAATAACTTCGACATTTATTAAAATGTCAGAAATTTAGTGTATGAATAAAACCCATAACATTTGGAGGGGCAAAACTACAAGTCCTAAGCACACTAATAAAAATAAATTAACTTTAACATTCATTAAAATGTCGAATCAACAATTTAAAAATTAATGATTTAATTTATGAATATTAAAATATGAATTAATACATGAATAATTATATGAAAATATATAAATAATATATGAATAAATAATTTAATATATGAAAATTTAATATATGAATTAATAATGTAATATATGAATATAATCTTAAAAATCTGGAGGGGCAAAACTATAAGTTTGCCCCTCCTCTAAAAATTCTGGGGGGGCAATTGCCCCCCCTTGCCCCCCCCAAATTACGCCCATGCCTCTATGGATATTACACATTAAAACTGCAAAAAATAGCCGTAACTTAGTATTGGAGAATGCTTTAAAAGTGAGTAGTCCCGCATTGGTGTGTGTTTTTATGTAATTTGAAAATATAATAATTCTAAAGAGAATATTAAATATTTTAACTAAACAATACCTCAAGAAGCGACAAGATAAGCCAGAAGGTTTTCTGCTTGGTATTTGCTTCTAAATTAAGAGAACCCACTTTGTTTGTATTATACTCTGGGAATAATATTGCATACCTCTCTGGATAATCGTAATAAAAAGTCCAACAAATATTTTTAACTTAGTATTGGAGAATGTTTTGAAAGTGAGTGGTCCCGCATTGAAATTAACAACAACAATAATAATAATAATGAAGAATACATCTAGGAAGGTACTATGTTCAATTAAAAATATTAATAGATCAAATAGCATTTATCTAATTTGTAAAACTTACCTTTGCAAAGAATAATCTTTATAAACTTGTTTTACGGAACTTACTAAAGGATTTCTCATTAAAATTGTCCATAACATACAATACACTTGCGCAATTTAACAAAGTTGCTAATACTTATAGATATATAATTTTGTGTCTTGTTAAATCCAAGATTTCTAACAGTCTTTAAAGTCAAATTCTTAAAAGCAAAATTTTTAGAAAAAGTCAAATATAGATAACTGTATTTAGTGAACATAAATATAAGAAAACCGAATTTCTAATATACTTCTTAATGCATACTATATCTTTAACCGTTTAACTGTGGAATTTATTTCAGAAAAAATGCATCAATATAAAAACTCCCTACTAAAAATAAGGCATAGAAGAGCTTCTATACTTAATATTTTGAAATAGTGTAAACAAATTTAAATAGTGTTAAGATTTTTTAAATGAACTGAATTGAGACTTTACAGAACAGAAAATTTAATTTTTCTTTTGCCCTAGATCAGTTAGGGCATTACACATTTTGCATATTTCAGCTACTATAATTGGATTCATTCAACACTGGCACGAGGTTAAAGGGACAAAAAACCTTTCCAGTCTTAAAGTGCGACCAATACATTCTCACACACATACGCCTGCGCTGTCACCCCCATATATATAATTATATATCTATATATATATATATATATATATATATATATATATATATATATATATATATACATATATATATATATATATATATATATATATATATATATATATATATACATATATATATATATATATATATATATATATATATATATATATATATATATTTAATATAATTTTACATTTAAAGTTACCAGATTATTTGTATTTAATACGGTAGTAATACATAATTTATTAAAGCTTTTACGTATTATATATTTATCCGTTGGGGGGGGGGGGGGGGGGGGGGGGGGGGGGGGGGGGCGGGTGGGGGGGAGGGGAGTATTAATATATGAGTACTCATATATACATATATATATATATATATATATATATATATATATATATATATATATATATATATATATATATATATATATATGTTTATTTATGTAAATATTTATAAACAGCAAAATATGAACTATTAAACTAATATATGATACGTTCATAAAATACTATCCCATATAAGTTACTTAGTTTAACATAAATAATATATATTCAATTTGAAAATATATCTACTTTATATATGTCAAATTATCATTCATAAATATATGTGAAAATGCAGCATGAATAATTCTAATGCAGATATATAAAATCAAAGAAATAATTAAGACTATAATCAGAAACTTAAAATAAATACGAAAAGGACCAAATTGTGGATAACAATGAAAAGAAGTAAAGAAAGGGATTCTATGTTTGCTGCTAATATTGGTGGAGTCCTACTTATTACTGTAATTATATATATATATATATATATATATATATATATATATATATATATATATATATATATATATATATATATATATATATACATTTATATGTACATATGTATACATATGTGTACATAAATATATGTATACATATACATATATAAAAATATATGAATAATTTTATGTATAGAAAAGTGTGTGTATATGCATGTACAGAGGAAGGTGTTTACAAATCTGTAATT
The DNA here is from genome assembly GCA_032207245.1 of Pardosa pseudoannulata. Lineage (NCBI taxonomy): Eukaryota > Metazoa > Arthropoda > Arachnida > Araneae > Lycosidae > Pardosa > Pardosa pseudoannulata. The sequence continues at coordinate 65,453,522 of CM063504.1, forward strand.
TATGGATATATGGAATGTATCTTACTTATAATAGCATTTTATTGCTGCATCATGAAATGAATAGTTCTATTTCAGTAGGAGTGAATTCTAATAAGACATTCTGAAACATTTTTGCTTACATAATTATTTGGTTTTGTCATTTCAAGTTGCGGATTTCTTATAATAATGTAATAAAAGATAACCTAAAAAATAAAAAAAATGCAACTACCTTCAGGATTGCTTTTGAAATTTTATATTAGAAGCTACACTTACTTTTACTTTAAAGTTAATTTAAAGAGTTAAATAATTAATTTATTCTGTAGGCCAAATAGTTTACAGTTATTTGACATTTTGAGATTGAGAAAAAAAAATAAATGAAAACTGTTAAGAAAATAAAAATTTTAAATCTATCTCTCAAATATATCTGGTTATAAAGTATATGTACATATATATTAAGTGTATTAATATAACTGAAGTTCACAGTACAAAACTAATTATCTTATATTTCGTATAAAACATAATTTAAAAATTGCAAAAGTTATTTCACGGGTAAGTCGATATCTAATTTTTTCACTAGACGTACATATTTTACACTTTTTTAAAGGCGATGCTTCAGATAACAAAATGAAATAATTTTCATAAAGAAAGAACCTTGTTAATGATCTGGTAAAAATATTGCTGTTAACAGATTAGAATTTATCATTTCATAATGAATTAGAAATAGGCTGTGTTAAAGAAGATATTTCAACTTGAATGATACTACTTGTATCTCCCCTTTCATTTGCCATAATGTGTATATTTGGCTGGAAAAACGGTTTAACCAATTAACCCTAGATCGCCCAGATTATCTACTTGCTCTGATAAAATGTCAACTGGTGCATACATACTCACACATTTACACACACACACACACACACACATATATATATATATATATATATATATATATATATATATATATATATATATATATATATATATATATATATATATATATTTGTGTGTGTAACGGTCGAATTTTACTCGCCATCACAATTAAGTTTTAGCCCTAATTATTTTGATTTGCCCCGGATTACTGGGAAATGAGGAAACCTAAGTGAAATTAAGTCCAACGTAGAAATTTGAAGCTTAAACCCTTCCGGTACGATTTAATAATGAAAAACTGTGCGTGAAGTGACCATTTATTTTTTATTTAAAAAACTTGTTTTATTTTACAATTCTTACATATTCTTAATTAAAATCCACTTTTTACATAGTGTTAAGTATCACAAACGGTAAAATTAAGATAATAGTCTTCAAGCTAGTGGTACTTTTCAAAACAAAGTGCAAAGGAATTCTGAATTGTTAACATCGCCATGGAGTCCCACTTCTAATTTGATTCTTGTAACACACACGGCATTTCTTAGTAGGTTTTCTTTTATTCTGACTCATCAATTTGGCAGTGAATTGTACCAAGAAACTTTAAATAAACAATATGTAATAGTGACCTGGGATTTCCACAAGTAACAAAAGTGTTGCTAAATTCAGTACACTAGAAATTTTAAACTAAATTAATTATCATATTTATCAGTAACTTTAGTCGCATGACGAGTGTAGCTCGTTATTGTGCGGTATGGAATGAAAAACCAATGACGAGTTAGACTCGTCATTTTACCGGAAGGGTTTAATACGACTAAAAATTAACGTCTTTACTCGACAAGAGCAAAGCATCGAATGATATAAAAACCTACTTGTATTACATGTTTCTCCCAACAGTGAAGGATCACGCGGAATCTTTTCTGTAAGACCAGCAGCTGAGTCAGCTTTATTCAGCAATTTACATACTGGCAGAGTGAACCATTTTTATCAGGACAACTGGGACCGGATAAAAAAATGTGGCGATTGACCAGAAAATTAACATTTATTCTATAATTAGATTTGGAAAACTGGTAAAAAGATTTTAAGTCTGCAAATATAAGATCTTATAAGGCTGGGAAATTAGGTATGAAAGAATGAGAAGGGGTAAAAAGAGAATTTTAGATAGATATTTTAAGCCTAATAATTTTAATATATTATAAATTCCCCTCCCCCCCTAAAAAAGAAAAAATAGAAAATTATCTCGCTGAAAGGTGATATTTTCTAAGAACGTAACATTATAATATTCAAAGTTTAGTTATTAAAACTATTTCAAAAAGTAACAATTTTTAGTAAAGAAAATTTGGGACATCAGGGTTACAGAATGAGAAGTTTTGTCCGTAATCCAACCTAAGTTAATTAATTCCATGCTAAGTAAATCAAACTCCCATTTTGTTCTATTTATATGACACTCTTGCACCATCACAAAAATAGGTAAATGATCAGTATAGAAAGAAATAAACAATGAATAGATAATATATAATAAATGTAATAAACAAAAATAATAATACTCACAAATAAAGGTTTACAGTAAACACGTTTTTATGAATATTTATAATTGTGAAATTAATATATTCCATGCAACAAATTAATTTAAAATGTATAATTGTTGTCATAAAATTTCCTGTCACAACTATGGGGAGCGAAACAATGGCTGTCCTCCGTATGTAATAAAATGTTAGTGACCATGACCACACTAAACGACAAAAAGCTCATTCCTCTATGGAAGGCAACTACCTCTTGGCTGTTTGACAGGATTAAAATTAAATTTATTAAAATTAAATCTATTCCCTGGAGACATTGGACAAGATCAGGAGTAACCTGTGGCAAATCATGCTAGTCTAACCAGACCAACTCTCAGTTTATCTCTTCAAAGTAAAATTATATTATTCCCAAGTTCTATATCAGTGAACAATATTTTGAAACATTTTTTTTTCTACCAAAGATCAGAGATATGCGGGTTGAGAATCTCCTACATCATGATGACTCAAACTTTACTCATATTCAGTGTGAATGGAAAAAAACGAAAAGAAAATAATTATATTCAACATATAATATCTCGATATAAATAATATCTCGATATAAGAATGGGCTTATCTCTTGGATGATGGCAGGGTAAACAGCTCTTGACCCAGAGGAGCTGAAAAGCAAAACAAGAGTCTCTCCTAAGCTATCCTTTGACTCTAAAGAATGTCTCTCCGAACTTAACTATATATATAAAATACATAATATATATATATATATATCCACACAGAAAATCAAACTAAATTACTAAAAAACTGAAATATTTTTAGCTACCCTGCATTTAGCTTACATTAAAAATTTACCATTTGTTTAAAAAAGTAAATATTCTTGTAGAAGTAAGTAAATCTAAATCCTACATATTTTTTTCTTCAAAGGTTATTTTTTTCTTGCCTCTAATGAATAGGGTCTGTTGAATAAAATGGGTAGAAAAAGTTTAATTTCTCATTCAGCACTATATTTTCATTAAAAAAACTATAAACAAGAAAATATTTATTGTGTATCCATGCAATGGGTTCATTACTATTTTTATTAAAATAGATTTATATTTTTTTAAATTGCAAATTTATAATGTTTTACTTCTTTTTTAAACCCATTTTACCCCAGAGGTGGGCTAAAGTGAGTAGTAGATGGGGAAAATGGGTACTGATTTAAAAAAGGCTAATATGTATGCAAAATGCTATTAAAACTTTAAGTTTTTTATACAAATACATTTATTTGTAATATAACTACAATTTATATTGGAAAACTGCAATGGTCCCGGTTATTAAGTTGTAGCTCCTGTAAAATAGTCAGTATCACCATTACCTGGGAAAATATAAAATTCCACAATTCATCATTTTCTTACATATTTCAGTATGAAAAGTTTCCTATCCATGCCAGTAATCTGTTGCGCTGCAGCATTACTTTACTTGGTGAATTTTATACTTGGGGCATTTTTTTCTTTTTTGTTGATTTTGCAATTTTTTCTTCTAGAAGGCGTTCTGCTATATCAGAAACAGACTGGACTCAGTTTGTACCCGCTTTCTCTTTCGTCTGGCATTTTCAAAGTTTTTTTTTTCTTTCAATGCAGTAAAATTGTTGTAAAAATGGCCTTTTTTAATTCCTTATATGAAGAAATCTCCAAATGTCAAGTGGTTTGACTGGAAGTTTGCATAAAAAGAGCTTTTATAGTAGTTGTTGAAGGCTGTGCAACATTGTTTACTGTTATTTCTCTATCTTTTTCAATTAACGCTATTTTGTGTTCAACAGCATTTTTGTCAATAAGATAAAGTTCAGTTGCTTTAAAACCTTTTACTGCTTCCACCCTTCATAGTGTGAAACAGTTGTTTCAGTAGGTTAGAGAATGTCGGTTTCGATGATTTTTGAAGACGGTTTTCCCTGTACCACATCTTCAGGATTTTTCTCAAGGCACGCTTCATAGGGAAAAATACCCCAACATCCAAATGGTGCATGGCATGGTTTCAATTTGATGGGAAGCAGAGGATGATTTGATATTATTCATTGCTTGTTTTACTGTCTTTTATGTCAGGTGACTGCCATGACCATCGAATATAAAAAATGGTTTTTTTCAGGTAATCCACGTGTTTGAGAAATTGTCCCATCCGAGATACAAACACTATCATGTATCCAACTTGATTCTGTGCAGACATGTGATGTACCAGCTGTTCCATCCTGGATCCAAATGTCATATAAATTTAGACTTTTTTACACACTGAAAGGTGAAAGAAAATTTCCAGTTGCAGATGTACAAAACAGTCATGTAAACACATGCATTTTCAAATTTACATACTCAATTTTACTATTAATGTATTAATTTACTCTATACCATAACAAGTAAATTAGAAAAATAATAGGTAATATTATTTACATTAAAATTGAAGCGTTGGTTAAAATCGTTACATCTAAAAATTTAGAACTTTATAATAAATTGTTAAGCCTAACCAATACTCATTTTCCCCTACCATACAAAAATAATCATTAAACATAAAATATTTAAAATATTTTTTGCCTGTTTTTGAAAAACTGTTGTTCAGAAGATCTTGCAATTGATTATTAAAAACCTATTGATGATAAAACAAAATATCACTTTTTTGAAAGTTTTCAAGACCTTAGTAAAGAAGAATGTATTCCAGACTTGAAAACCAGGCAATTTATGTTCACAGATAGAAAGTATAAAACTTATACAAAAATATATATAAATGTTGCCAACAAGTGTCAAAAATACATTACAAAGTTAAAATATAATTGTTAAACGTTTTCTGTGTCTTTTAAGTAAATTATAAAAAATACCCATTTTATACCTCCAGACCCTACTAAACTATGTTAAAATACAAACTATATTTGTTAAATATAAATGTGTTATAATGAACTACATACTTCCATTTCTACCTGATTAATATAAGCATTTAAAAATAATTTTCTTACATTTAAATGGAAGTTAATTTGTATTTTTCAGTAATAAGAGTAAATTTTATCTTTTTAACAAATTTGCTATTAATATTTGTTCATTTCTATTGTGTTTCGAGTCCAAAACTATTAAATAACAGCTGTGGTTAAAAAAATACAACACGTGTGTGTTCATAAATGTCATATTGATGGCCTTGATGGCCGTGCTTTGCAATTGTTTCCAACCTTTGGCTGCCGAACGATGGAATTTCCATAATATACTGTCAGTTTATTTATAATATCATCTATAAGTCGACAGCATAAAATTTCATCTCAGTCAGTTTTCAACTCGAGCCATGTATACACGTAAGTAATAAAAATGTACTTCAAGAACGTAGGCCGAACGATGGTCGATTGGTTAGGGTGCTGGCCTTCGGTACCGTAGTTCGTGGTTTCTAATCCCACTGGGACATGAATGTTCGTAGTCATTCGGAATCGACTTTAAATTGTAGGTCCCAGGTCTCATTAGCCCTCGTGTTGCAAATAATAGACTGTAGCACTCCATACCAAACTAAATCAACATTTGACCTTCATGTGTTTCACTTTGGACATATTTCTATTTTGCAACGGTAAGAATAAATTTTTATTTTAAACAAATTTGCCATCAGTATTCATTTATTTCTATCAATTTTCAAGCCAAAAACGATATAATGATAGATGTGGTAAAAAAAATACCACAAGAGCTCTTTCAATGCTCTTTGTAAGTATTTCCAACCATCATTCTGCATGGATGATGATCCAGTGTTTCCACATCCATTTCTTTCATTTTCAACATAATTTGTATTTTGCAACAAAAACAATAAATTTTTATTCTTAATAAACTTACTATTAATATATGTTTATTTCTATCGTTTTTACAGCCAAAATCAATAAAATAACAGTTGTAGTAAAAAATTAAGACACACTGGAGATCAAGGCTCTCTGAAAGTGTTTCAACCTCTTTCATTTCTTTCATTTAACATTTTGTTTTCGACATAATTTGTATTTTGAATCAATAAGAATACTCTTTTATTTCTGAGGAAATTTACTATCAATATCAGCTGATTCATATCGTTTTTCGAGCCAGAAATGATAAAATAACAGCAGTAAAAAATTACAACACATGTGCGCTCAAGGAGTTTTGAAAGTTCTGCAGTGTTAAAAGTAAAGCTGAAATGATGGCAGGAACTCAAGATGTAAGAGCGATCAGCGGTAGCTCATTCGGCAAAGGCAGCTATCTCGTAACTGAAAGGTTTCGGGTTCGGGGCTGGAGCCGCATTAAGATCCGTTAAGGGTGACTGGGGCACTTAAAATAGGTTCGTGGTCACAATGTCCTCCAAGTTCTTAAGCTCTACGGATGGCATGCCAAGCCTGAGAGTCTTTTTCTTGGTCCCTGCTTCTAAATTACGAAAATCCAGCGGGGGTAATGTTATTCGCGTTCGTAGCATACCTGGAAGATGATTGTCGGTATGTAGCCCGAGTAGGTAGACCAACGAAATTGGGAGATAGAGATCGACGAGTGCTGTCCAGAGAAATTCGGAAGAACCGCATCCAATCGATGGCCCTCATCCGCAAGGATTTTCAACAGGCCTCCAGGAGTAAAGTTCGGCGGAGGTGGAATTATGGTTTGGGGATGTTTCTCCTGGTATGGACTGGGACTCTTGGTCCCCATTCATGATAAGCTCAACACTGATGCCTAATGCACTATTTTGAATGACAATGGGCTTCGTACGTTGGACCCATGTTACTTTCAGGACGACAAAGCCAGTTGTCATGTTTCGAGGTTAACCAAGGCTTGGAATGGTGCCAATGGAGTTCATCGAATGGACTAGACTGCCCAGAGCTTAGATCTCAACCCTATCAAGAACCTCTGGCACGAGTTGGATCACCGAATTAGAGGTGCACTACCCGTCCAAAATCGGCGAAGGAACTTGTATGTCTACTCCAAGCTGAGTGGAAGACAATACTGCTAGCTGTAATACAAAGACTTGTGGAAAGTATGCCCCGGAAAGTTCACGATGTAATACCCTCTCGTGGAGGCTCTACCAACTATTGATTTTGAATAAAGTTAGTTTTTTTTTCTATCACAGGTGTCCAAATACTTATTGGTAGGCAGTGTATAACACATATATAATGAATGTTTTGATTCACTACAAATTAGAGTTTTTTATCAATGTTGGAAAAAGGACAGTTGTTAGGCCATGAAAGAAAGAAGCAAATTTTAAAAATAAAAATCTAAAATTTATTCAGAAAACTCGTCATTGGCGATAAGTTGCCAAAAAGTGTAATATTTGATTTTACAGAAAGAGGAGGGTGCAAGTGAGATAACGAATGATAGTGCAAGGTTAATCACTTCGAATTGAAACTGAGTTAAATAAAGGAGTTATATAAAAATAGTTGATATAAGGATGAATTAAATTTGTTATTCGTGAAGTCGCCACGGTTTGAGAAGAAACAGAAGAATTTTGCTAAAAGTTGTTATCTTAGAGATAAAATCGCCAGAAATTTATTTTAGAATACAGCTATAATTAAGTTAGTTATGCATAGTTAACATGTTATTACTTATATATGTATATAGACTCACATATGATGTATACTGCAAAATATCGGGCTATAATGAGACCATCTTGAGAGAACAGTCATTTATTAATGCCAATTTAACAATGTAAATAGAAGTAAATATTATAATAGAAGTAAATAGAAGTAAATATTTTTTACTAGTTTGTATCCAATATCTCTAAAAGTGCTGTTCAAAAGAAAATCAAACAATTTTAAGATTTAACCATGTCTTGAATTTGGTACCGATTGATGCACTCAGTTGAATTAACATAGGTATGTAAAATTCCCATGAAAAATCGTTTAAACATTTCTGGAAGAGATTTTACAAAACAAAAGAGCGAATCCTTACGCGTTCGCGCTGCTTTAGTTATAAAATCAAAATTCTGAAACAAAAATTAACTATTATGAGAATATATCAAATAAAATAAAATAAGAATTATGTTGTTTATAAAGGTAATTACAAATTTGTAAAATTAATAACCTGAAAGTAAACGTTAAATTAGTTCTATTTTTAAAATATAAAATTTAGTAAGTTACTATTTAAGAAAATAGTTTTATAACTATTGTCAAGTTAAGCAATTCATTTATATATATTTACACAATATATGTAGGGTAATGGATGTATTACTTAACGATATAAAAGTAAAATACGCGGAGGTATCGTAGAACTCACTGATATTAGAGCATTCGAAGACGGGCAGTTAGTGCAAGATTCAGTTTTTTTTCCTAGGGTTTGCGTCTACACTAGACCATTGATTACCTTAATTGACATAGTCTGGTGATTTTATCTCGATCTAGAGATGTCTTCTGGATCCAAAGAAATCTGACTGTTTAATTTTACTCCTATTATTGCCCTATTTAATTTCTCTCCTATCTCCTTTGAGCTATGCCTCCGAAATTTGCTAGTTGGTGGTGCTTTTCTTTAGTTTCTTTAGTCTCTTGAAAATATCTTGGTCCTTTGCATCAGATGTGGTGTCCTACATAGCAGTGACTATCACCGTTTTTACATGCTAAGATTTTTTTCAATGTAGCAGGCGATACAAATATTAAGAACTGTAGTGACTCGCCAGAAACTCAGGGGGCTTGGTTGGGAAGTTTTAATGTATCCACCATATAGTCCGGACCTGGCACTTAGCGATTACCACCCTTTTCTCGCATTACAAAACTTGCTGAGTGATAAGAAATTGGAATCAAAAGAAGACTGTGAAAATCAATTACTAGAGTTTTTCGCCAATAAGGGCCAATACTTCTATGAGAGAGGTATTATGAAGCTACCTTTAAAATGACAACTAATTATACAACAAAATTCTTTATTCCGACACGAATGATTACAATCAAGCTAACTGCACTCTGTTGAGTAGCAGCGTCGTTTTTATTTTATATTGAGGCAGTATCACTTCATTTCACTTAAAAATTAGATTCATTCTCAACATAATGATCCTGAAACATTTTAAAATGACTAATTTAAAAATTCTCAAATGGAAAAATATTTTTCAAAGTTTGAAATAAGGGTGTATTATAAAAAACACAGTTTTCAATGGAGTAATATAATCATGTGATTTGAAAAATGCCTTTTGATAGTGAATAGCTTATATAACTTCAATTTTTTCAGAACAAAAAATCAACTCACTTTTTTACCTAATTTTGTAATTTTGAAAGTCTTTTGTCACATTCAGATTCCAATTCCAAATGCAAACTTGTTTATATGTATACACATTTTAACAAATAGTCAATTTTAACAAATGTCTGTTTCAGTGTCATTAGCCAGTGTTTGAAGCAATCAGAGTTTCTAAATTATAACTCATAGTATTTTAAACCAGCATAATTGCATGTCTTCATATTCTGATATTAGTCTCAGAACTTATTGGTTTGTTAAGCAAAAACGATTAGTTATGCTCATAATTTTGTAGATTTGTTTCCTTTAGTCAGACTGCACTGATTTTACTTAACGGCACTTATAAAGATTCTCAAAGAATTTTACATCTTCTTTCAGTACTGCTTGGTGGAGGACCGCTGAAACTGTAGAAGTGGAGGAAGAAATCGTTTATATTTTCGCGATTGTGGCCCAAATTGTTATAACTCTATTAGCGATACTCTACTGCAGAGACTGAAATCTATTGGTTCCGACTTTCACACATTTCAAAAACAAAATGGACAAATACACCGAGGAGGAGTGGCAGATTCTCTTTCGAATTTTGATCATAGCAATAATTTATATATGGGCGACTCGTCGGAGAAACAACATACCACGATATGATAATCTCGACGAGAGCTAAATACGAAAATCCAAAAACCGTTTAAGACAGAATCAGCGAATTTATAGGAGTATGTGGAAAGTATCCAATCTTACCTTTTTCTCGTACGATAGAATGGCAGTTCTAAAATAGATGCTCCTCCTCTATGTTTACCTGCAAGAACTTCAATCTGTAAATGAACGCCCAACTGAAAAATACTCAAAAGCAAAATTTCTTACCTATATGACTTAATTTTACTTTTATCTACTGTTCAAAGAATCTTCAACCAAGATATATCGCTATAAATTTTCTGATTCAAGATTTTATGCAGTGTCCATGGTGCTATTGCTCTTATTAGACATCGTTCACATAAGTTTTTCATGGTCGTGCTGCTGCCCATAATCCTTTGATCACAAAGTCCGACCGAGCTGCTCTGTTAATATGTTGCAAAGCACATCGAAATTGGACCGTATATCAGTGGAAACAGGTTCTTTGGAGAGAAGAATCAAGGTTCGGATCCATTATCGTTCAGATGGCAGGTCTGGGTCTGGCCTCTGCTTGGAGAACGTCATCTGTCAGAATGCATTGGGATAACTGTCAAGTTCGGCGAAGGTGGAATTATGGTCTGAGGGTGTTTCTCCTTATGTGGACTGGGACCCTTTTTCCTTATTCATGGTAAGCTCAACGCCGATGCCTACTGCATTATTTTGGACGACAATGTTCTTCCTACGTTGTGGCAGTTTTACGGGTTGGATATATATATATATATATATATATATATATATATATATATATATATATATATATATATATATATATATATATATATATATATATATGTATATGTATACATTATAAACTTCATAATTATAATTTTTGCATAACTAATAATAATTGCGAGATACCTTTTAACGATATGAGAAATAAAAATCTGAAGCTAGTGCTTTCATTTTATACCATGAATTAGTATTTTGTGTATTCTATGGTTTGATTAGTTTACATTTCTATTATATTTAATGCTTCATTTGTTATTTCTAAACGTGTTACGCTTTTTATTTCAGTTCAGTAATAATAATTCACAAAAAATGCAATCTACATGGCCTTTTTAAAAACTAAAATTTATTTATATAGTTTATTCCAATGAATATATCTTGTTTCGTTATATAAGAATTATCCATTTTTTTACTACGATTTATCCAGAAATTATACAGCTACAATTCTACTTGAAAATGTTAGTTTGGGATGAAGCATTAATAATTTTTACTTTGGTAAATTTTTCTAAAATGAGAACTTTATTAAAAATTAAATATTTTTTGCTTCCGTTTATTCCGTTGTAAGCGAAAATTAAAAATGATTTTAATTTGAATTAAAAATATAACTTTAAATATTTTTACTGTAATTCCAAATTAACAACAATTACCAAGAAACAAGCGCAAAAATTTATAAAAAAAAACATAAATCTCATATTAATAAAATAAAAATAAGCATAAAATGTTAAAAAAAAATTTTAATGTTAAGAACTTACAAAATAAAACACTTTCTATATAAATTATTTAATATTAAAAGATATTTCCTCAAATATTAAAATACATAGTTTAAAAAATTGAAAAAAACGTTTACAAACATTTAAAACATAATAAAAAGTTGTAAACAAAAACAAACGTATTTTCGAGAACAAAAAAATACATATTTCTTGAAAATATTGTAACTTATTTTGAACAAAAATTATTTCTACAACTATCCGTGAGGTAGCACTAGTCAATTTAAGTTCGTCAATCCAATTTGCCAATGTTGAAATTCTTTCCCTCTTTTTAACCACTCGATCGCATAATCAATATCACAGCGAAACATCGAAATGGAATTTGCTGGGTGATTTATTCGAAATGATTTAAATAGTTACTCGGCTAATTAATTTGTCTCTCAAACATCTTTTTTTAGATTCAATTACATTGGTAAGAACTGCGGGAATATTAGGATCTAGTGGAGAAATAACTGCAGAAGACTGTCGTGTATTAGTGCGATTATTTAGAATTTAACTTGTTTTTATAATAGTTGGGTGGGTTTTTATTATGCTATTTTGTGCCAGAAGTTAATAAAGAACAAAAATGCAATATCACACTACAAAACACACCTAAGGATAAGAATAATTATGCTGAGAAACTCGAGTAAAATAGACAAAAGAAATAAATGGGTGAAGACTTAAAGTTGACTACAATTTATTTTAACGCTTCGCGTGCAGGCAACGTAACGTTTTACGTTTTTCAGTCTGTCACTGTAGCGCGGGTCACGTAAAAATACGTATTTAGTAAATTTGTGGTGGGTACTCGCTAACCACCACAAAAATACTAAATACTTATAATTATACGTATGTGTGACATTATATGCTTGTTGTTTGCATTGCTATGCAACGCTTTGCATTTTTTCTTTCCACAAGCTAGGATTGTCGAGTTACTCGGTCTTTTGTTGCGTTATTTCGTCTTCAATCGAATTCCTAGCTCCAGAACGTACAAGTCTTGTTTTGTCAATTTGAAGTGTGTTTTTCTATTGTTGAATACAACATTGATAAAATGAGCCATTGTGACGAAGATAGTGATGAAGAAATATGCGCTGACAGATTATCGGATTTTAATTTTAAAAATCGTTTATTTTTGTGATTTCGTAAAAATATTGTGTTTTTTTTTGTTTTTTTTTTTGTTAAATAATCACACAATATATATTAAAGTGTAAACTAAAAAAAATTTCGTTCATAAAAACAAAGGAATTATCAATTTACTGCGATTTTTCTGAATAACTAAACTTTCACGCGATTCACGAAAAAACGCCCGCTGCACGCTTAAGTTGGCGATGAAGTATACCTGCATGATAAGTGTTAATGTTAAACTTAACACTGAAACACTACTGCCATTCCATTGTTACGTGTGTGACACATCGTACCACTGTTATCACTTTTTCTATAAAGTATTTACTGTTTCAAACATATATTTTTTTATGAAGTAAATACACCACGCAAAGAAGCCTTTTTATTAAAAAAAAGATTTTCCGTTTCTTCTTTATATGTTTAAATAATTATAAATATGCTGTTACGGGTGTGATAGTTTTTTTTTTACCACGTGTTACACGTAGGTTCCCAATTACCAATTTTTCTGTGAATAGGTAATATCTAAAAGTCATTAAAAATTTTATTTTATAATAAAGAGGGTTAGGTGTTTAATACTATGTATTACTTGTAATTTTTAACGACAAATATAATTACCAGATTTTTTTTCAAAAAACATGTTACAGGTGTGACAGAGTTTAGGATTTTCTGAAAAATCCAGATCTTCCAATTTTTTCATGTAACTCAATGTTATTTCTGACCTTCCTTGTAAAAATTCAGAAAAATAGGGAAAAAAGTCATAAAAAGTCTCTACTATTACTTGCAGATGTTTCTAGAAAATTTCAATTTGTTCCGAAATGTGCATAGAATGAAAAATTCACAAATTAAAGGGTATAAACGCTGCCAGTCGCTACTAGAGGGCACTCCTCGAGTATTATCATTTTTGCTATTGTTATTATTTTTACTCTGGCATCCTCGTAACCTTGAGAAGTAAAACTGGCTTTCACCCTTTCAAGGAATTGTAAATAATAATTCTGATGATTTATCCTACAAATATTTTAAAAACGCATCTGTATAATTTTAAAAGTGTGCAAAGAAGTCTATGGAGTCCACATCAGATTTGTTGCTCGTTTTCAATCAATCATTCTCATAATTTTTAAGAAATTCCCATAGTACACATTCATAGTTTCTACGTATTGTATATCTCATAATTTATAAGTAATTTCATTTCTATGTTACCCCATGGGGTTTATGTAATTGCCGACAGGGTACGTAATATGTAATACAGCTTCCACACTATGGCTAATTGTTCACCACTTCCTGATGGTGGCCTTGATATATGGTTCACGGATTGCATCCACACGATGGGCCACTAAATGAGCCGAACGCCGGAATTCGTCCATAGGGTCTACTGCGCACTTTAGTTGCGCATCTGGTTGCCTTTGATCTTTGGAGAAAAACCACCTCAGAAGGCATCGTCCGCCAAGGCTATTTTATCGTCTGTCCCCATCGACCACGATAAGCCATACCCCCTCCAGACGGTGGTAATGACTTGCAATGGACCATATTATGGAGGGGCCTTTAGAATTAATTTTGGGGAACGTGGTAAAGGTTTGGGAGTCCACTAAATATTTAATATGAAGCAAAATAGAGACCCATCTCATTTTTACAAAAGTTAAAATAAATAGCACTAAATAAATTGGTAGCTTTTTTTTTCTGTTCACATAAAACAATATGAAAGTTTACTTGTTCACTTTTAACAATTTTCATTCATATATCGTGTGGGTCTGGACATCATTATTTATCTCGGGAGCTCCTTTGTGGAGTATCAAACCCAAACCAATAGATGTTCAAATAGAAGATACCTTGACGAATAATACAAACCATTATTTTGTATAACACGTGCTATACTGTAAATAAAATTCACATTTAATCGAATCTGTCTCTTCATTTATTTTTTGGAATTGCTTTTTCTTCGTTTAAGAATACTTCATATAAAATACTTAAAAGCGCAGAGAGCTGCTGCTAACACAACTGAAATATAATTAGGAGTGCAAAGGGCTAACATGTAAAATATTTTTTTAAATCAGTTTGGATAGCTACAAGCTACTAATTTGTTACACGGTGGGTAGTGAGACTGAGACCTACTGTTTAAAGTCGATTCTGTATGGCGCCAAGCGTACATGCTGGAAGCATGATTCAAACCGCTAAACTACGATACCGAAGAACAGCGCCCTACCACCATTGTTCCGCACATTTGATTAAAAAATAATGTTTTTTTATTATTCAAAACACAATAATAATTTTAAAACATGTTAATATAGACATCAAAAAGTTTTGCTTATATTTTATTTTTATGTTACCATTAAAAACATCAAAGTTAAATTATAATATTTTCATTATCTAATTGTATAGATTTATTTCAGTTGGATGGTCATGGCAAGGCGTTTCTATTAGAAGGAGTACGGAGACAAAAAGTTTGGCACCCACTGTTCTAAGCTATTTATAATACAGTTTGAAAACAGTTCAATTTGACTCTTAAATTTCTTTAATTTTTTTAACACATTGACGGAAAGTAGGAGCAAACGAAGTTCGAAAAATAACACTATATGCTTTTTGTAATTTTTAGAATATTAGAAGTATAGTTTTACTTCTTCTGCTTAAAAAAAACTTAATTTTCATTAATTCAGTACCTTTAATTAGGTTGCGGCTATAACCGTCATGGCTCCAGCGGACTCTAGACACTAAGTAATGGGACGATGGCGGCTGTAACAGCGAAAATTCAAAAGCGTAAATGACAGGTTTAATGATTCATATAATCCTCTTTTGTGTGAAAGAAAGTATTTTTGGGAGTTTTACATGAAATGTTTAGCCACAATCAAACAAAAATAAATAAATGACAAAAAAAATCTATTATAATTTTATAATTATTACACATTATTTTCGGCGGGGAAAACGAAATTCAACCAAAACATGACACTAGGTTTCTATTTGTACGCCGGTAAATGCACATTTGTGCCGCTATAGCCGTAGTATCTAAAAACGACCGTTTCGTTTTTAACAGCTATTACCGTCATACCACATATTGAATTTCGATTTGACGGCTATAGAAGCAAGCGTCCGTTAACGTGTTAAATTTTAATATTAATATAGTTCTTTTTTTCCTTACTTTAGAAACTTTACTTTAGAAGAAAAATGGGGCAATGCTGTGGGAAAAAAAGTGAGGAGCCTGCGGCAAACATCTCACCTGGGGCAACGCCAGCTCTTGTTGTAACTCCTCCGCGCTCACCAAATTTCAATTCTCGCCGATCCTTCTACAGAAGGAGGGATGACAGATTCGAAATGGTGACAGTTGGATCCCCTTCTTTCCTTACAGTACCAGGCCGACCGTCTGCTTCTGCGCCGAGAAAAGTTATCTGTAAGTTTGTATCTGTATCTGCATTTTCTATTGTAGCAATTGTGGTCCACTAAAAGCTTTATTATAAGTCAACTGTAAAGTTGAGCTAGTAACGGGTTTAGTTTAATTTTCCAGGTGAAGAATGAAAGTGTTTCTTGGGGAATAGCGAAAAATTTTCAACTTATTAAGGTTCTTTCCCGCTTCAAACTGACCCTAAATATACCTATTGTAAAATGTTTCCCTATCATAGTTCCTTCTTCATCGGCTAAAGAAATCGCTAGCTATATCCCTTTCTTTTCCAATGCATACAGTCTGACGGGTGAGAACCACTTTACAGGATCTTTGCAACCCACATCAAATAAGCTCTTCATTGCACAAGAAAAATACTGTACTTGTACACTTTGACGAATATGCTAAGGTTTGGATAAAAGTTTATCAAAACATTGAAAACAGATTCTCTGCTGCTAGATGTAATTTTTAATTTCATCAAAAATTGCCACGATAGCTACGTAAGCAAAGAAGTCGATCTGATTAATGAAGAGTTATTAGTTCATGGCTAAAGCCAACCAAATATCACCTTGTTCACTAATAGCGGCTGGGGCACGTAAAACAGGTTCGTAGTCGTAATGTCCTCCAAATCCAAACGATACCTCTGGAGGGGGTTGACCAAGCCTGGGGTCTCCTGCTTAGTCCTTATTTCTAAATTACGGACATTCAGCGGGGGCAATGTTACCCAAGCCGTATCATTCCTTAAGATCCAAGTGTTCCTCTTTTTGTACTAAATGAGTAACAACTTTCCAGCCATGTTTGGCCGACTAGATTGTATAGAAGTTACTGTATTGTGCTCCCCGATGCGTTTGGATTTCCGATTAAGGCTTGGATAAATTTATGTGGTGTCCGCTCGTTGGAAGCGATGTTGCTGTACCTATCAGATGCTCCTATAATAAAAAGGGCAAGAAATCAGCGGATTGTCTGGTAAAATGTTATTAAAGGCAAGAGCTCCGAATTTGTAATGAAAAAAAGGTTTATTAAAAATAAGGAGGTTTGACAAATATGTTAAATAACATTAACAGCAAATATAACATTTTTTATAAGTAGACTAAGAAAGAAACAGACACGATCATTACAAAAGCCAAGGAAATGATAAAATTTTACTCTCACAGAGTGTTGATGCAAGATTTTTTTTTATGAAAAATAAGGAGATATTCTGATTGAACAGCTATCTATAAGAAATGTTCCTTTTCGAATTACCACGTTATCAAACTACAATATACCGTTGTTTAGCACTAAAAGGGTAAAATCAATAGAAAGAAAATTTTCAGCTTTAATGTTTAAAAAAATTATTTAATATGAAAATAAATATATAAAAAACTAAATACATGAGTATGGTTTGTAAAAGAACAGATATAGATACTGACCTAAAGATAAATTAAGAGATAAAATTTGAATGAGTTATAGAGTTTAAAATTTTGGGTGCAATTGTTATTGAAAGTAATGATATGCTAGAAAATTAACAATGCATGAAATCGCAGCTTTTTTTTCTCTTAAAAACTTATTAATATCTACAATAACAGCAAGGAAAAAGAAGCTCCGAGTACATAAAATAATAATCAGACCAACAGTTACTTAAAGGCCTGAAACCTGGGCTTAAAATCAAAAACAGAAGAACATGTTGCTTACCTGGGAAAAAAGATTTTAAGAGTTATAATTAAACCATCAGAGTTTGGAGACGCTGCAGTCATGGCATTGCAGAATAGTTTAGAAAAAAACAAAGGCATCATAAAGTATATAAAGTCAAAGATAATTCAATGGTAGGGACACGGGGAGGGATTGGATAATAGCAGAGACACGAAGAAGGTTTTCAAGGTCAAGTGTCAAGGACAAATGTAAAGGGGAAGACTCAGAGAGATATAGATGGATGAGGTGGAGAAAGATCTTGAGACCATTTGAATAACAAATTAAAAAATTAAGGCAAGAGACAGACGGCTATAGAATCGTATAGTTAGGGATTCCGTGACACTGCCGTGAAGTTAGTTTATTTAAAGGTGCATGGGTACATCCTCTTTAGGTATATACTGGTTTCACGTACCCGAGGAACCCCAGAGATCTTCTACATTCTATTTGGTAGTCGCAAACTTTCTCTGTAGTGTTTGCTCCTTAACACATTAAACTAATACTAGAACCATTAAGGGCCTCTTGTAGTTCAACAGAAGCTTGGTAGTCGTTTCGGGTTGCTGCTGTGACGTTTTGATCTTAAGTAACAGCACGGTTTCTCAGGGCCGGGTAAACAAATTCTCTTAACCTTTTAATTCCCACAATAGCCTTCGATTGCCGAGACCTATGGGTCCAAAAATAGCGGAAGCAGAGAAAATTCCCATATTCCCCTAGTGGCGTGACTGCTAATAGCCTCGTGTAATGCTGATAGCGGTGAACAAAGACCTCATTGTAAACATCCGATGATAGCAGGGGATTTTACAACACGTTGAGAAACAATACTTGCTGCTCGATTCGATAGCATGAAATATTTCATTGCTATTCTATTCTGTTTTGAACTGGTTTACTTAGTTCCTGATATGTGAAAAAAAAAACTGGGGGAAGTAAACCATGCACACTTTGGGCTATTGGTCTGGGAACTGGAGGACAATTGAAATTCTAGTGTGTGTCTTAAAGAGTTGAGGGAGCATAGTATCTTTCAAGCGGGAAAAGTCTTAATTTTAATAGGTTGTTTTTAATTTGAAATAATACAAAATTCTCTTTAGAGAAAAAAAATTCCTACATCAAGAATAAGAGTCTTTGTAGGAATTATTTAGTTTTGTTATAGGATGCAGTACATTATATTAATCTAAGTGAGAAAAGTAGAAATTCACTTACCCGCAAAGTGACTTTTGAAATTCATAAATTAGAAATTAATTTTTTACAATGAGAAGCTAATTGTCTTTCTTATTGTATGAACCTCAATTGCATCAATACGAGCAATATATTTTATTTTATAGCATGAAAAGGGCTAAATACTCGTAATAATAAATTTCTTAATATTTATTAGTTATTTTCAAATTTTAAATGTCCTTTCAAGGAGACGGAAACCTTGAAAATGGTAGAATTAAACCATAAGTATGGAATGATTTCTTGTTCTGAAAATAAAAAGGAAGGTAAGCATATCTTCACTATCAAAATGATTTTTCAAGTTAAATTATTATTTTACTGCATTGAAACATATTTTTGCCTTATATCCTTAATTTAAACTTTTAATAGTCATATTATTCAGTTTGATGATCTAAGTATCGGATAAGAGAAATCAAAAGATCCAGGTACAATGCTTTTATGCATTTATCTTTCAATATCTTGGATGTTGTCTGTATTGTTTATTACTGTATTTATCCAGTAACTGGGTATACTTTTTTAAAAATTAGTACATTTTCTCGAGTTACAGATATATTAGTAAAAATTTTAGTAAGAATTGTGTAATTTTAAATAAATACTTCCTTTAAAGAGTTCGATCGAAAGATTTCACATCTGGACACCTCTGGAGAGGACAACACCGAAGCCACAGATCTCTCACAGTTATTCAGTGTAGCTCAATTATATTGATATGAGCGATATATTTATTTCATAGAATTATTTTATAACAAAGCATTGACTAATTTTTCACAATTCTGACTTTTTAAATTTGTAGTTGTTTATATAATAAAACGGGAAGTGCATTTTTAAAGGTTCAGGTTTACAGAATAAAAGGATTTTTACTTCGGTTTGGTTTAAAAAAAATTAGTTTCTAGTGTACATATTTCAAAATTTATCCTGTGGATAAGTGAATTTCAGCTTTTTATTTAGTATGTATATTTTCTACATTATTTAATAGAATATTCTACATGAATCGACAAAAATATTTTTTTTAAATGGACAGTTAAAATTTTATTTTTCAAGAGCAGAACAATAAGTATTATGATGAAACGAAAAAAGTTAACATAAGGAAGGTTTTAAATCTTATAGTATTAAAAAAATAGAACAATAGCCATAAATTTTAATATTCAAAATTCAGTATTTAAAAGTTTAATTACAATTAATAAGTTATTTGATGTATATGTCGTAATATATATATATATATATATATATATATATATATATGTGTGTGTGTGTGTGTGTGTGTGTGTGAGGTTTAAAAATGGTAGTTAAGAACTATGCAAGTTATAATTAAAAATAGTTAGAACTCATTAACGATAACGTAATAGGAGAAAGATACACTCTCGATCGGAACTATACAGAGCAAAGAAGCTAACGCGGAAGTAAACATAAGAATTTACTTAGGCAGCAACGCCAAAAATCACAGTTCTGAGAGGGAATTCGGGCTGATAACATCCTCCACGCTTTTCGCGACAAAATATGAGTACAAAGGATGTCTAAATGGCATAGTCATGGACAGAAGGATTACAATAAAAAAGTTTTTATATATGAAATCAAATGTGTCTTCTATGCCTCAACCACTCGTCTCTGTCAGATGTATATATAATATATATATATATATATATATATATATATATATATATATATAATATATATATATATATATATATATAGATATATATACACCTGAATTTGATACATGAAATTTCATTAAGCAGTTAGGTATAATTTTAACTTTTTAAATGCGTGTTAACGAATATAATTATAAAAAAGAAATTCAAATTGTTAAATTAAGTACGACAACACATAATTCAAATAATTTTATTGTCTATAGAATTTTCCAATGGCATAGGCGAAAATTTTTTCAGGTTAGGTAATAAGTCTTAATCCAAAGTACATTGAATTATTATCTCATTAAATATTTCTTTACGCACACACACAAACATACAAAGCAATACAAACATACACAAGTCATTATATATAATACATAGTTTTCATGCATAAATAAATACGTCATAAAATTTATCACCACTTTCGTTATATTTTGTAAAATATATTTGCAACTGCAATTGTGTCTTTTAATTTAAGCTCAAGTTTTTACCAGACTTAAATTTTTCTGATAAATGCTAGAGCTCTAATTCAAACTACAGTAATTTTATGAATAACCAGGAAAAAAATATTGATAAAAGTAATATGTCATATTTTTTAGTTTCCTTTAAAAAATTACATACTTTGCATTAGAACAAAACTCAAAAACAGTATGGCATAAAAATTAGTTTATAAACTACCATTTTTAATAAATAAAATATTAATTCTACTAGCTTTTAAGTCCAGCTTGTTTATACCTTCTTCCGTATTTCTAGTCAGACACCTATATGCCAAGAAAGTAATGCTAAATTTGTCAATATCGTTTAACCATTTCTAATGAAAAAATATTTTTATTCCTTTCATAGTTTAAAAACTATCTTTCAATACTTTCTGTAGAAACTAGTAAAAATATATTAGAATTTTATTAAGTTTAAAAATTCTTATAATTCATATATTGAAAATATTTCAAGGAAGGCTCATCGCCCCTTTCCCTGTACAAGCGCATCCTTGGAACAGGTGATAGTAGACTCTTAGAGAATAACGGTATCAAAACATACAGAGGTAATAAATGCCATTAAGCTTGAGAATATAACAGTCCTGTGACCAATTAAATCTCTAAAATTTTAATGTTCTATCTAAAAATTGGTCTTAAATTTCAATTGCTTTTTACAAAACTAAACTCGCGTTAAATTTCGCTTAAAATAGTCCTTCAAAAATCCAACATCATGCTACTACAGCAAAAATGGTGTTGAAAATATTAAAACTGGTTCCGAACATCTTAATGCGCTTTAAAAAGAGCTCTGTCGCTGACAGGAATTGAAGGGAAAAAAATTCCTCCTATTTCCCCCTTTTCGTGTAAGTAAATGATATTGGCACGAGGGGAGGACACAATACGAGGTCGATGATGTTCCCCCTTTTATCCCAGATCATTCTCCCGGAAAATAGAGTAGTAACTGTGCCGGTGAACAAAAGCTGAAAAAACGGGGGAATAACCGTCGTGTAAATGGGGTGATGCCTCAAATCACCGAACGCCAGGGATGCGATTTATTTCTTTTCTCATTCACCTATTTTTATTAACTTTGATTACAATGCGTCGATCATGGGGATTTTCTCTCCTCTTTGAGGATTTTAAATGCTTGCACACACCAGGGAGTCATGCCGATTAGTAAGTACATTAGTAGTGTTTTTAAGGATTTGGGTTCAGTTTGGAAAACTACGGCCTTCTGTTTTGCTACACGAGGGCTAAGGAAAGTTGTTGAAGCTTGGAATATCTAGGAATTTGGAAGTCATTGCGACCACGAACCTATTTTACGTGCACCGCCGCCATTAATGATCACGGTGAATCTTTAATCTGCTCGTGCTTCCAACTAGCAACCCTCCAGTTCCGAAATCAATGCCTTTCTCGACTGAGCTATAGCAACTGATTAGTTTATTATTATTATTATTATCATCATCATCATCATTATCACTTTTATTATTATTATTATTATTATTATTATTATTGACTCCAAACATCATTCTACCTTTTTTTCTTAAAAAATTACTATTAGCGTTAAAAATTTAAAATCAATATTTCCAATATTTGAAAATTTATTTACATATATGATTTCATTTATAGGGGCTTTTGCAAACAAATGAAAATTTTATATGGCTTTTTTCTTCATATTTGTTTTTGTCGTACTCCATACGAAAAAAGATGGTAAGGTTTCCTTTTATTTACGATACGAATATTAAACTTTTTATACAGTTTTTTTTTATAAAGCTTAAAATAAAACTACGATTGTAATCAGCAATAAGTTACTTACATTATATATATATATATATATATATATATATATATATATATATATATATATATATATATATATATATATATATATATATGCACAAATACCTTTAAGTTTCATTCATTCCCTTAGTCAGTAAAACACTTTAAGAAAATATATTTTTAAGATGTATGAAAATTAGTGTGGATCTTATGTTCTTGAAATTTTTTTTTTTTTTTTTTTTTTAGATTTGCTTACAAACACGATATAACTTTTTCTATATTTATCGGCATTTGCCCATAAAATATTTCTTTGATCTATTTTTCTTGATTTTATAACATGGATAATAGTTCTTATTTTAAAAAGCAATTTTATATATTTTAATAATAATTTCAAGAAGGAAAACGATGTATCGTTTTTACATCCTTCTTTAGTATCGCTTCAAAATACATTAAAACTTTGCACGTTGTAACGTTGTTTTAATGGGCCAAATACTCCTTTAAATATGCCATAAAAAAAGAGTTACTCCATGAGGCTTAGATTACATGCTAGTCAATTAACTCATCTGGCATTTTTGCTTAAAATATATCAATGAAAATCTGAAATCTAAGTCATTATGGACTGCATGCATTGAATCAGATACGGAATTTAAACGATTTTTAATATCACAGTATGTTTGTTGAGATCTACGTGGTAAGATATTCAATTGATTTCAGACGCGAACACAGTACTGTAAAAGCAAAGCTGTATAATTATTTCCAGTACAGGGACACTTGATCTTACAGCATATGCCATTACTAAGCCGCAGATATTTGTTGCCCATTTTATTAACGGATCACTATATAGGTTGTCAGCATTACTCTGGGTCAACCCAAAGAAACAAAGTCTGTCCTTGTAAATTAGAAACAGAGACCAAGCCGAAGACCCCGGTTTATCCTGCCACTTCGAGAGGTATCATTTAAAAACTTTGGACATTGTGAATAAGAATCCATTTTATGCACTCCAGCCGCCATTAATGAACATGGCTTAAGAGTGATAAATCTACTTATCTACTATATAAAGTTAGAATAAAGATCATTAAATATGTCTATTATTTGCTATTATAAATGCAATATTTAAAAAGTTAGAATAAAGATCATTAAATATGTCTAATACTTGCTATTATAAATGCAATATTTAAAAAGTTAGAATAAAGATCATTAAATATCTCTAATATTTGCTATTATAAGTGTAATATTTAAAAAGTTAGAATAAAGATCACTAAATATGTCTAATATTTGCTATTATAAATGCAATATTTAAAAAGTTAAAATAAAGATCACTAAATATGTCTAATATTTGCTATTATAAATGCAATATTTAAAAATTTAGAATAAAGATCATTAAATGTCTAATATTTGCTATTATAAATACAATATTTTTTTCTTCGTGAATTTCGTGAATGGTTGTAAAATGTTACTGACTAGTCGCATGTGGGCAACTTACTTAAAGTCAACTGTTGGGTACTTTGCAAACACGGTGATACAAAAGTGTTAAATTTTTGAAGGGATATTATGCTTACTTAAATTTTATGCAAAATCTTTTAATTATTCTACTGCATTCATTCTCGAAAAGTATCTTGATCTATTTTTCCAGAATTACATGTAAAGCCGAGATACCTTTTGCTATATTTATCTGTACGTCTTGATATAATACCGTTCTCGTTTCAGAAAGAAAGTTAATATATTTTACTAATGATTCCAAGAAGGAATGAGATATGTCGTGTGATCATGGTACTTGAGAATAGTTCTTAAATGCATTAAAACTTGTACGTATTGTTATTAACTTCTTTGGCTTTATAAAAATATGCCATAAATTAAGGAATTACTAGATAAGATTTAAATTACATGGTAGTTCATTAACATGCCAGAGTCATTTCTGTTGAATAGTTATAGATAAATATCTGAAATCTAAGTGGTTGTGGATTGCATAAATATTTTTAGCTATGTAATTTAAGAGTCTTAGAATAATACAGTATATCGTTATTAGTGATCGGCTGTTATTTTACATGTCATAGAATGCCATTCATTAAAGAAAAAGAAAAACAGTGATAAGAGATTGATTTTACTTTAGACGCAATTCAAAACTACTAATCCGCAGATATTTCTTTTCCATTTTATTGTGGGAGCACCATGCATGACATCCTTGGGACAACAGAAAGTGGATTAATGTAATTTAGAAGCAGAAACCAAGGACGAGACTTCCAAGCTCAGCCTGCAACCTCTAAAGGTATAGTCTGGGAACTTAAAGGACATCAACGACCATTAACTTATTTTACGTGCCCACCATTAATGAACACGGTAGATATTTGGCCGTCTTGAGTCACGAACTCGCAACCATCCGGTTAAGAAATCAATGCCTTTAACGACTGAGCTACCATTTCCTAACAAATAGTACCAGAGTCGTAAAATGTTGATAAAAATTTCAAAATTTTAAATGGTAGTAGATACTCTATTTGATAGATTGTTTATAGAATTTTCATTAACTTCACTGGAAATTAAAAAACGTTTCGATAAACTTAAAAACTCTAAAAACTATTTTTATGTTCTTCTAAATGAACGCTAGGCATTAATGGACTAATACCAAATTTTTTGTTTCTTCACAATTGTGCTACCTCAGTACTATTGAATGCTATCTACACTGTGACGACTTCAATATTCTCGAGTGAAGAGGTAGCGTGAAGAAGGATCACAGTTACGATAAAATTGGAAGTTACTTTTTTTCCTAAGTAAATACGGCTATATACAAAGGGATTCTAATCTCCCCAAACAAGTCGAAATGCAGAGGGACGATCAGAATATAAAAGATTAAGTAATCTCACAAATGGGGAAGCTCTCCCAGGGTGCAATGCAACCCTATCTATCCCCCGTTCGGTATCCGAGGCCCTGCCGCTCCTTATGTGAGTGGAATTTACGAATCTCCCGAACGCAATCACTAAAAAGCTGGCTCCGGTCAAAAGACGCAAAACTTTCACGAGATCAAAACACCTACGTAACCCCCCCCACCCCCACCCCGAGTCGCAAAATTCTGGGCTTTTTATACCTGGAGGTCAGTTTCGGTCCCACCGACCGTTTTTTGGTCAGTTACGGTACCTGTTACCTGAGAACTCCAGCTAAGGTTACAGCTAGGTTGTTTTAGCTGAATTCTCATTCGCTGGCTGTCCCGACTCTGGAATCTCCCTCCAATCCTCTGGGCTCATTACCCCCATCTATTGAATAGGCTTAACGCCTATTGAATCCAACTGTCAAAATCCCAGACTCTGCGACGCCATGCTGTTGTACTGGTCAACAAGTGGAATTTCCAATCAGCTGATTTGGTGAGTGCTCTGAACAAAGGGGAGTCTTCACAGCGCCAACTTGTTTTACGATGTTGTGAATCAGTTGTACAATTTTCAACTTTTGCTCTCTTATATTTATTTGTATATTTTGGTATAGATACTTATGTCTAATAAACACTTTTCTGTGTCATTACATATAATTAATACATCTATTTACACGAGTATAAATGACCATAAAGCATTAAAAATACTTGAAAATAATTATATGTAAATTTATGTAATTATACAAATATAAGGGGAAAGAAAAGATGACATATTTTTTTAATTTTGCAGAATTACGCACCTTGGATAACAAAAAAATTCGATGACCGTATAGCATTTTTTGTAATTTATGAACTATCGTTTGATAGCAGGCAGTTAATTCTTCTAGAGTTTAAGGTCATATTGTTCAAATGTTCATTTAAATTTATAGTCCTGACTATAAGAAAGGAAAGTACTGCTTAATTTGTTGACATCCTGTGACCAATACTAATGTGAAAAAGTGTTTTTATTTTTTTATAGTTGAAAATGCTCTTTCAACCTCTGCAGTAAAAACTAGTAATTTCCGCAAATTTTAAAAAATCTTGTAATGAATTTTGATAATATTTCGGGGAAGAAGCAAACTCCCAGACCCTTTTAAATAACCCTTGATTATGTTCACAACTTTGTTTGAACTGTATTAAAGTTTTTTCTATTACATTTTTTAGCATTCGTAAATCACATTTATTGCAATATTTGTTGCAGATCTTGACTGACCTGTGGTAGCATTCACTGTTTCAAGTCCTGTTTACGGTTGCCCTGTGATTCCTAGAAAGTCCAGTGTATTAGTTTTTAGTTCCAGTTAACAAGGTTATGCTTCGCCCTTTGTAACAACAAGTCATCCCCTCCTTCTGAATCAGGTGAATTGCTTTTACTTTCTTTGCTTTTCGGTGTTATAGGTTTAGATACAGATTTTCGACTAGACTTACTCATTTTTGCCTTCTTAAATATTGGTGATTTATATATATATGTAATATATCAAAATTATTACACTTTAATATCGCATAAAAATCTCCTCTCTTCCATTATAATCCCTTAAAATCTATTTTCTCAGACACAAAATGTCTTAATTAAAGGAGTGAACTTGACTTAAAATTTTTCCAACACATTTTTCGAGCTTTCACTGCAATGGATGCAAATTTTTTGTCCACTCAGTATATTTTTTCAGATGTGGCTGACAAATGGCTCAGTTTTACTATCCGATCTAAGTTCCCTTTTATTGTTAATAACATCAACTAACCTACTTTCTCTTAGGAATTGTTCTCGCTCTTGGGTCCAACCCTGTTTCAGCACAAGTTTCGATGTTCATTCTATCTTCTGCCTTTAACTCTGAAACACATGACATTCTCTTAAATAAAATTTAACCCTTTTTATCCTGACGGTACTTATAAGTACTGCTTCAATCAAACACCTATATATTCCTAATACATCAGTTTTTCCTGACGGTACTCACAAGGACATGAACGATGCAGTTCCTACAGCAGAAAAGAAATGACAGCACCAATCAGGAATCCTTTTTATTCGCATAGTAGAGATTTTATAATTGGCGTGCTGCATTCGAAGGTCATTTTGTGATAGAATTGATACACGTGTTGTTTGTCCACTGAGGATATTTAGTGGTTTATTACCAGTTATTTGGTACTATTATTTTTTTAGAGAGTTCTATACTTAGGAGGTAAGCATTTCATTTGTTTTATTCATAATTTAATGTTTTATTTTCTATCATAGATTCCAAAATATGTGTTGGTACTTGAAAGTACCAGCTGCAAAATTAACTACTAAAATACAGTAAAAATTAATTTTTCTTTTTTCTATGATTATTCTCCATTAAAACTTATCTAATGATGCAAAAATGTAGTAAGAAAGTGATGGTAAATTAATTAAGAATATAAAGGGTTAAGTTCTACTCGGCTTGTGGTTCTCTTCAATGCGGCCCGACTACAACATTTTCAATTAGTCTAATTCCCTAGATGATCTTTTAAGAGCTTTACTTTTCTCGCCGAAGTTTGTAATCCACCAAAATTAAATGAAGGATAAAACACTGGATTATCACTCGAGTCATAAGTCAAATGTTGATTAGTTTTGTTCTTTCGTTTTCTAAGAAATATATTAACATAACTAAACACGGTCATCTCTTCGTATTCTGTTGTCAAGAAGGTAATCGATTATTCCAATTTAAAAAAAAATTAGTTTCAAAAGTATGACTTTTATTTTACCATTAGTTTGTATTCTTGTAATTGTGCATTCAAAAAATTTCAGAAAAAGAGAGAAAATATTAACATCTTATCTAAAAGAGGATTTGATCTTCCTTAGCCCTACTATCCGCATGGCTGAGTCACTGATATATGATGATGTATGCAGGATAAAAAGTTTATATGACCTATTCAAACGTATGTTTTCTTTTCATTGATTCAACATTACATTATTGTTAAAGGGGAAAATATGTTGTGTAAACAAGAAACAAATTCATAAAACATGCTTTCCCAGATCATTTATTTATTTTCATGAAACTCTTCCTCGAAACGATCTCCTCCCTCTGTGCACTTCATTTGCGCGTGCGCTTTACTTCTCCTCCCACTACAAAGTTTTGGATTGAGGGTAAAATGATTCGTTGCTATTTTTCCCAGTTAAGTCATACATAAACAGAATGATAAACTAGATCGTTTAATCACTCTGAAAGCTGTCGTATTCCATTTAAAGAGTAATTACACTGTTCAACAACTTAATTTTCTTTTCCTTTGTGTACATTATCTGCATTAATAAATTTCAAAAAGATACTGGAAATGAAAACCTAAATAAAGTTTTACTTTCTCCCTCCAATTTTAAGGAGTTTCTTTTTTAATTTTACGCTATATAAACATTTATAATTGTATAATTAACAGTTATAATTTTATTGCATTTCCTTTTTATATTCCACGCATTATCAGATGCTTTTTTTAATGTATTACTGCATTAAAACATGTAACAATAGATTAGGAAAGTTTTTCTACTATAGTAAAATATATTTTGAAAATTTTAAAATTTATAATTAAAAATTTAGTTAAAGCTATGAACAAAGAAGGCAGCTTCCATCGCTAAGATACACGAAAATTAAAGAGAGCTTTTTTGTTTGTCCGCAAACTAGGCACCTTATGAATGACAGATGTTTTCAGGATACATTAAGTGACATTTTTAGGCTAGGATTAGTTTTAATATCCTGTTCTCACACAGGTCTGTTGAGTTTGAACACAACCACATGCGCAAGGCCCATTTGAGATCCGCAGGATTTTAAACAATTTATATAAGTGGTCTCTAAACTTGTGAAGGCTATGTGCAAACTTGTGAAGGCTATGTGCAACCGTACCGTTATATCTTATCTTGAACTACTAACACCTTATATTTGTTGGCTATTTTTTGGCTGAATGCCTAGTTATAAATCATTCGTATGGGTTTCTGTTAGATGTTGCTTTTTCCTTATTAATTTTACAGGCTTTCACCCTCCTTCAATGGTGTATTGAAATAAAATAGTTAAAAAATCAAAAAATAATCCACTTGCGCGTGATGTTGTAATCTACTGAAAATCAAACCGTCAGCTATTGAAAACCTCCCCGAGAGCTTCTTGTAGCTCACGCTATTATTTGGCAATCCCTGATTTACACCATCTTACCCCATTGACATGACCAATACAGTCTCTTCCGTAAGCGTTAGTCATTTTCGAATGGCTTTCTCTAGCTTTCTTTTATTTTGCCGAAAGTAATCTGATCACTGTTTGTTACTCCTCCATACTTAAGGATGAAATCTCAGTCGCTATTTTAATGACGACTAGGGCATAGTACTGGCATTTAAAATCCCCAAAATGTAGGCAGTTTCGATCTCTATCTTGATTACGCACACTTTTACTTAATAATACATTACTGAAAAGAAAATTTGCATGGAAGCTACTTATTGATACCTCCTCGTATATATATCTTGTGTTTTAGTTAGCAGGCGATGAACCTTAGATATGAATAACACGAAAACAATAGATTCTTATATGAGTTATTATAGAAACATTATTTGTACAATACCCAACCGAGTTTATGGTTCGAGACTATCCGGTTTCCTTATTATCCGGCCTAGTTCTCTTTTATTGTAACTAATTAGAGAGGCAAGGCATTGCATTGGCAAGAAAATGTAGACACATTCATCTATTAAAAAATTTTTAAAAATAATAATAATAACTAAGTTTTAACTCTTATCTTAAGATTACCTTATCATATATATGTAATTATTTATTAGTGAAAGTGATTTTAAGTCAGTTATCTTAAGAATTGGTTACATGATTTATGTTAATCTTTTGTCTGTTTCTTGTATCTAAATTAGGTATTATAGAATTTATGTTGTAATGAGAGCAGTTTATGTCCTTTAACTTACTTTTTCTCTAATAAATTCTTGAATCTTGCAGTGCAGCATATAATCACATATAAACTGCTATTTCAGAATCTTCTATTTTAACACGACACGTTACCGACAACTGTTTCTTAAGATTCGAGCGGCCGTGTTCACATTCTAAGTGACTTGAAATAAATAGAGGGCATAGTACTCTATAAGAAGGGAGAAAATTCATATTATAACAATGAGTTTTGGTATAAAAACCTTGATTTCTGGTCACTCCAGCCCATCTGCTGTCCGACTTGCCCTCTCGCCACGTTAGGCCGGATACTCAGAAGAGTACTGTACTCTGGAGTGGACTGTACTAAATTCGCAAATTAAAAATAAACTTTTAAAATCTATAAATTTAAGTAATTAAAAGACATAAATAAAAAGACTGATAAAATTTGATTAGGGAAATTCAATTTAACAAATTTGAATTCATTACTATATACATTATTTATTTTTATGTACATTAATTGTTTACATTTGATCATTACTTATGTATTTAACTTTTACCCTAAATTCTTTTCAGGATATCTCCCATCAGTTAAAAATTACTACATTTCCATGAAGAATTCACTGTGAAAAAATTGGAATAGAAAGGTGTGCCGAAATCTTGTTAAAATGACCTACATACATATTTTACAGCAAAAGATTTAAAAGAAATTCTAATTTCAAGGTATTTATGAAATGCATAGATCTTTCTAACAAGGTATACATACTTAGAGTACAGTGGACTTTCGAAACGTTTAAATTGATCTAAAATATTGATTTATAATTTTAATCAGTTCAAATAGTATGTTCTATTTAAAAATCCTTTAAAATATAATGTGCTCGAACAGATATCTAATAAAAGTAAGGAATACCATGCAATATGTCAGTAAAAATTTTAAGCTGGGATGCATATATGTAGGGTAGACCAGACTACTTGACCATAGGTGCTCAGTATCCCAGCTGCGATATTCTTAAAAGCTTCTAGGAAGGGGACAGAGCCCTCCAAGAAAAGTTTCTTTTGCCCCTTCTTTTTCCTCGGACATTTGATGATCTGACATAAGATAATAATCGCCGTTTATTAAAAAGTCAACGTATTTGCCCTTATCAGTCAATTTTACTTATAAATAGTCGTAATTTATTTATGTTTGTAGACTCATTTCCATTTTGATATATAATGGAAAACACATTCTATAACTTTATTTAATCATTGTAAATAAGTATTGTAAATTATGGTGCATTGCTGAAAAGGCAATTAAATTATGATTAGGTGAATTCACTTTTAAAAAACCTCATCTATCATTTTTTCGCATTATTTACTGTTGGAGATTAAGTATATTTTCAACTTTAACCCAAATTCTTTTCAGGATAACACACACCATTTTAGGATCAGGAGAAATTATCTTAAAATATTTTAAGTGTTCGTAGTTATTTTAAGGATTTTTACATTATAAATCTTTTTATTACTAGTCAATTACATTCATAAAAATCATGGTATTAAGTTAACAAATCTCCGCTTCGTAGCCAGGATTTAGTTTCAAAGGAAGGAGATTTTAAAATCGATTGAGTCAATTATATATTTTACTATTCTCAAATTAAAATCAGTGTAAATATTAATACTGATGTTTAATATTAATAATAGCATTAAAAATCATATAAAATTAAAAAAGTAATATCATTTATAGCTAAAATTTTACGCATATCTTGTGTAATATATTTCAGTAAATGTATAAAACAATTCAGAAAAAAATACTGAAATTTAAAAAGTAGACTGAATTTTTAAAAATTAAATTTTGTTTAAGTGTGCACATTCAAAATATTTTATATTTGAAGATATATTTTTATTTCATTGTCAAAATGAAATACTGTAGACTCCAAAATTTGAAATAGGGATATTTTACATTTGCATTCATTGTAACAATGTAGAGGAGGACAGTTAAAGAAATTTTAAATAATATTTTATTAATTTTCCATGTGTTGTCTTTACGTTTTTTTTTTTTTTTATTTTATATTTTCATAATTGGTGTAATTTCACCTAAAACGATCACATGAAACAGGTTTTCCTTTATACACTCTTGTGTTTCAGTTTGTACGAAATAAAAAATAAGATATGATAGATTTTTTTAAAATTTTCATTCATTTCTACATTATTAGTAGACTGACGACCAACCCAACCGTATTTCTTAAAGACTGGGTTAAGCCTCTAAAACTGAAAAATTAATGTTTTTCGAATATTTCTAAGGAAACTTTTCCTAGAGGTGAACTAATAAAATTAACTTAGAAATTAAAATGGTAAAATAGAATTTTTTTTTAAATTCTTAGACTAGAAAACGAGTCAACTAGACTCAGCCTACTCCTACTACATCTATTAAGGTATCAGTCTACGTTCGGAGAACTTTTTTCTTTAAACGTAGAAACTAGTTCATGTTTTTACATTTATTTATTTATTTTTTATATTATCATACAGAATGTCACTTAAAAAATTTATTCCTGGAGAAGTTTTTATAAGATTTCTAATAAATAAAGAAAATTTAGTACAGAATCGGATTTTTTCAACTGGTCTAATTTTTTAATAAATTAAATTATTTCAATATTTTTTGATGCAACACATTTCTTATACACTGGACTAGTGAATCACCTAAAATCTTTGCTTAATTTACATTTGGTAAAAAATTTTGACCCTTCAAAATCATAGACATTGAATTTTTAAAGAATTTTCATTACCTTTATATCTAACTATGAGTGTAACATCATTAAAAATTATCCAAATTTAAAGCTTTTAGGTCATTTACTAGTAAATACTATCAAAAGCATTCATAATAATTTTCAACACAATATTTTAAGAACTTTTTCAGAAATCACATTTCAAGTTTCAACAGTTTATTAAAAATACCGTTTTGAGGAAAACGCATTTAAAGTTTATGAAAGCAACTTTAACTATTAAAAAATTTAAATGCATGTTTAAAATTCCCCACACTTTCTTGCTTCAAAACTTTCTAATTGCCAAGTTGCTAATTCTTAAAAATACTAGAAAAAAGTTTAAACTAATCTTCATAAAAATTTAAAAAGTTTTGTCCAAAAAATGCTCTTTAAAAGGCTTTAAATTCACAACTTCCGGTTTCCGAAGTCGCTGCTTACGTTTTGTTTCGACAGCTGTCACTGACGTTTAAACAGCTGTAACTTTTCTTTAAAAAGCCGTAGAGACAAAACAAAAACAAATTTAGAAGCCTACAAGTTGAAATTTAAAAAAATATATATAATTTTTGGCTAAAAATGACGTTTTTTAACGTAGACGGATACCTTAAAAGGTAAGAAATAATGTTCTTTAACATACATAAATTATTTAATATTATTATCATTATTTTTTAAAAATATTAGGCATTTTACATCTATGAAATAATTTATACTCATTTCTGTAATTCACACTACTTTCAGTCGCATAACATACATTCAGCTTAAAGTTCTGCATATTTTAACTGAAATAATTGATATAAAAATATACATTAAGAAATATCTTCATTTTAAATTGCAATATCAGGTACTTCAGCATTTTATAGGATAACAAATAATAAAGTCAAGTCCAAGAAAGGACTATTTCATAAAAATAGCATGTACTAGTTTTTAAAAATACATTTCTAGGATAAATATTTCAAACGTAATATTATTTTCCTTAAAGTGCGTGTTAAATAATGTTCAATTTAAACAATTTCAAGCCCACTAATTATTCAAGTCTGATTCTAAGATTAAATTTCCAAACAAAAATATTTTTATTGAAATTTTAAAAATTCAATTTCTTGGGATTATATCATTTTTCCAATTACTGCAAATAAAGCTTAATGTCACCCGCAAGATAAAACAAGATAATATCAGATAGAAGTTCATCTTCTATTTTTTAAAATGTTATTTCTTAGCATTTTTCTTAATAAAGGATGAAAAAACAGTGCAACTGGAACAAAAGAGTTTTAATATTAGGCAAATATGTTTTCTGTAAATTTTCAAGAGTGCTATTTTGCTGACAATTTTTTTTCAATTCCATATAAAGTATAATTTTCATTTTTTTTTTCATATAGATGTTCTCTTCTCATGATACTTGGTTTGGAGTGCTACGGTCTACTTTTTTACAACATGAAGGCTAATGAGACCGGGACCTACAGTGTAAAGCCGATTCCGAATGACTACGAACCTCTATGCCACAGTGGGATTAGAACCCACGAACTCTGGTACCGAAGACCAGCACCCTAACCAATCGGCCATCGTTTGGCCGTGGTACTTGGTACATTTGTATCTTAAAAACTGAAGAAATCTACAACCTAAATATCCAAATTCTCTGTTATAAGATAAAATATTTATTTTGGTTCCATTGCAATACTCGAAAATTCGTTTAGCCAAAGGAAGTATAATGAAGTTAAGATGAGAAAAACAGTTCTTCCTAGAAAGAAAGAAATAAGCATGAGTTGTTTTAATCTCCGACAGTAAATTCTACTTTATATAAAATATTTAAAATAAAATGGAGAGCTATAAATATTTTAAAATATTATTTATTTTTAAACCTAAAATAAGCAACAAAACAAAATTTTTAAAGAATACGTGAAAAATTAAAAAAAAAAATATTTTCTAAGTCCACTCACTGTACTCTTAAAACCGGACACCAATGAGCATAATACAAAGATTGTGGCTCTGATTTTCAAACGGCAAGGTGTTCTAGTCCTACACCAGAATAAAAGACGTAATTGGTGGAGATATTTTGATTCTCTCTGCAGAAAATCAAGGTTATTCAGTTGCAATCTCGATTTCTGAAATCAAACAGAAAATACTAAGCCAGAAGAAACACTTAATCGTTTATATTTAGAAATACTGAAGAAATTCATTATAAACACAAAATGTTTTTATTCCTAACTACCTGGTACAGATGACGTAATTGTTGAAAAGAAGTTGTGTAAACAAGCAATAAAGATAAACTTCCTTCCAAGGAATTTACAGAAATAAAAATCACCCAAGAATTTTACAGGATTTTTAGTGGGTAGCAATCCTAGGTTTGCTTTCATTTTAATTTGGAGCGTTCTTGTCAACTGTTTTGCTAAGCGAGGTCAAAGATGATAATTATTATATAAATATAAACTTTCATTGGTTACACATGGCACGGCATCTCGATCTGAGATTTAAAAGCAGGGGCGCAGTAGTCTTAAAAACTTTATTATCAAGGTCAACACAGTAAATGAAAATCATAGATGGTTTATACCCATCCAAATAAAAAACCCAAATGTTCAGTTTCATAGAAAATATAGAGCTCGTTTAGCAAAACTGTTGTCCACAGTGCTCAAAATAATTCAAACTAAATCAGAGACATAATCAACTTTTTCTACTCACAACAGACAATATATCTCGAACATGAATACTGTCTTGAATTCCAGAGCTTTTTTTACCTTTTTGTGCATCTATACAGGTTAAAAAAAACTTGTTCTTGGCTTTAAAAGCAATCTCATCATTACAAGTGACACTATCATGAGACTCATTACGAGAAATGCATTAGCATGAATGTATAAAATTACAGGATTGTTCAGAAGAAAAGTTTTAAAAGGTTAATAATCAAGATTAACATTTATTTTCTGTTTGATGTTAAAATATCAGCTTGCAGACAGCTTAGAAAACTGTTACGGCTAAAACGTGATCAAGGACTGTGATATTTGTCAACGACAAAGATTTCTCAGATAGTATTTTAGGACAATTTCGAATGCAGCATTTGCAGTGTTACCTATTGAAAACTGCATAATTTTTTAAATTGACTTAAAACTCTTCTGCTTAAAATTATCTATAAAATCTTATATTTGTATTTTCTGCAGTACATAAATAAAATAAAACCCCTGAAATGTTTAGAAGGATATTGGCCATTACAAAGTATTTTCTAAATTATTAAATCAGAATTTAGAAAATGTGCACACATATAAACTGATTTTTTCTTAAATTCACTAATAATTAAATTCACTAATTTCTTTCTTAAATTCAATTGGTTGAAATTTAGTGGTGTTAATTCCTCTTGAGATAAATTGTTCCAAACAAGACAAAAAACCTAATAGAAACAATTTTCAAAAATTTTTTTAATTACCTGAAGCAGAATTTAGAAAATGTGCACACATATAAACTGACGTATAAGTAAAAGAATCACATTAATTTTTTTTCCTTAAATTCAATTAATATTTTTTGTATAATTCATTTTTTATTGAGAAATTCAAAAATATTTTTAATTATCTGATATTTAAAAATATTTTAACAAGATTTTTATTTTATTTTTGACTATAATTATTTTACAAGGATCATAATATTTTATTTATAATTATTTTTTGATTATTTTACTATTTTTATTGTATGTATATACAAAGTTTTATAACCTATTGTAATGTCCATTGTCCCCTTAAGATTGATTAATGTAAAAATGTTTAATATTTTATCACCTTCAAATGACAATGGAATTTCCAAATGACAGATTTTGATCAAAAATACGAAGTGATTTTTTGTTCATTATCAAAGGATATTTTTCTAGTAACATGATTATTTTACTGCTCTAAAAATACACATTATTTATGTTGTTATACACCTTTATTTTAAATTTTTAAAAATATTATTTCGCAATTTTTCATTTTGTATTAAATCAGTCATTTCGAAATGTTCCAGGTGTATTAAATTTATGTATGTCTTATTCAAAGTTTTGAACATTCTGTATTAATGTGTTTGCTTTAAACTGGGTATACTTTTAAAAATCTCAAGGTATTATCTCGATATACAGAGGATTCAATACCGCAAAATAGCAAAAACTATTGATAAAATATTGTATAATTTTAAATAATTGTTTTGTATGAAAATTATATGACTGTTATAAAGTAAGTGAAAATCGGTACCCAGATTTGTTTCTATATAAATTCTAAAGATAATGTAAAAATAAAATCGGTTTGTTAGTATGCTGTGCATTTTTAAGGAATTTTGTTAAAAGACTCAATTTTTATCAAATGGTCTGGACTTTAAACAAAAATTCTTTTCTAATAGATTTTTGTATCTTACGAGGTAGAGTTAATAAGTTCCCGGAATGGTCGCCTGCATTCACTCAGGTGATTGTTGGAGGGGAAATATCTCTTTTGGAAGTTAACAGTACTAATAGGGAAAACACAGGTGGTTGGTTGGTTGGTTGAAATTTAGTGGCGCTAATTTCTCTTGGGACGAACTGCCCCAAACAAGACGAAAAACCCAATAGAAACAATTTTGAAAAAATCAATTTTGATGAAACGTTAAAAAAGAAAGATGCCCCAAACCAATAGAAAAACATTTAAAAACAAATAAATAGGTAGAAAATTTAGAAAGACAAAAACACGATAATCAGCAAAGTTTGATTAAAAATTAAAGATTAAAAATGTAAAAACAAGAGCTGAAAAATTGAAATACGTACAGCACATAAATGAAATTTATGAATTTAAAATTCAAAATTCACAAAAAAAAACACAGAGAAAACACAGACCCATCTGGAATTCATTTCTATATTGTCAGCATTAGCTGCATATCATTTCTGACAAAGTGAACTTTTCATTCGTCGAATTTTGAAATACCACCCTTAGAACCAGTGTGCAAACATCTAATTCTGAGTTTTGCTAGGGAAATCACCTTCTGAGATGCTCGAGATGCTGAAGGAAACAAACAGAAACGATGATATGAAGATACATTCTGTGTAAAAGTGGCATATGCGTTTTCGTGGAGGTCGCACAAACATCGAAGATAACATTCGGATGACTACAAGATGCGATCAGACGAAATATACCTGAAAAATAAGGAACAAGCTGTTTCTTACACGACGATGTTCCACCATACCGCGCTCTAATTGTAAAATAGTACCCTTCCATAAACAATGTTATTACTCTAAAAAAGCCTATTTATTTTCCGATTTAGCACCAGTAGATTTTTATCTGTTTCCACTGCTGTAAAGAAATTGAAGAGACACCGTTTTGTAGATTTAGCTCAGATGATCGAAAATGCGAAGCAATTAATGGAGTTCACAAAAAATGGTTTCTTGGAGTATTTTGAACAGTTATACGAATGCAGGAGAAAAATGTTTGGTGTATGAAGATAATATTTTGAAGGGGAATAAAGTAAAATTATTGTCTTATTTGTTAATAATTTGCAATTGACCTATTCCGTTAACTTTATGACCCTACCTCGTATAAGTTCCATGAAACAACATATATAGTCTAGTTAAAATATCGTTAAAAATTTAAAATTTAAAAAAGGGAAATTCTACGTCCCTTGTCCCTTTGAAATATTCTTTTATACATGTAATTAACAGAAGGCAATTTTTACAGACCAATTTTTACTAAAGTCGAAAATATTTGCTTACAAAAAGGGCCGGGGTAGTTTTTATACTGGCCCTTTTTTCCCTTTATAGAGAGGCATCATCTGCAAGTCAAACTGAACAATATAAGATTGTTATAGTTATGAGTTACACAATTTGCTTTTTATACATTTATTTTCAAAAGACACTGCCATAACAGGTCATTATATATGGGGAAAGACTCCTTAAAAAAGGAAACACAGTAATTATGTGCGTTTGTCTTTGGAATTGTATCGGCTTTGTAAGTACATATAAAGGGTACTGGGAAAGTTTTGCTATGTATCGCAACAATGAGTTGCACAAAGCTGCTTATTGCTCTCTGAGACATGTTTATACATGATTATTAACAACAAAAGTTTGAAATGTTTGCTATCGCATCGTAGTCACGAAGTGAGATACGGGCAGTTTTGAAGTATGATTTCCCGCGTGTCTTAAACCAATGATTAGAAAAACTTACTCTTGCAGTAGGTGATGTTTGTCCGCATAGTACATACTATACTTAGGTGGTACAGATAATTAATTCTAAATGGAGAATTTTTTCATTCTGAAGGACTTTTAAAGTCGGTTTTGGTTGGAAATTCTGAGAGCTCATACCCTAAGTGTGCTTCATTCCCTAAAGGAACTTAGCATATCTAGTTTCAGGATTTGTTTCGGAGAATGGACAGTACTTGGAATGTGACGGAAATTACTTTTATGAAATAAATAAAATTTTCCTAGTACTTTTCGTACGTTATTCCATACGTGAATAAAATGGTTTTAATTTATTGAGAAGATGCTGTAGGAAATATACTTTATTTTCTGATTACCATTCATGTTATATTCTCCACTGTTAGTTATACATATGATTCTTACTTATGAACTTTGATAGACAACATTCTGCGCTATTATAAACTTATGCTATTATTAACTATATGAAAAGTTAGGGATTCGAGACAGCTGCTTGTTCGTTATATCAAATCTTATCACATGAGCTATCCATTAGTGACA
The DNA here is from genome assembly GCA_032207245.1 of Pardosa pseudoannulata. Classification (NCBI taxonomy): domain Eukaryota; kingdom Metazoa; phylum Arthropoda; class Arachnida; order Araneae; family Lycosidae; genus Pardosa; species Pardosa pseudoannulata. Next base: position 65,493,514 of record CM063504.1, read on the forward strand.
TTTATGTATTAGCCTTGATGTTATTTAGCCTTGATGAGTATAATTTAAGAATTCTTCAGTTCCTAATTAAATTTTTATACACATGTTTAATTATTTTCAAGACTTTGGTGCTAAATACTTTCTATATACTGCTTTATAAAAATAGTATTTATGTTTATAGGCTGTCGTATCATGACATACATTTATATCTCTATATTTTCTAAGAGTTAAATTTATCCAAAGGTTTTAATGGACCTATCAGAGAATAGCCATAACATATTTCCTCCATATAGAGTTTCTACATAAAAGAAATCAAAAACAAGTTCTTTAGAATGCTAGCAATTCTTGTGTTATTTGTTAATGTACTGCGCTCGAGTATCGCGTGCACAGATACGCAAATTATGAAAATTAAGTTTCCATTTACTCTGTAGCACAGATTTCGTTTAAAATTAGAATATTTCCATTCAGTTTTGTATTTAAGTATTAAACTAGAAATTGGTACCAATAGTATAGTTGGCAGAGCATAAAAGAATATATATTTATGCATACATTTCCTAACAGTACACAAGTTCCATTGAGCATTGAGGAGTCGACATCCAGCATGTTATGCGAACGTCAATAGCTCATTAAAAGTGTCAAATGAATGTCCAATAGAACCTGCGTGCTTTTAGGGTCTTAATTACTATTCTGAAGATTTCTCGTTAAAAAGTTTTAAATTTGATTAAATTTTTAAAGCTAAGAACAGAGCACAAGGACTATTTTGATTACTCACTTTTATTGAACGTTTTTATGAATATTTACACTATATATACATAGTATTTTCCCATTCTGATTCTCGTATTCTCATATTGTGTCAAAATATAAACAATAAATAGCTTATCTTTGAGATCAACTGAACTGAGATATCTGACTTTAATAACACTGGAGTTATTACTACTCCCTATTTACTACTATTTTAATACATCTGAGTTTCAAGTATCTTGGTGCCAAATTTTCAATAGACAGAGCTTCGTTTATTGCATAAATAGAGCTATAATTATGTCATTTTATCCGTATTACATTTTATCTTTAAGAAATACCTGATGTTTACCTCGTGTTACACTGTTTACAAAAGTTTATAAATGTTATGCTTTAAGAGAATATCTAGTGTTATGTGATGTTTGTAAAATATGTCTCAGTTGTTTAATGTAATGCTTGATACTTATTGTTTAGTTAATAGTTGTTAAGCGTAAATTCTAGTTATTTACTCGACTACATGATATGTTTTTAAAAGCTGCTGTTGTTAGAACTATTTAACCCTAGGATGCATAAGCGCAACGACCTACTTACGAAGGAGGAAAAGAGAATCTGGATTTATTTTTAATTCGATCTGTGTATTTAGCAGCAAAAAGTTTTACTAATTACATTATTTTCTTATTAATCCTCCAGCTCATTAATACTAGCTATTTTAGATACCCGGATTTTTTCATACCCTCCTGTATTCTACTGAAAAGGATAAAACAATTTTCGTGTATTCAGTATAATTATAAACTTTACTATAGATGAATAAAAATGTAAAATATCTCTTTATACATATGTGCGTTTGTTTACATTGATAGATATAATATATATATAGCTAAACTCCTAGGGGCAACAGCCTGTAGGAGGCCAGGGCCTACGGTGCCAATCTCCGTTTACTTGACCAAGGGCCCTAGGGTGCGAAGCAAATGTTCTGGTTAGGTGGTCAATCTTACGCGGAACCCCCAGTGTTTAGTTACCAAGCACGCTTGGTCCTCAGTTCATCTACCCACTGAAGGGATGAAAGGCTGAGTGAACCTTCCCCAGCCCCGGGATCGAACCTCGGAAATGTGTCGTAGAAGCACGAAGCAGTAACCTCACGCCACTGGGATATGTATATATATATATATATATATATATATATATATATACTAGAAGACGCGATAAACTTTCTCGTGTTAAAACGCTGTAAATCCAAAAATTGTAAAAAGTTTTTAAATAAATTAAAAATTGAACCGTTTACATAGAAAAGTAAGGAAACAAATATTTTAAAAATACTTGACGCCACCTCAAGTACAGTCATCACAAACGTAATTAGATTAAATTAAAGTTCCCACATCGCCTGTATGCGGATTCGATCATGGGACTTCTCGAACCAAAGCCCGTTGCGCCGACCGTGCGCCACAAATGCGTTGGCAGAGAAGGGTTTCAAGCGGCATTATAATAATCTCAAAGAGTGGGCAATTCTGGAGTTTTAATTAAAAAAAACATTTTCTATCGGATCCAATTGTGAATTTAAACCATTCTCGAATCAATTTAATAACATTCCCAAAATTTCATCATAATTAGTCCAGCCGTTTAGGAGGACTTCTATTGCCAACACAGGGACAGAAGAATTGCATATAAAAAGATTAGGGAATAATTTATATAAAAAAACAGCCACAAACAATTTTAATTAAAAATTTTAAGCGTCAAGCAGTTGAAAATTATAATTAAAAGAAAAAACTTAAAAGTAGTATCGTGAATAGTTTCATAAAATGAAAGAATATGTATATTTCCAACTAACTTTTTTATTGTATAATAGAAGTTAATGAGATTTTAAACTTAATATTCGTAGTAAGTAAATAGTTAAGAAAATTTTAAAAAATTTAATTATATTGAAATGAATTAGAAGATATATAACTTATACAGAGTAACATATATAGAGTATATATAATTTATATATAATATGTATAACATGCTTATAAATTCAATGTAAGCAACGGTGTTATTTTATTTTCAGTTAAATGACTAAATTTTGCAGAAAAATTATTCAGCATGATGCTAATAAATACAGTTCATAATGACTCATAAGATTCATTCGATAATATTCGTCCAGTGCGCCCACATAAGATTTTTCCAGTTTGAAATTAAATCACCATTAAGCATATAATTAAATCATATTGGAAATGAATTAGTACTCATTTATCTACAAGAATATATTTTCTACATTGTAATTGTATTATGTTGCATAAATATTTCATCTAAATTACCACGAACCGGATTCAACCTTCAGACGAGTCGTAGTTTACCTATACGCGGCATGTATTAGAGGTGTCACTGAAGACAAAATTTTGTTGAAAAATTATTTAAATTATTTATTCCTTACTTAGAACAGGAGTCTCATACGAGTTTTAGATAGGAGAGAGGGTTAATGAAATTTATTTGCTTTTAAAAGAGATAAATACCATCCAGGTATTAAATACCAGGCTGCATTATCCATCCTAGTGTTAAAAGTAAATTAGTCAGTGCAATGCTATACATGTAACTTCCCTGAAAATGATATTCTTTATTCCGATTATTATTATTCAGATTCAGTTTATTATATTTTACGATACACAAGTTTGGATGAGATCTGTTTTATGTTGTGAGCTGAAATTTTCCTGAGATTTTAAGAATTTTATTGAAAAATTCTATTTATCTACGACAGATGTCCAAAAAATGAAAGAGTACTCTCCTTCAAAAGGAACTTTATAAATGATAGCAAATATGGTGATACTAAATCCAAAATCAAGATATTGAGTTCAGAATAGACGATGTATGGAAAAAAATTAAGTAAAATCTTTAGATTATTTTAATTATTTATTAATGATTACTGATTCTACATAAATTGAGAATATATTGTGTATTAATTAACTATTGTTAATTAAAAAAAGTTTTTACACCATTAAATGTAAACCAAAGATTAACACTTAACTAGTTAATTTAGTTATTATTTTAAAACTGTTGTTGACTTTCCATTATTTGAATGAATTGAGTACTCTTATATTCTGGACACGTCTCGTATATTTGCTTATTTTGGGAAAAATTCATTTAGAACTGTTGTAACTTCTGTTTCACTTAAAAAGAATTGAAAACCTTAACGTAAGTGGATATGCTTTGCCTTATTAAAACTATTTTTATTTTCACTGTTTATACCTTTGTATAACCTTTGTAAATATATCTTATTTTACATAAGACAGTATTAAGAAATTTCAAAGTGTTAAGATTATATTTAAAATTATGTTAAATATATAGCCAAACATCAAAATCACTATATTTCTAATTGTATGAATTCTGACATTTGATAATATAGTTTCTAATTAGTAAAAAAATGCTGTTAACTGCAAGAGGATTGAAAGATGCAAATAAAGTGGAACCCGCTTAAGAAGTTAAAAATTGATTACAAAAATACTATTGATACAAGAGGGAAGTCAGGTTTAGAGTTACTTCTTGCTTCAACTGTCTTCGTCAACCGTCAACAGTCCTAGAAGGGAAGGTCCGAAATCAGAGTCAGAGACCCAGCTGTAGACTATGAACTTAGAGGAAAAAAGTGCCCTAGCATTTAAAAACATCCCCTCTACCACACCACTTCTGTTGTGATAAACAGAAAATTCTCGTTCATAAATACATATACAAAAGTGTACATTCTTCTGTGAAAACGTTTTTTTTCGTGTTCTATCCAGACAGATTCATTTCAGTACTTCGAATTCAGTACCTCTTCTGCCGGCTAGAATTAGTTGAAAATCCATTTTAACTTTTTTGTACATCCTGGAAACAAGCAGAAATTATTTAAGGCATTGATAAATCGTCAGGGAATTTTCATGCGTCTTTATTATTTTTACTCTTTTTTTTCTAGTTTCTGTTTTATATTTCCTAAACTGGTTTAAATGCCCTATATAATAATAGCCTAAGTTATCTGTCCGTCTGTCCTCGAATTTAAGAAGTGGTTAGACATGGAATGGATAGGGGCATCCATATTGGATTCTTGATGAGTTAGGGTTAGCAATATTCAAATCAAATCTTTAAAACATTCGAAATCCACCCCTCACCCCCATTTCGAGCGTTTAATGCCATTATTTCAATTCCTATTTCCCCCGGTCAAGAACAAGCTATAAATTTATCAGATAATAAATAGATAAAAATAACATTTTTTTCTAGCATGATGTCATTCCTTTAACCACGTTATTTAATCCTTTCTTATTTTAAATTATTGAAATATGGTCTGCATTAATTTCATACCTTTTATCACTGAACTTAGATACTAAGTAAATAATTTTCTTTCATATTTGGCATAAATAATAGATTAGATATATATGTGATAATTTTAAATTTAATCCTAGATTATTTTTTGTTGCAATGAAAATTTTATCATCTTTATTAACAACAAATTCTTTTCATAAAAGTCTAGGAGACGAATAAATATCTAGCTTTCAAGGTACATATCTTTGAAAATAAGAAGTTCGTTTGTGTGTTTGTTTTTATACATAACCATATAGTTTGACTAAATGAAATCAACGTGAATCTAAACTGCATTCAACAGTATCGGCAGACATTAGAGGTAAACAAATTATTGAGCGTGTACCAGATAATTCTCAGCCAAAAAACAAACTATTTTTTTACCTGTCTCATAGGGTACTTTACAATTCTGAAAAGTTAAAAATTTTACTAATCCCGTCATATGACTATATGCTAGTTAAACAATATTTTAGGAATGCCTATGCAAGGATTAAAGGATAAGGATATATCTATTGAAAATAATTCCACTTAACTACATTCAGATTGTAAAAAAGTTGAACTTGTCTGGGACAAAAGTAAACGGCTTTGTTAATAAACGAATTATTAAAAGACAAAAATAAAATAAACAATAAAAAACTGAGAAAGGAAAAATATAAAGACATTGAAAATAAACTTATTTTATAGTTTGAATAAGTTGAGTTAAAACACAAAAGACACACACCCGTATATAAGATATTTATTGCCACAGTGGAATGGGTTCCCATCTTACTATACGAGACGAACTGCTAAGTCATCAAAAATGTAAAATCTAAGAAAGAATCCCGAAAGGTCTAAGGGAACATCTGGAAAAACCAGTCTCCAATCGTGTGCATGCCCTTTTTTCTCAGAATTTCCTAAATTGGCCGCTAGGTTACCAGAAAGTTTTAATTGGTAAAGCCCTTTTCCCGAGGTCATGAACTGTAGACCCAGTGGCCAATTTAGATTAGGAATTAAAATAGGAAAAGCAGATAAACTCGAGGGTCTTGCCTTTAATTGTATATTTGAAAACCCCTGAGAATTTTCTCAGGCCTTAATGAGGACTTTCGACTATAAATTTACTTCTGCAAGATTGAAATATTCATGGGTAATTTTCGGGATTTATACAAAATCTCTACATTTGTTTATAGATCTATATTACTTTTCTCTTACATATGAATATGTATATATATATATATATATATATATATATATATATGCATTTTCCACGATTTCTCGTTTAGAAAATTTTCTCGCTTTAAATTTCTTGTCCCTTTGTCCCTTGGAAAGCATCTTAAGCTGGTTCTACTGTATTCACATGTTGTGGAAATTACTCTTAAATGTTCCAGCATGCTTTGTTTGTGATCTGTGCAGAATATTTCTGAATTCTAAATATTAAGTAATCTATTTTATAATAATATAAAGACTTATATAAATCTTATGAAAAATTCTAATTTAAAAAAATGCTATAAACTGTACAAAAAATGAAATATGTTATGACGTGGAAAACACTCTTTAATTATCTGTATTCTTTACTTGGGATCAATGTATAGTATTTATGAATGTTAGATATTATATAATCTATTTTATAACAAAAGACTTTATCAAACTCATGAAAAATTTTTGATTAATAAAGTGTTACTAACTGCACAAAAATGTTAACATAAAATAGAAATCTCTTAACGATTATTTGTGTGCTTTGTTTGTGAACAGCGTAAAATATTTAGGAATATTAGGTATTAAATGATCTATTTTATAGAAAAGCCAAGAAACGACTTGTATCAATCTTATGTAAAACATGTTAATCTAAAAAATACGTTAAAACTGCACAAAAAATGAAAGTTGTAATGGAGTGGAAATCCCTCTTCAGTTATTTGTATGCTTTGTTTGTGATCAATGAAAAATACCTATGTTAGGTATTAAAGGATTAATTTTATAACATAGTCAAGAAAGTGCTTGTATTAATCTTACCAAAAAATGTTATTTTAAAAAATATGTTACAAGCTTCTCCAGGAAGGAAAGATGTTCTCTTCCCTTATTTGTATGCTTCGTTTGTGATTTATGACCAATATTATGAATGTTACGTATTACCTGTTCTATTTTATAATAAAATCAAGAAAAGATATACATTATATCAATTCTTTTTACAAGTTCCACTGTTTCAAAGTGAATGACCTCAATTATATGAAGAAAGCAGGTGTAAAATGAAAAACTCCGTCAAGCACAATTTGTGTATTTAGGATGATTTAAAGACCTTATTTCACTCAAAGGATGACTTAATCGATGAGTTCAATTTACCGTTTTACTGTGGGAAAATATAAGTCAAGAAAAGAGATAGAGTTACAGAAAATGACCGTGTTTTAAGAATTTAATTACGTCTAATATAAGTAATAGAACTTATTTTTCCTATGCTTGAGATATTTTTATAAAAATAAACTCTAAAAGCATTAACTTTTATTCATTCATAACTTCTATCATAAAGATTTTTTTTCGTAATAATAGATACTAAATATAAACAAATTATATAAAAATAAATATATTCCAGTCAAGGGCCGTCTTTTCCGAGTTATATCAGTACTTGTTTCTAATATACATAAATTAAGGATAAAAAAAAACAAGTTTTAATTAATTTTTGCTGAGGGAACCTCATAATATTTACGAATGTTTTGAGACATACCAAAAGCTCTTAGCAAATCCGATACACACGTTAGTGAAACTGTCTGTTTCTTCACTTGTACTGTAATATATTACTGCAATTTTAGGTCATTAACTTTTATTTTTTATTTTAAAACATAGAACAATGTGAATTTTTTAAATCAGTAACATTATTAAAAATATAATACAATAATTAAGTTACTTAGATGCATTCAAATATTAACTATATTTAAGTGTAGTCACTTGGTCACTACTGAGAAAACTCCAGCGCACATGTGTTAACAATACACTCTGATTTTTGCTTATGAAAGTCCTTTGATGAACTCACAGAATCACGTGCAAAGCAAGTAAAATAAACGTTTCTATTACAAAAAATAAACGAAACATTTTCGTTTTCTTTTTCTCTCTCTCTCTCTCTCTCTCTCTCTCTTTTTTTTTCTTTTTTTTATCTCTTTTCAGATACATTGTATAAAAATATTTTATAATAGTAAAATTATAATAAGTTAAAAAAAGTATCAAAATTGCTAAAATTTCTTCAGGTGCCATTAGCTCAATTGGGGTAGCTACCCAGAATTTAAGAAACACTGAATCAGAAGAATGTCCTTGCATCAGGCTTTTGGACAAAAATAGCTGCATAAGAAATTAAATCTCAGTATAAGGATGCTGCTGGATAAAAATCATTTTCATCAAACAGTGTTTGGATTCAATAAAAATTAAATTCATAAGAATGAAAAAGTCTATTTACTCAAACATACTGAGGGACAGGGAATATTATGATAAATATTTCATTAAATTCATAAGAGTGAAAAAGTCTATTTACACAAACATGTGATACTGAAAGACAGGGAATATTATGATAAATGTTTCATTAAATTCATAAGAGTGAAAAAGTCTATTTACACAAACATGTGATACTGAGGGACAGGGAATATTATGATAAGTGTTTCATTAAATTCATAAGAGTGAAAAATCTATTTACACAAACATGTGATACTGAGGGACAGGGAATATTATGATAAGTGTTTCATTAAATTCATAAGAGTGAAAAATCTATTTACACAAACATGTGATACTGAGGGACAGGGAATATTATGATAAGTGTTTCATTAAATTCAAATGAGTGAAAAATCTATTTACACAAACATGTGATACTGAGGGACAGGGAATATTATGATAAATGTTTCATTAAATTCATAAGAGTGAAAAAGCTTAAATCTTTCTGCGTCTAAATTAAGCTTTTTCGACCACAACATTTTGTTTTTGAGCACATTTTAGCCCATTTAACACATTTTTAGAAAATCTTCCATAAAATATTGGAAAAAGAAAAGAAATTTATTGGAATTTATTTTGATAGCAGCCAATAAATACCTAAATGAGTATTTCTCTAAACTATGTTTTTAATTATACTAGGTAGTCATTAGTCCTTTTCAGTGTGGGTACAAATTTAGTAATTATCGGGAATATTTAGAGTAATTCTTAGTTTTGACGTTCTTCTCCATCTGCTTATGTCTAAACGATTCTTGTAAGTGAAAAGATTCTGTAACCCTGGATCCAAGTTTACAGGATACATAGGAGTCGTAAATTATATTTTCCAGTAGCAATATTTTGAATGTTATATGAGTATAATTCACCTCTGATTGTGAACATGGAGTTAGATAAGCAGAGCAAATTACAATCAAAAGAAGAGGTGTACAACTAGATGTTAGAACAATCCCAAATACTTAGTTAATAAGTTTGAACTTTCTACGGTTAAATAGACGAACGATGATCGATTGGATATTGCACTGCATTCCAGCACCGGAGTTCATGAGTTCGTATTCCATAGTGGAATGTATGTTCATAGCCATTCGGTTTCTTTAATAACTTTCAGCAGAAGGTCCCGGTCTTCTTAGCCCTGGTGTATCAAAAATTAGACCGTAGCACTCTAAAACAAACCAAACCTAGGGCTAATTGTTTATCAGTTATGCCCAGTAGAGTTAAAATTCATTTTACTGAAATTTCTAGTTATATAGATTGCCAATTGTAAACGAAAGGAAATAAAACTAGTTGTTAAAATAGTTCTAAATACGGAATTTAAATTTCCTGCATCTAATAGTTTATGAGGTTTTGCGAGATACACACATCCCAATAAGACTAGTCGAAATTCTCAAAGGGATAGTCGAAATGAATATTCCAATGGTTCGAACCGGATTTGAACCGAAAACCGAAAACCAGAAAAAAAGTTATTTTGTCGAGACGAAAATCGGAACTGAAGCGAAAAATAATCTTTATTTCAGTTTGATATATCTTCAGCCATTTTGTTACTGTAAACAACTTATCAATATTTTCTAATTTAACGTCAACCGTATCATTATCCACATTACATGTCTTCTTAATTTTCTGTTTTGCTGTTCACTAGTACTTTTCTGTTTCGCATGAAATTAAGTCTAGAAGGAAGATTTTAATTGAGCTGAATGTTCAGTTGTCAAATGCGATGTTGATAATAGATAACAATGCCAATGTTCGCCGTTCTCTGGTCACCCCTCGTATCGTACATGCTGGTTAATTATATCAATTCACATAGAGTACCAGTTAAAAAAAAAAGAATAAATATCTTCTTAATTTTGATAAAAATTACTTTTTTTTTGTTTATGATAGATTAATATTTTTATTACAAGTAAGAATATACATTATAAGAATAATAAGAATATTTTTGGAGGAACGAAAACCGGAACTAAACCGATATATACAGTTTGTCCCAAAAGGTCGTTTACAAACTTAACATGCTGGTCTGTCATATCACGATGAACAAGATTTACATAGGAACTTCTGTCTGAAAATGCAAACTGGTACCGCTAGAGTGCTGTGATCACGAGTGTGGAGCAGAAGAAAAAAAATGATATCGACAGCTGTGTTAATATATGATTTTTACTACAGATGAGGATTACATCACAGAAAATGCTCAAAATTGTTTCCCTTCTCCACAATGCACGTTTCGCAACGTCGGGGCATGGATTCACGAACCCGTTCAATTTTCCCAGGCGTGTCACGGACACGTGCTGCCGCTTCCGCTATCCTGGCTATAAGATCCATGTCCAATGTTAGGGTGTCTCGTACACCATGGACTTCATGTGTCAACACAGGTAGAAATCCGGGGGAGTCAGGTAGAGAGATCGCGGCGGTCCGCTTCTACCGATCTAGCGATTTTCCCGCAATTATTGAACTTTAGCGGTCACAGTTTGCATTTTCGGACACAAGTTCCTACTTAAATATTGTTCATCATATATGACAGACTAGCATGTTAAGTTTGTAAACGACCTTTTGGGACACCCTGTATATATTTTAGTTGATACGGAACGGAAACTGGAACGAAAAAAAATTACGGTTCGAAGCCCTGGAATATTCGAAATTTGGAAATTAAAGTTTCATCCTACATACTGTGTACAGATGTGCAATCAAACCTGTCAAAATTGAGTCAGGCATACTCAAAATGGTTATTTCCCGTAAAATCTAAATATGGGTATTTTTCGAAACTTCAATACTGCCTTTATTTTGTGAAATGAAATAAAAAAAGAAAAATAGAGTAAAAAAAGATCAAAATTATGAATAATACTTAATTAGCAAATTTAATTTGTAATATTTAAAAAGTACTAATTTCACAGTGATATTTCCTCTTCTCGGTATAAGATCATTAAAGAAACTAAGATATGTAATTTTAAAGTAAACAGCCTAAGAAGATATTGCTGTACTAATACGAACCTCACGCAACGTCGAAAAAACCAAAGTTCATTTTGCATTACTAAAAATGTTCCAAAGGGTATTAACTAGAACATTATAATGAAAATGTAGCGCTTATATAAACAATCGTATAAGCACAAAATAAATGGGTTTTCCTTACAAATGCAGGTTTTCATTATGTTGTCATTTTTTATCTGTGGTTATTAATAAAAGAAAAACATGCAATTTTAAAGTAAACAGTCCAAAAAGATATTGCTGTAATAATTAGGACCTCACGCAACCTCTGAAAAAAAAACAATGTTCATTTTGAATGGCTAATAATATTTCAAAGGGTATTAGAATATTAATAAAAATGTGGTGTTTATGTAAACAAGTTTATGTGTACAAAATAAATGGGTACTTCTTACAAATTCAGGTTTTTATTATGTTGTTATTTTTTATCCGTGGTTATTAATAAAAGAAAAATATGAAATTTTAAAGTAAACAGTCCAAAAAGATATTCTGTAATAACTAGGACCTCACGCAACATCTGAAAAAAAAACAATGTTCATTTTGAATGACTAACAATATTTCAAAGGGTATTAGATTATTAATAAAAATGTGGTGTTTATGTAAACAAGTTTATGTGTACAAAATAAATGGGTACTTCTTACAAATTCAGGTTTTTATTATGTTGTCATTTTTTATCCGTGGTTATTAATAAAAGAAAAATATGAAATTTTAAAGTAAACAGTCCAAAAAGATATTCTGTAATAACTAGGACCTCACGCAACATCTGAAAAAAAAACAATGTTCATTTTGAATGACTAACAATATTTCAAAGGGTATTAGATTATTAATAAAAATGTGGTGTTTATGTAAACAAGTTTATGTGTACAAAATAAATGGGTACTTCTTACAAATTCAAGTTTTTATTATGTGGCCATTTTTGATCCGTGGTTATTAATGAAAGAAAAATATGAAATTTTAAAGTAAACAGTCCAAAAAGATATTCTGTAATAACTAGGACCTCACGCAACATCTGAAAAAAAAAGTTCATTTTGAATGACTAACAATATTTCAAACGGTATAAGGTTATTAATAAAAACGTGGTGTTTGTGCAAACAAGTTTATGTGTACAAAATAAACGGGTATTTCTTACAAACTCAAGATTTTATTATGTTGTCATTTTTTATCCGTGGTTATTAATGAAAGAAAAATATGAAATTTTAAAGTAAACAGTCCAAAAAGATATTCTGTAATAACTAGGACCTCACGCAACATCTGAAAAAAAAAAGTTCATTTTGAATGACTAACAATATTTCAAAAGGTATTAGATTATTAATAAAAATGTGGTGTTTATGTAAACAAGTTTATGTGCACAAAATAAATGGGTACTTCTTACAAATTCAAGTTTTTATTATGTTGTCATTTTTTATCCGTGGTTATTAATGAAAGAAAAATATGAAATTTTAAAGTAAACAGTCCAAAAAGATATTCTGTAATAACTAGGACCTCACGCAACATCTGAAAAAAAAAGTTCATTTTGAATGGCTAACAATATTTCAAAGGGTATTAGATTATTAATAAAAATGTGGTGTTTATGTAAACAAGTTTATGTGTACAAAATAAATGGGTACTTCTTACAAATTCAGGTTTTTATTATGTTGTCATTTTTTATCCGTGGTTATTAATAAAAGAAAAATATGAAATTTTAAAGTAAACAGTCCAAAAAGATATTCTGTAATAACTAGGACCTCACGCAACATCTGAAAAAAAAAAGTTCATTTTGAATGACTAACAATATTTCAAACGGTATAAGGTTATTAATAAAAACGTGGTGTTTGTGCAAACAAGTTTATGTGTACAAAATAAACGGGTATTTCTTACAAACTCAAGATTTTATTATGCTGTCATTTTTTATCCGTGGTTATTAATAAAAGAAAAATATGCAATTTTAAAAGAAACAGTACTAAAAGATATTGCTGTAATATTTAGGACCTCACGCAACATCTGAGAAAAAAAAAAGCTAAGTTCATTTTGAATGGCTAACAATATTGCAAAGGGTATTAGATTATTAATAAAAGCGTTGTTTATGCAGTGGCATTCGCAGAATTTTTCCAAGAGGAGGAGGGTTAATAATTTTCAAATAGGGGCTTCTTAATTCTAAAAATTAATAGCTCGCATAATTTCTACTAAAACTTTTTTTTTTTTTGCCATTTTGTCTGAGCTGAAGGGAGGTGTTTAACCCCTAACCCCCCTTGCGTAGCCTCTGTGTAATATGAATCTGTGTAAACAAGCTTATGTGTACAAAATAAACGGGTATTTCTTATAAATGCAAGATTTTATTATGCTGTCATTTTTTATCCAAGGTATTTTTAAAACAAAAATATGCAATTTTAAAGTAAACAGTCCAAAAAAGATATTGCTGTAATAATTAGGACCTCAAGCAACATCTGGAAAAGAAAAAAAAAGTTTATTTTGAATGGCTAACAATATTCCAAATAGAGTATTATATTATTAAAAAAAACGTGGTGTTTATGTAAACAAGTTTATGTGTACAAAATAAACGGGTATTTCTTATAAATGCAAGATCTTAATATGCTGTCATCTTTCATTCAAAATCATTAATAAAAATGTAGCGTTTATGTAAATAAACATATGTGTATAAAATAAACAGTTAAATAAAATACAAACAACAAATAAAATCTTACATTTATTACAAATGTAAGATTTTATTTGTCATTTATAATTATTAAATACTATAGTGAGCTGTCTTTTATTTTATTCTTTGGTTTCTAGGAAACAGAATAGAAGGCAAGGAATTCATTTAAAATATCTTCTTTCTTAAAGCTATCTATAAAAATACATCGTCACATATTTGCTTTCATTTGCGATTTCTTCTGCGTCGGTTTATAAGAGTCTCTTCTTGCTTTAGTATTTTTTCTTTTCCGATAAATATTTCTAGAGAGAGTATGCTTACATCAGGCTGAAGCAGCAGTCAGCGTTGCAAATTTTTCTTTTGCAGCTATGCAGATCTCCCCCTCTCTCCCTCCAAGATAAAAAACAAAAGAAATAAAGATGTTTTAACTCTAGGTCGTGTTCCGATTAATTTTTTCCGTTTTCTCTCCGATTCGAGGAAACAGCTTTAAATATTTTTTTTTCCTTCTGCATCAAAAACAAATTGGATCTGAAACTTCATCTTGGCGAAATCTTTGAGGTAGTTTCATTAATTCGTTGGCAACTGATTTTTTTTTTTTTTTAATAAACTTAGGACTTCAATTTATTTTGAAACTAAATATGAATTAAAATTATTTCCTCACATGTCATTTAATATTTTTTAAATCTTAGAATCTTAAAATCAATTCTCTTTTTACAATCAATTCTCAAGTTTTACAGCTATAAAAATAGAATGATTTTTTTTTTGTTTTGGAAATTTAAAGATTGTGTGCAAATTAATTAAAATACATGTTTTAAATTATAGATACAGTCTCTCTTACAAGGGACATAATTCCGCTTGAGACTTAAAATCTTTATTACAAAAGACTTTTTGAATTCTTATAGAAAAAGTTCTGCTTCTTCTAAAACATCAATTTTTTCTAATTTTTATTCATGCTCTAGATTAAAAGCTATTTACTTTTGCCATTTCAAGTTGAATTTTTAAAAATGACATGAAAAATGCTTTAGAGGCTAAATTTTTATATCAAATTGCTCTAAAATATAAGTTTTATTTTGTAAATTAAAACTTTAAAAGTAACTAATACTTTAACATTAAAACAATTCAAAACTTTAAAAAATTAGAAAATTAAAGGTTATAAAATATTATATATATATATATATATATATATATATATATATATATATATAATATTTTAATGCAATTAACCAATTTAAATATAATTGTAGTCAAAAATAAATTTTTAAGGATTCTATCTCTAAAATTATAAGTTTTGGAGAAATCCCTTTGATATTCTTTTCATTGTGGTATCTTTTGGTAACTTCCGAGAAAACCAAATTAATTTCTGCTTAATTCAACTAATTATATTTAACTCATTTAATGTTACTTAGTTTCACTTCAGCTTCATCATTGAATTAATCTCAACTCTTACTGACAATCTCACTTGTTTTCTCAGTAATGCACCAGAGATGGATTCTTTGAATTAACTTAATATTTCTTACATTGAAATAGTATTACATCTTTCCATGGCCCTGTGACGTAGTAAGCGAGCCGAGACAAGCTTCTTGGATTTTCTGGGTTTTATTCCAACACTCACAGCTATGTACATTTCATCATTATTTACACAATTATATACAAGGAGCATTATAAAGCATTTAAAAAAAACTCCGTTACGCTAGGCACGAACATACTTCCAGAAAATCAAGCATCGTTTTCCCCGAACGCCGGGTCACGAACTTCGACCCGTCCGAGAATAACCTCCTCGGACAAAGCCCTTTTTAGCCAATCCCAGGTCCCCTAGCCTCTCTCTCCTCCCTCTAGTTAGGCGCTTAACTTCGCCTCCACTCCGAGGGGGGTGGGGAGGTAAGGATTTCCCCGCATTTCAGAGAGGAGAAATATATGTTCCAAAAGACGCACCAACATTCCCGGAGAGGGGGCTAGCTTTTTGCGGGAAAATATAGAATATTTCACAGCCCATTGTATTCAGCCTTGATATCGTTCCAGATACCTGGATATATGTATATGTAATATATATATATATATATATATATATATATATATATATATATATATATATATATATATATATATATATATATATATATATATATATATTGTGTGTAAATAATCCACTAATTATAATACTGCTGGACATTATAGCAGCTATTATTTTTATTTGCCCCGGCTACTGGGCAAGGAGAAACCTAATCAGCAAGCAGTAATAACGATGCAGTCGGGCCATTGAAAGAGACCGGTACAAGTCTAATTAAAATCTTATTTCAGAGCTGCTAAAACGTACATCTTTGCTAGTTAACGACAGACAAGAGGAAAGACACAAAAATCCTCCTGCTCGAACGGAGGTGCACTGAAATATTAAAGTTAAATAATTTTGATATATTACATATGTATATATATATATATATATATATTACATATATATATATATATATATATATATATATATATATATATGTGTGTGTGTGTGTGTGTGTACATTATATATATATATATATATATATATATATATATATATATATATATGCATATATATACATATATATATATATACATATACACACACACACACATATATATATATATATATATAATATGTCAAAATCATTTAACTTTAACATTTCCTTAAAAACCTCCTCTCTCCTATTCTAATTCCTTAGAATATTTTTTCCAGCCTCTAAATGACTAAATCAAAGGAGTGTCTTCGACTTAAAATTCTTCCCAAAGCTTTCTATCCTAAAGATGTAAATTTTCTGTCTATTCAACACGTTTCCCAGCTGTCCCCGGCAAATGGCTCAGAGTTTTTCCTGATCTTACACTTAAATTTTCTGAGTAAGTGGGAAAGTTCTTTCTGTCTTCGCTCTTGGGTGCACCTCTATTCGAGCCGAGTGATTTTTGTGTCTCTCCTTTGTCTGTCGTTGAGTAGTAAAGATTTCCGTTTAACAGATCGGAAATAAAGTTTTAATTCGACAGTTGCAGTTCTCTTCAACGTCGGCCGACTACATTTTTATTACTGCTAGCTGTTTAGCTTTTTCCTTGTTCAGCAGTTTTATAAATTATGGATTACATATATATATGCATATATATATATATATATATATATATATATATATATATATATATCGCTCGTGATTAAAATAATTGAGATTCACAGAATGAAAATAAAAAGTAGCTTCTATTTGATACCATAAACTCGTTTCTAATTTGTAAATTTCAAAGTTACTTAGCCAATAAATCAATATCAGTTGTTTTAGGAGGTGTACAGAATTTACGTATTTTGAAAACATTTTTCTTTTTATAACGAAGCTAAATAATAGTTATAAAGTTAGACTCTCATTAATAATCTAGGGCAACGTCCTCGTAACTGCAGGGTAGTGTGTTCCGAGCTCGAGCTGGCCTAAGTTCCGCCGTGTTCGTTAAAGTCGACTGGGGCAAGTAAAATATCTTCATGGTCACAAAGTCCTCCTAGTTCGCTATCAATACTTCTGGGGGGTGGCAAGCCAAGACTATGAGTCTTCTACTTGGTCCCTGTTTCAAAATTACAAGGACCCACTGAATCAAAAGTCGTATTTCACCCTTGAGGTAGTCTTTAATATAAAAAATGCACTCCTTTGCCTTAATACGAGTAACGTATGGCTCAATCGTGCTTGGTTTGACTAAGCGGTATCAGAACCAACAACAACAATTCGACAGTAAAATGTATCTATAAAATTTAACAATAAGCATTTAAGAAACTTCCCATCATTTGTCAAAAATAGAAAACATATGCATCGAGAATCAGAAAAAATAATCCTCCCACTTGGATTTGAACCAGGCCCGTTTGCATGAAATCCAAAACCGTATGAGGTGAAGGAAGAAGATAATATCATTTATAAATACGATGCCTAATGTATTTAAATGGATTAAAATACAAATTATGAAACTGAATCCACAGTACCTCAGTCGGAATTCGTAACTGGAAATTTTCGAGGTCCGAGCCAGCCAAGATTCATTAATGACGGCTGGGGCAAGTAAAATAGATTCGTGATCGCTTTGTCCAACATATCCGAAAACAGTAAATCTGGAGGTGACAGGCCAAACCTAGGGGGTCTTCTGTTTAGTATGTACTTACGAAGACCCGGTTTGTTAGTTTGTGTTGTTCTAGGGAGTAATGTTGGTTGCCTACACGCCTATACGTCGGTCCCATAATATGATGAGCAACAAATATGTGCGAGTTGGTAGTAGAGAATGATATAAGAAAGTAATAATTAAAAAATAGCTCACCAGATATAGAAAACTCTTTGCCTTTAATCAATACTAAACTAACTTGGATTTTAACATAGATCTGTTAAACAATAAATTTTAAATTTTCTATAATGAAATACATTATTGACTATCTACTTGACTGATATAAACATTTAAAAATAACTTACTTTCATTTGAATATGACATTATTTGTGTATTGCAACAGTAAAATTTATTTTTTAGTACAGCTGTTGTTATATTTATATTGTAACGAATTCTCGTTACATTAAATTTCCAGATACATCCAGCTCACTTTTACCTAGTGAAAAGACTTTGTTTAGCTCAGAATAGGATGCTGAATAGAGGATTGTTAACACCGAGGAAAATTTCAATCATTCTATCTGAGAAATTCATTAGGATGCTGTTGAAGTGTTCCCAGTGTTACTTTCAATGGCATACCGAAGAACGAGTCTCACACAACAGAAATCCTCTACATTGTAAAGGAAGCAGTAATACTTTCCTACCTTGTTCTCCAAAGATTTGTCCAGAGACATTGATTAATGATCGGCGAGATTGCTCCCGATTACTGTAAACTCCACTTGTAACCGGGCTTACACCTTTCGGGCTATAGTTCTACAAAGCGGTTACTCACCAAGTCATCAACCAGATGTCCAAACAGCTGAGATGAAAATTTGAGGTCAGACGACGATATAAAAATACCAGAGTTCATGGCCCAGAGGAATTTTTGACCGATTGAGTCTCTTGTGAACTCATCGGCCGAGTTCGTCGAGGCAAGCGATGGAGAGGATCCCCCCTTTTTTTCTCCAAACGATTAGGAAGCTGATTCCTGTAACGATCATCATTTTTATTTGTAGATATTCATCGTTTTCATCTGTCTTCATCATAACTTCAATATTGTGTTTCTAATAAAAATCTTTAGTTTGTACGTAGGCCTCCGCTATTCTTTTTTCGAGCTCAATTAGAGCCCAAAACTCTACAATCCCTACTCTCCCCGTTATCATCTTTGCATTTTGCCAAATAGTTATCCAGTCACCGAAGATCATTTTCTGAAAGGAATTTTGTAATATTTAAAAATTTTTTGATAAACAATATTTTGCTAACAAGAAAGGGAAAGTAGAGGCGAAATATTTTTGAAATGTAAATAAAAAAGAGCGAAATTCAAATGTGCAAACATTTTCGGGTGTTTTTTTTTTTTTTTTTTTTTTGTTATTTATTTTTTTTCTTTTACGTGTATTTGAAAATTTGTGGTCAGACGACGATATAAAAAGAACGGAGTTCATGGCTCAGGGTGACTTTATGACCGATCGAGTGTCCTGTGAACTCATCGGCCGAGAGAGTCTAGGTGAGGGACTGAGAGTGTCCTCCCCCCCCCTTTTTCTCTCTAACCGATTATGAAGCTGATTCCTGTAATGATCATCATTTCATTTGTAGATATTCATCGTTTACATCTGTCTTCATCGTAACTTCAACATTGAGTTTCTAATAAAGATCTTTTAGTATGTACGTAGGCCTCCGCTATTCTTTTTCCAGCTCAATTAGAGCTCAAGACGCTACAATATTTCGACAATCGAATTTCATCGAATTTCTGTTACAATGAGCATACGTATATATCATTCTATATATTTAGTATCAAAGATAAAATTTCCATTTACAACTTCAAATAATTTTAAAATTAAGAACTGTAATATTAGAATAAGGTCAACTAAAATTTCGTATATATAATTCAGTATTGTGTGTTGAGAACATTATAATTTTTTAGACTACTGTATAAATATATACTATCATCAATACTTTTAAGAAGTAAATTATGTGGTTCTGAATGAGCTTGTTTTATTGCATCTCTTGAAAATGAACACGAAGTAGTTAAAAAGTGATGAGGAGAACTCAAGAGTACACAGGAACTGTTTGTAGAATTAAGTTTTCCAACGTTATTTAATACTATAAAGGTGTGTCGAAAACTCAGGTTAAAAAATATACAATCATTTGATGTTAAAATTTTATTTCAAAATTTAAAAATTGAATGATATGTATACAGGTTTTTTTCTTACTTAATCCATGTGTTTGACTGTTTTATCGCTTTCAAAATACAATTGGGATGAGACATGACAATTATATAAATAATTTTATGTGCTATTTTTGTCAAGCCATCAACATATTCGTTACCCAATATACCAATGGGACCCCGAATTCAGCTAATATAAAAAAAAACTAGCATAAAGCCCGTCTTATGACGGGATCAGTAGAATTTTTAATTTTTCAGAATTGTTAAGTACACTTTGAGGTAGGTAAAAAAAAATGGTTTGTTTTTTGTCTCAGAATTATCTCGTACATGCTCAATAATTTGTTTATCTTCATACTCATCTAAAGTCTCCCGATACTGTGAATGGAGTTTAGAATCACCTCGAATTCATTTAGAAAGATTATTCAAAGTTTTTTTTAGTTAAGTCGAAATTATAGTTCTTCCCAACTTTTTTTTTCCCACAGTAATTAATAGAAATAAAGGAATGAAACTATCACTACACCCTGGAGATAGAGGAAATTTGTTGTTAATACCGGTGATAAAATTTTCATTGCAACATAAAATAATCGATGATTAAAATTAAAATTATCACATATATACCTAATCTATTATTTAAGCCAAATAAAATATAAAAGAAAATTATTTACGTGATACCTAAGTTCATTGATAAAACATATGACAATAATGCAGACGATATTTAAACAATTTAAAATAAGAAAGGATTCAATCAGATGGTTGAAAGAATAATGTCACAATAGAAAAATGCTATTTCTACCTTTTCATTTAGTGATAAATGGATAAATTTACTCACCTACTCTTAACCGGGGAAAATAGGGCTCGAAATAATGACATTAAAAGCTCTAAAAAAGGGGAAGGAATGGATTTCAAACGTTTTAAAGACGACAGTATTTTTCTCTAGGATATGAAGCATATTTATACTAATTTATTTTAGAATCGGATTGATCGTTTAGAAGAAGATAAACTTTATTAGCTTTGAATTTTGCTAAACCTAACTTATCAAGTATCCAATATGGATGACTCTGTCCATTTCAGGTCCAACTGCTTCCTAAATTCGAGGACAGAAGGGTAGATAACTTAGGCTATTATTCTATAGAGGATATTTAATTTCAGAGAAGAATATTTGAATTGTAGAGATTTGAAGAGTTTCTGAATTTCTTTTACTATTTTTTATTTTGGGACTAAATTTTTAAGGCTTTCCACCACTGACGTACTATTCGTATAAATAAAAATTGTATTTAAATCAGTATTTTTAGACCAGATTATTACTTGTCTAATGGTCATGGTCTTGGCTTGGTAAGCAGAATTAATAAGGCTATTTAATTTTCCTGTTGTTTCATACACAATTTTAAAATCCTTTCTTAATTAGCTCACTTATGTGTTACAAGCAACATTGTAGCTTACCCTATAGTGTGGGTTGTTTTCACTCTTTCCCACGTCCAACCCAGTGGGGTTCATCATAGCCACCTAGGCCTAAGATCAAGCAAAGTCAGGTCTGTAAGTAAGTTTGTCTATGATGCCCCATCAGTTGTCAGTAACCATTTCTCTACATGCACAAACTTCTCCCTCCCATTCTACGACATACTGACTAGACATTGCAATCTCTTACTTCTGCACAGAAGCCGATCGCATGTATTAGGGCCTTATAACACGAAATGATCATATGGACAACTGTTTCGCTTTGCAAGAGAGTGAAAATACATTATCACACTAAGATTTTCATGCGCCATACAGTCACATTAAACAGTTGTCAATGCCACTTCGTCTCACGTGATTCGATCCATACAGGTGTGAAGACTCCCCTTTGTTCCGAGCACTCGCCAAATCAACTGATCGGAAATTCCACCTGTTGACTAGTACAATAGCATGGCGTCGTAGATTGGGATAATGAGCCCAGAGGATTGTAGCGAGATTGCAGCAGAATCGAGACAGCCAACGAATGAGAATTCAGCTAAAAAAACTAGCTGTAACATTAGGCTGTAACATTAGGAATTCTCAGGTAACTGGAATCGAAACTGACCAATAAACGGTTAGTGGGACCGTAATTGACCTCCAGGTATAAAAAGCCAGAATTTTGCAACTGGGGGCTTTTCGACATTTTTTTACGTAGGTGCTTTGACCTCGGGGAGGCGTTTGCATGTCTTTTGACCGGAGCCAGCTTTTTAGTGATTGCGTGCGGGAGACTCGTCAAGTCCACTCATATAAGGAGCGGCAGGGTCTCGGATACCGTACGGGGGATACATTGGGTTGCATTGCACCCTGGAAGAGCTTTCCCATTTGTGAGATTATTTAATCTGTTATTTTCCCGACTTTTATCGTCAGGGCACTTCAGTGCCAGCCGAAAATCCTCTGCATTTCGACTTGTTTTGGGAGATTAGAATCCCCTTGTATATAGCCGTATTTACTCAGGAAATAAAAGTGATTTCCAATTTTATCGTGACTGTGATCCTTCTCCACGCTACTTCTTCACTTGAGAACCTTGAAGTCGCAACAAAAGTAAATCAAAAAGGTTAATTTTTAATTTTTAGTTTGCTCCTTGCTTATTTCATGATATTTAACTTTTTCCAATAAGTATGTTTTTCTAAGATAAACTAATCAGAAACTTATAAAAGTTTCAGAAGTCTAGAAATATATTACTTATTTCATTTTTATTTTTGTCTCATATGAAGGCTTTATCAAACTGTTGTGATTGCACTGGCAACAGTGTGAGCTGCAGTTGAATGAAATGCATGTGAAATGGGGTCGTTTTTCAAAATCGACTTTTCCCATCCGGTAAAATAAAAGTCGAACTAGTCGAATTACACTGCTGGACAACGCCAGAGCGAGAGGCTGACCGAGGGGCGAGGGTGATGTCAGTGAATACCCACCCTTCGACCCCACTGGACAAGAGGGGTTGCTAACGCGGGTCGGTCGTCTTTGTCCCTGGCAACAGCAGTTTTTAGATTTTTGCTCGGCAGATTTGAAGGCCCCTTCAGAGGAAAAACAGGCCCAGACAGGCAGGGAATCCAGACAGGCAGGGGACAAACCTCAGCACAGGCAGGGAATGCTCAACCGTTTTGGTCATTTGAAAACAGCGTCATCAGTGGAAGTTGCTCCAACAGTCCAGCAGTTTACTGCGTCTCCATATTGAGATTGAACGTATTTTATTTGCATCACCAGATTGTTGAAAAATATATTTGTAAATAAAAAAAAGTCCGCAAAAAGGTAAGTATTCGCTCCTTTGTATCTGGTGTCTTAATTGTGTTATCTCAACAGGCCTGATATTAGTCACTGGTACGTAATATCGAACCAAATCAGTCAGAGACGAGAATCGTAGAGAGTGCAGCTTTCAAGATGGCAGCTGTATCATGTATGATGGAGTGATACACTGATTTGGAGATAATGTTTGTTGCAGAAGTAGGGAAAAATAACAAATGAAATGCTAGGGACACAAATATCGTGTTGATTCATAATATTCCAGTAGATAAGGAGGCAGCAAATCCTCTCCCTCCCGCTTTCTTCGAACGATAGCCAAATGGTTAGGGTGCTGGCTTTTGGATCCCACTATGGCATGGATATTCGTAGCCGTTCGGAATCAGCTTTAAGCAGTAGGTCCCGGTCTCATTAGCCCCTCGTGTTGTAAAAAGTAGACCGTAGAGGGCCAAAACCAAACCAAACCAAAACCAACACTCCCCCCCCCCGCTTTCTTTACTTTTGTGGTAGTATTCCTATAATCCCCAACGCCAGTAGGAGATTCCACGCCAATGAGGAAAGGTGAATTTGGATCGACTATTTAAACAGAACAGTAACCCTACACCCTGCAAAATTGGTCAAAGTTCCAGAAAAAAATAGTTGTCTGTGCATGAAAAATATCCATAATAAGCAAAACATCTGGATATCAACTAAGGTTTTGTAGGTTTTTCTAAGGAAATGTACATAAGAAAGTTTTGAAATCATGGAACCACACGTATATTTTCATTTGTCTGAAGCAAGAATCTTCGTCTCATTTAATAAGGCTTTATGAATTACTACACAATACTATTTTCTCTATAACTGACGAAATCCCAAGAATATCAACCTTGTAACCTTACTTTTCATATCTCATAGTCATATCTCATAGTTAGGAACCACAGATCTAAAACAGGGCTCCGTAACCTTCAATCATTCACGATATACCAACGTTTTCTCGGCTGTTCCATAGCATGCCACGCGTCAAAGCCATGACATAAAGAAATGACTGTAAAATGTGTGTGTTTATTTGATAAATTCACACAATAAAATAACTCTATATATATTTAATTTTATTTACGCTTCAGGTACATTTGTGGAAATGATACACCAACACAAGAAATATATTTTATTTTTGAATACATGCAAATAAGACTTCCTTTATTAAATAAAATCTCCTAGCTTTCATTATCTGTTTAATCAACATAACATGTGCTTGTATAAACATATGTACACACATTATAGTACAAATAAAGATATAACTAACTAAGCCATTTTCTTTATTCCACTTTTGAATAAAAGTTAGTTAATGGTAACAATGAATGCAATT
This sequence comes from Pardosa pseudoannulata, assembly GCA_032207245.1. Classification (NCBI taxonomy): domain Eukaryota; kingdom Metazoa; phylum Arthropoda; class Arachnida; order Araneae; family Lycosidae; genus Pardosa; species Pardosa pseudoannulata. The sequence continues at coordinate 65,518,405 of CM063504.1, forward strand.
TTCTATGAACATTTTAGCTATTCTAAAAAGCTCATATGCTATGCTACATTGCTGTGCTACTATGAACTTTTTAGCTATGCTAAAAAGTTCATAGTAGATAACATGGCTATTTATATGAGCAGTTCCCCTATAAAATCATCAAAATTGCTATTATTTTGTTAATATAAATATGTACGTAGTTAATGAAATCGCAAATATACTTTTTTTTTTAAATGGTTTAATTCTACTTTCTACAGAGATATAATACATAGTTAAAATATTATACTGCAGTATTTTCACTGATAAAATCTGCATCAGTTCAGTCAGTAATGGTATCGATTTCACAACTGGAGGGTTGTAAGTTTGAGGCTCGATCTGGCCAAAAATTCGCCATGTTCATTATTGGCGCCTGAGAAACGTGAAATAGGTTCATGGTCGCGATGTCATATAAGTTCTTATACGATACCTCTGGAGGTGACAGAGGCCAACCCCCAAGGCTTCTGATTGATCCCTGCTATTATATTAGGAGGAACCACTTTGTTTGTGTTGCCACAGAGAGTAGTAATGTTTACCGCCTATGTGATTCAACCATAATGAACTGGCCAGAAAAAAATCTGCGATTTGGTTATGGCGAATTAAAAGCAAATGTCTCCGAATTGAAAATAATAACAATTTTAACAATTCTTTAAAAACAACCGAATTATAAAATCAAATAAATTTAATATTTAAAATCATAGAATGAGCTCATTACGATATTCTAAATTATGTTTAAATAATATCTTTCTGTAATAAAAATTAGACTTACATCACTCTAAATAAATGATTCGATTAATAGTAAATGGTCTAGCTTGCTTTGATGAAAAAAGTTTTCAAATTTGCTTAATATTACAAAGAACCAATTGAAGTTCAAAGTCAAAAATGTACATACGAGGCGCATCCAGAAGGCAATTTTCCCTATTTAAAAGAAAAAAAGAACTCACACTTTCTTGGACATATTTACTGGCAACAAGTACAGCAATTTTTTCAGCTATTTTTCAACATGCCACCAGCAGAATTGAGAAACTTGTCGTATTGTGGGATCAACTTTTGTATACTTCTGTCATAGAACTCTGCCTCCTGTGAATGAAACTAGATTTCCTGTCCCAGAACAGCGTGTGCATTCATTTCTGTACTGAAAGCGTCTGTTTGAATTTGGTCCTGACCAAAGATCCACTGTGATGTCAATGCATTGACTGCTGCTTGGTTTCCGAGGTAAAGTGCAAAATGCAAATCTCATTTCTCGAGCCGATCCTGTGGAGGAACTCGTTGCCGTCATCGTGATATCGTAGAAGAAATGTCAGTGTTGCTCCGAAGCGTTGAATTTTGTTGGGTGTCAGTTTCGGCTCATATACCTGACAGAGCCGACGATAAATTTCAATTGGCCCAATGGTTTGGGAATTCAAGATCACCGACCGAACCTTGAAGGCGGCGGGAGAGGGAATTAGAGTTTCCATTTCGGACCACTGCTACCCCGCTACTGGCTCACGGCTAACAGCGAGAATTTAACGTCCCCATAACATCTAATGAGATCAACACGTCGCAAGCTTGTAACCGAAGGGTCCACTTGCGTGGCCAATGTCTCAAAATGGCTTGTAAGGACATTTCGGTCCGTGAGGCCAAAAGTAACAGTTTCTCCAAACATGACTGACATGACTCCACTCCGGTGATGCGGGGACTCTCCCTGCCGGGTGGTCGGGCGATGGTCTGGGCCGTGCGTTCCTCGCGGTGGGGGGGGGGCGACGTTATTCAGCCGCGCGGGGTGACGACTCGTCTGTATTCGACCTTGGTTGTCCTGGCACAGAGGTTTCTTAGTACTCCTCTCGTGTTCGCGGGACGGGAGCTCATGGGACCGAGCTCGTGTCTAGGTGTGGACACCGGGCCTGTACCAAACGCCCCACACCAAACTCCGTTTGGTGGGCGGCAGGACGCTAGTCAGTCAAACTCCAAACACCAATCTATGTGTAAAGAACACCAAATCTGCAGTGAAATGCTCTAGTTCTTTAAAAAACAAGCTCATCCTCACCATGACGACCAAAACCAACGCAAGAAATCCCCGTCTCATAAACATGGAGTAAGTCTCTGTAACTGAGGGGTCCAACTAGCGTGGCCAATGTAAAGTTGTGGCTTGTAAGGACCCCACAGATTCCTCAGTGAAAGTCTCGACATCTGTTAACTCATCACGTTTCATATATTTGTGATATTTGTAATTTTTGTTTTTCTTTTTAATAAACGGTTCTTGGCTGGTGTGGTGGTTCCGGCGGCCGGCTGGGCCCTGGCCTGCTGAGTGGTCGCTCTGGTCGTCTAACTCGGGCGCTCCTCCCTGGGAGGCGGGCGTTGTCTGGCTTCGCGGGGTGGGGGCTTGACGGCTCTGTAGCGCCGTTGGATGTCTGGGATTGTTGGTCTCGGGCGTGTGCTTTCTCCGTCGGCGGGTGGGGGCTCGCGCGACTTTTTTCGTGTCTGGGTATGGACACCGGGTTTGCATTAAACGCCCTACACCAAACTCCGTTCGGTAGGCGGCAAGCCGCCGGTCATGTACCCCGCTACTGGCACGAATCGAGACTTGTCCAGAGACTTGTCCTTGACTTCGAGACTTGAATCGAGACTTGTCCTTGTAATTATATTTTGTTTAATTTGTTTATATTATTTTTTATTATGTAAAGTACTAACGCGTTTAATTTGTGAATAGTTAAATTTTAAAACCACGCTATTCCTCCTGACAGATACCTGAATGTTGGCATGTCTGTTATAATAGCACTATTTGCAAGATTTCAACATTTTATCACTAATCGTAATGAGGTATGGCACATGCTTGTTAATAACATTATAATAAAAAATTATTTTTCGTTATATAGAGTACCGAGTGCAATCAAAAGAAGAAGAGCAAAACTAGATATTACGTATAATAGTCCTTAATGCAAGATTTCAGCATTTTACGGCTCATCCTTTTTGAGTTTACGCTTAACGTTTTTGAGGTCAGGCACACGGCTTTTGTAATATTTCACTGAAATTTTTCATTACATAGAGTTCAAAATACAATCAAAAGGGGAAATGCAAGTTAGATGCTTAGATGCTCTAGTGATTCCAAATACAAAATATCAACTTTCTACATTCAATCGTTTTGTGATATATAAGTATATATAGACATAAGACCAGATGTTGAGAGTAAAATAGTCATAAATTCAAATACGTACATACATACGTATTTATTTCGATAAAAAATATCGACAAAAACTAGTGAAAACTAGTACAGGAATGACCGAAATGAGTATTTAAAGTTTCCTTGTACGTACGTACAGACATAACACTCAAAAACTTCAGTCGATCATGGTCAAAGTTAACATTTTCGTTGAAATTCGGCCCTTATAATTTATTTTGATTAAAGTACTTTGCACAAGGAATTAAAACAGAAAACCCTTTACTTTTCAAAATTAAATTTAACCACGATCAATTTCAAAATGTAAATAAATAAATAGCACATATTTAAAGATGTGTTTAGTGTAAAGTTATGAAAATAATTTTCCAGTTAGTTTTTAATCTTTTTTTAGTATCCCACGAGCATATCCCAGAAGAAGATTTATTCTGGGAAACATAATGTCTTTCTTCTGTATTTTAACCAATAACGTGGAAGATTTCACACAGACGCGGTAGTTCATTTCTCCTCGCTCCGTGGGTCTTTCGTTGCGCAACAAGCGCAGGTAAACAATTTTCTCGATTTCTCAGTCGACTACGAAAGTATTTCGCCCGTTATTGTTCCAATAGTATTTTATCAAGTGGAATTTTTGAGTGTTAAAGAAGACGAAGAGCTTTTATTAGAACATCAAAATACTTCAGATTGATATTGATGTTCTGTGCTTTATTTGTATTTTATTATTTGACTTACTTTTGGTTGTTATAGGATTTTTTTTCTAAATATATTTCTATAAAATCTTCTTTCGTGCACTTGTAAACATACACTCAAACTTTCAGCATTAGCACTAATTATTTTTTCGTTTAAATTTTATTCTCGTAGAATAAAATAAAATTATAAGAAAACATAAAGAGAAGTAAGTTTTGAAGCACTTCTATATTCATTTGATAGTTTTATTAGAAAAATTATTGTTTATTTTTAAGAGAGCTTTAAGCCTTAAATTAATTTTAAGGAACAGCAAGAGACAGTAATTCATCAAGATTAGAACTGAAGGTTATAAAAATACTTCATTTCCGTATTTAAAAAATAGTAATGGATATCAATTTACACTCTACGTTCATAAAGAAAAAGCAAGTATTGAAAATTAAGCACGGAGTATGTCTGAAAGCAGGTGCACATAACTACTCCTTTGAATTTAATTTAAAAAGCTTTCTATATGTATAAATTTAATATCTGACATTTCATTTTAACATAAAGTTAAAAAAAATATGCTTATATTCCAAAAAGTTGTTCCTTAAAAATAAATAATTAAAATTTTGTACAATCTTATTATTTTAATATCAATAACTTTATAAAAAGTTACTCCTGTATGAGTAAGAATGTATAAAGTATAAAGAAAATATAAACATTTATTAGCCATATATATATATGTATATATACATATATGTATATATATGTATATATATGTATATATATGTATATATATGTATATATACATATATATATGTATATATATGTATATATGTATATATATGTATATATATGTATATATATATATATATATATATATATATATATATATATATATATGTATATATATGTATATATATGTATATATATATGCATATATATGTATACACACACACACACACACACACACACACATATATATATATATATATATATATATATATATATATAACAGTAACAATTCATTTGAAGTTTGAATTTTCAAGAAATAACATATGAAACATACTTCCAATATAATTTTATTTTGTTACAAAGCTTAATAAAAAATAGTGTTCATCCTGTATATAGAATAATGTATATTCCTGTGTATAGACTAATGTATATAATGTATAATTATTAATCATATATTATGTACAATTTCATTCTCAAGATTAAAAGTTGTAAATACGATAGGATAGAGCTTCATATTCTCAAGAAATTTTTTGATGGGACTCTGCTTTTTTTTCGAAACAATGCTTTGTTGCCTACAGGATTGGTATATTCGCAAGAAGAACAGACTCGACACTCTTACGTTATTGAAAAGACATTTTGTGCAATGTTGCACAAATGTGTAAAAAAATTTGTTTAAATTTATCTTGACTCTCTATAATTTTCTTGCTAAGAGCATACTTTATTGAAATAAACTTTAAATGTAATGTGGCTTCCGAATGGTATCTTTCTCTTTGGAATTAAAAGAGGAAGACTCCATGCGGGAAACTTTATGTCTGAATAATACAAACTAACATGTATAAATTCATTCTCAAGATTAATAAATGTAAAATCTACAGGATACAGTATCGGTTTCTCCAAATGTTTGCAATGAGACACGTCCAGTGCGTTCCTTTTCGAACAGTCTTGTTGAATACAGTATTGGTGTGTCCTGAAGAAGAACAGACTCGAAATCCTTACGTTATTGGAAAGAGCTTTTGTGGTATGTTCCTTAAATTTTCCTTGACTTTCTCTATTTTCCTTGTTAGGGATATAGATACTCTAACGAAAGATAAGTAATGTGGTCCATGAATGGTAGCTTTTCCTTTTGAAATTAAAAGAGAAAGCTACCATTCGTCTAGGTTTATGTGCGAATAATATAAAGTACCATTAGGAACACATTCCTTCTCAAGATTAATAGTTGTAAAATTGGCAGGATGCTGGTGCATATCCTCGAAACGTTTGCAATGGCACAAGTCCACTGTGTTGCTTTCGAAACAGAACAATGCTTTGATTTCTACAGTGTTGGAGTACCTGCAAGTAGAATAGACTAGTCATCCTTACGTTATTGGAAAGAGCTTTTGTGTTATGTTGCTTAAATTAATCTTGACTTTTTATATTTTCCATGTTAGGTGGTATATTTTCCTTGTGGTCCGTGAATGGTAACTTTTTCTTTTGAAATTAAAAGAGAAACTTACCATTCGTGTAGCTTTATGTGCTAATAATATAAACTGCCATTATGAACACATTCCTTCTTAAGATTAATAGTTATAATATCGGCAGGATGATGCTACATTTCTTCGAAGCGTTCGCAATGGGACAAGTCCACTGTGCTGCTTTCGGAGCGGAACAATGATTTGCTGTCTACAGTGTTGGAGTACCTGCAAGAGGAACAGACTCCGCATCCTTACGTTATTGTAAAGAGCTTTTGTGGTAGGTTCCTTAAATTTTCTTTGACTTTTTATATTTTCCTTGTTAGGGGGATAGTTACTCTAATGAAAGAAAAGTAATGTGGTATATTTCTGTTTTGAAATTTAAAGTAAAAGCTATTATTTGGGTAAAAAAAAATATTATTATTCCAACGAGGTAGCACTTGATTTTATAGAGTTCCCTATTACCAAATTGCTAATATTTCTGGGCAATTTTATTATAAGAGCGCCATATAAGAGGCTAACACCAATACCTAGGACAAGAATGGCTAACCTGTTTGTGTTGATGTGCCAGTTAAATTATGGTTTTAAATGCCATAAGTACCTCTAAACTTTTACTCATTTCTGAACCTGCTTTTTATTGGCTATTAGTCCTGGAAAGAAGTTTCTTAAAGGTTATTTTCAGTGAATGTAAGCGAATAAAATAATTTAATGTGTAGCTGTAGCCAATAGTCACATATTTTTACCCTAGGATAACACGAACAAGGGAGGTGTGTCCTTGTTTCAGAAGTAAAACCCCCTGGTTTCTGATTGATACCTGGTGTCGGAGACCTGCCACCCCCAGAGGTATCTTTTAGGAACTTAGAAAACAATGCGACCACGAACCTGTTTTACATGCTCCAGCCATCATTAAGAAAATAAATGGCTAAAATAGTTCTAATGGAAATTCCTGGGGATTAGATGGTTAGGTTTGTTTTGAAGCGTTACGGTTTACTTTTATTTTGCAACACGAGGGTTTATTAGGCCGGAGCTTACTACGTCAAGCCGATTCTGAATAGCTACGAAAGTAGGTGATAATTGCCGGTTCTGCGGCAGAAGGCGCATTTGCGCAATATATTGCGCCTTCCAAATTGGGAAATGGCTAAACGGTGCAAGGCGCAGTAATTGCGCCTTCCAATCTCATTTGGCTATGACGTCATATTCCGTAACCTTGTACGGTGGTCAAACCGAAACTAATATTAGTGCTGTCCTCTATTAACATGTTAAGAAACTATATTTTATATTTTTCTGAAGTTTCAGTACTGCCATCTAGGGAGAAACTTAGGAACGAAGGTTCCTTTAAAAATAATCTTTATCAGTTGTCCGTCGCGGAGATTCGAACTCGGAACCCCGCGACAGGAAGCCAGCGCGTTAGCCCCGCGCCACTATCAGTTGAACAGATAAGCTCTAATGGGAATGCCTATCTCGAATAATTAAGGGAATTACAAAGATTTTTTTTCGGTCGTGGTGCCATCTGTGTGCTGGGGAGAGAACTAATTGTTATTATTATTATTATTTTCTTTTTCAAATTCAGGATACGAATCCTCAACTGGCATAGTAGTTTATGTACTGCGTTCTTAACCACTATGTCGGCGAAATATACAAAGTGGGAATTTAATATAGGTATAAAAGAGAACGCCTTTAGGATATTTCTTTCGCATGTGTCAGCACGACTTCATGTGATACCGTCTAATGGGAATGCCTACCTTAAACTTGGGGAATAACAATTTTACTTTTGCAACAGAAGTTTTTAAAACTTATAATTGCTTACTTACTATTTCCAAAACCTAAACATTTATTTAAAACTTTAACTGTTATAAAGTATTATTTCTACTTTTAAAACTATTTTATTAAAGACTAAAATTTTTATTAGGTATCATTTTAACATAAAAATTTAAATTTGTAAAAGATTTATGACACTTTTATTTTAAAGTTTAGAATTTTTATTAAAAAATTTAATTTTTTAGACTTTTACTAGAATTTTAATAAATTTAGAATTATTATTTATTTTATCCTAGAAGTTTCTATTTTATGAACTTTCATTTAAACCTTGCATTTTTAAACTTAAAATTTTACAAAACAAGGTAAAATTTCCAATACTTAGTATAAGTAGAAGAAATAAAATCGGCCATTTGATTCATTCTATTGAACTAATTTAGATATTTTAAATCAAGCACCTGAATTTTATTTAAATTAGACATTTATAAGTATTTACAAATGCAGTAAGGCCCTTCAATCTCCTTTTGTATTCTCAAAAGACTACATCGCATTTTGAGCATGTAATAAAAAAAATGGTGAAATTTCTAATGTTTATTGTAATATTATAAATTTTAAATATTTTAATGTTTCTAGGCACGGAAAAAATAGAACAGTTAACTCGTTCTGTTGAAGAATACTATAAAGCAATGCATAATATATATATATACATTTCATTCTATGGCGAGTATGTAAATATGAATAAAATCAAAGGAATAATCGCAAGATATTAAGTTATCCACACATATATTTACTTGTTAATTAAGAAGAAATATTTTTAAGAAGAATGAACCTAAAAGTACAAATTGAAGGTAAATCTCCCTAATAAAAGTAACTTTGCTATTATTTGCATATATTGAGGGAAATAACTTTTGAGAAGCTTCAAAACTGTTGTCAACATATCCTTTCAGAAGGAAAAAAAACCCAAACTATAACGTTATTATACAATTCACTATACATTACATGTTCGATTATGTACCTAAACTATTATTAAGTAATATCTCTTATCATGCATGCTAGATATTCACATATAGATAGTTAAATACATCATACAGATTTTAATAGACTATGTTTCTTAAGAATTTTAACATAATTTTCTTAAATTCTCTTTTGGAAAAAAAGCCAAAAGTAAACTGCATTGAAGGTATTTCAGTAAAGTACATTTAAGGTATATAATTATATATGAATTTATTTTAACACGTATTCTTTTATAGACATATTTCCCGTTAGTACTAGAATGAAATAAAAACTTCAATAACTGGAATTATATTTTAAAACTAAACTTTTTTAACATTTCATAAATTTATTTTCACTATTCATTATTAATTTATTTATTTTATGTTTATTTTCACTATTTTCTTTTCTATGTTTAGGAAAATAGAATACAGCTCCAAACATATAAGTTTTACAAACTCTTCCATACTATGTGAGCGAAATTCACGTACCTAATTCTTACAAAAGTATAATAAATGCGAGGGAGTTTACAAAATATTTGCATTTAAATTTTTTTTTTTTTTTTTTTTTTTGAAATCGTTAAAATTTATAATATAGAAATAAGATCGATATATTTTTCACATACGTTAAAACGTACTTTTTTTTACTGACAGGAAAACTCAGTAAAAACAGATAATTGTAATAAACTGCTAACAGACTGAACCTAATGTTAGTCCACATGTATGTTCTTTTTTACTCTTTCATTTTAACATCGACTTGAGAGTTGCTATATACACGTTTGCTGTGTTAGAAAGTTTTTCACCGCGGAGTTATATACATATTCGATATATTTAAAAGTTTTACATTCCAAAATTATACTAACTTTGAGTGATAAAGTGGATAGATGAATAATTTCCATATTGTAAATCTAAGAAAAACCTAGGATAAAATTGCATGAATACTGTAAAGTCGAATAAGTTTAACAAAAATCCCCCTATCAGGTATAGAACATGCTCTATGATAAATTTATAGGTATGAAGGAGTTTATTTGGTTGTAATAGCTCCCGACTCTCTGAGATATAATATCATAAATATCTTTAGTTAGGTGTAAACAATATTTCCGCTCTGATTAAAAAATGAACGAGTCGTAGTACATCAGTTGGAAAAGGCAGAGATCTCATAACCGATCGAGCTTAAAATAGGTTCGTGGTCCCAATGTCCTCCACGTTTTCAAAGGATACCTTTGAAATTGGTGGCAGGCCAAGTTTAGGGGGTCTTCTGCTTGGTACTTGCGTCTAAACGACCGGGATACATTCTTAAGATTAAATTAGTCTCCAGCCCTCGTGGTTCCGCGCTCAAAGGGAGGATGCGTTTAACCCTTAGCCATACATCAGTCAGATATTGCGACGGTGCCTATAGGACTTGGTGTTGGATTTCCTACACCTAGGGAAATGAGTAACAACAACTTCACATATAAAAATGTAAAATCTACCTAATGATTTCCCAAATTTAAACTGATGACTGTAAAATAATGTATAAAAACTGTAAAAGATTTTAATGCGGGATATTTCTAAAATGAAATTACATCGAAGAGCTTTAACACTAAATGTAAGAAATCTGTTTATAATCATGTTAAATTTTAAAGATAATATAAAACCTTTGCATTCCCCAATATAACGATACCTATTAGAAAAAAATATTTTCATTTGTATATTAAAAAGTTATACGCATAGGAATTTCCTTAAGGAAAACGTGTGAATTTCATACATTTTGACGTTTTCAATAAGATAACGATAACATTATCATAAATTTATTCTTCAACGAAATTGACTTTAGATAGTGAATTAAAAATAATAAAATAGATAGTTCAAGCTTTAGTTAATTATTTTTAACAATAAATCGACTGTATAGAATACACTAAACTTGTAAGACTTAAAGCATGTTTATAAAATTTCATATACTTTTCTTTAGAGTATATTTAAGGAAAAAAAATTCGAAGTGAATCTTCTTAACAATAAACCCAGTTGTGTCAATAAAATCTTGTATTCTCAAAGAGTCCATAATATTTAAAATATATTTCAAAATAATAAATTCGTTAACGAGGACTAATTTACATCGATGAACTCATTCGAATAACGGACATTATGTTATGAATACTTTTCATAACTATTAGAATAAAGATTGCTATATAGATTGTAATAAGCTTGTAAGATTTGGGGAAGGCTGTAAAAATAAGGCATTTTCAATACATGAATTTCCTATTCGGAAATATAGAAAACAATTTGAGTGTTAAATTTTATAGTGATAACCCAAAATGACTTAGATCTTTAAGGACAATTTTAGAAATCTACATCTCCAACAAAGTTTCGTATACTCGAAGACTAACTACATATGCATTAAACTAAAAAGATTTTGAAAACTTTATGAATTTTGGAAATTGTTATAATATTGTAAATTTCTATACTAGATAATAAATTTATAAGGTCCACAATGAAAAACTAAATTACATTATGAAAAGAAACAGTAAATACGATTATATGTAAAACATTCGAATAAATACTAAGAATACAAGATTGTATTTTTATATAATTATATACATAAATAGATCTGTATTCACAACTATTTTAGTTAAAGAGAAATTTTTTCGATAAGGAGGTGTAGTAGATATATTTATGTAAATAAAATAACCTCTAGAAAAATATTATTTAGTAAAATCTCAATAGCTCGATATAAAGATACAAAAATATCCACCTACAGTTTCTGAAAATAAAACTTCATTTTAAATGAATACTCTTTGAATATAGATATAATAAAATAAATTATAATTTACAAAAATCCTCTACTTTTGAAGAAATTTTATTTTATAACAACTTTTAATAATTTTGATTATACATTTATATGTATTTAAAACATATAAATTTTTTCGTTAAAGTTTGTATACTCATCCACTTTGTTAAAATGAGAATAAGTGTAATTTATATTAAACAGTTACAGTTAAATGTATAGAAATGGGGTTTTATTTTAAAGTAATAATACAATACTATATAATCTTATAATCTATCAAAAGGACCACTAAAGGTACTATATACTTTTCTATTGATTATCAAATCGATACTAAATAAGCTTATATTCATAGTATCAAACAAGGTATTATAGATGAACGAGAATATTTAAGAATAGAAAATATTGTGTTGTGCTAGCATTTTAAATGATAATAAATATAATTTAATTAATATTGAATATCATTATGAATATAATCATAGATACAAGACTATATAGTTGTGCATTTTAATCCTTAAAAAACACAAACATATCTATTTTCGTATAACTAACACATTCTTTTAAACTGTTTTATAACATAGACACAAGTAACAGGGAACGAATTTGATACGTGATTTAATATTATGTCCTATGTTGCAAATTCCCTGGTACATTAATATATATGTATTTATACTGGATACTCTATATCAGAGTTGAGTGACATGACACTAGTTGGCCCTATACACTTGTTACGAACTATGAAGTTTTGATATATCGTAACGTAGATCACACTGTGGTCATTATATAAAGCATTTATATCTAGACAAATTCCTATATTAATCTTTTATTTTTTTATCATCAGGTTTATACAACAAGATTAAAATATTAATAAGAGAATATTTTACATGTTAAGTTCATATTATTGTGACTGATCTAATGAACCAAAATTTTGTTTTTTTTATTAAAGATAATGAAAGAACATTATTGTTTGAGAAGATTTAAAATGTACATTTTGTGAATATAATTGGGCAGTTGATATGTATAGAATTGGTTACATCTTTCTATTTAATTAGATAAAAATTAGCTGTAGACTGTCTATACCTCGACTTTTACATATAGTTTTACAGTATAAATATAAATGTTATGCTGGTATATTTGGTAATTTATTGGTATGATCACAGAATGTTTATGTATATGTTATTATGTAGAGTATATAAGAATATAGTCTTTTAGTATACATGTATGTAATTTGAAACAAATAAAATCACTAAGATAGTTTTATTTTTATTTAGAATTTGTAAAAATGATACTATGTAATGAAATATGGATCTATATATATTATTTATTTTTTCATTATTAGAATAGTAGTATATTAGATAGTAAGCATATATTAATTATTACTCTTATATATCATTGTACATAAAATTTATTTACATCAGATAAATATAACAAATTAAATTTTCATGATTTTTATAATTTATGAGTTTTTTTTTGTTTTATTTTTTGTCTGTGGAGATCATTTTTGTTGAAAATAAATTAATGTAATTATAATATTTTAGAATATATCAGTTAAATCTTATATACATTGAGTCATACAATAAATATAATGTAAAATATAAATTTAGTAGAATTTATTAATAACATTATATTTTAATTATGGGTAGATTTTACTAATAATTAATGTTAATAGTTAGATCTTTTTTAAAATAGAATTAATGTTTCTTGTTATTTATTTTAAATTTGTTTTTTATATTAATTATATTTTTTAACATTTTGTTGATTTAGAATTTTTGATTTTATACATTTGTAACCTATGCTTCGCAAATGCATTTTACAGAAATCCAGTTAAGTATATTATGCCCAAAATGTATGAACTAGATAAATTGTGTTTATAAATTTCCTGGCAAAGAACGTTCTTAAAAAGAAAATAATTATTGGAAGAAAAGAAGGTTACGGTCATATTATTTTTGGAGTAAAATAAATTCTAAGTGAGAAAAAATTAAGCTAATGGAGAATATCAGTTTAAAAAGCCTTCATACGTGCAGTAAATTAGTAAATAAATTCGTATAAATAAATTGGGGTGTTTAAATATTGAATAATATTACCCTTTTCCATCATAACCAAATTACCTATTCTTCAGTAGTTTAAATAAACGTGCGAGTGTAAACTACCATTTTAAAATAAAAATTTGCTTGCATATCGTAAGCTAACTGGGATGCTAAAATTTCGGATAAAGATGCCTATTACAATAATTTCGTAATTAATTTTTTCTTAGCTAATGCATCCTATAGAAATGTAGTTTAAATGTACAATCTCATTAAAATAGGAAATCTGTCAATTAAGTGCAGTAAATAAAAAAATCATTTAACAGTTTTTTAAAAGCTTGCATGTGTAAATTTCATTTAAAAAATTATTTTTTATTTAAAAAAAGTTCTCATGCATAAATTGTGAGCTATTGTGGTGTTTGAATTTCGGATAACATTACCCATTGCCCTAATTTTCCGATTACCTATTTTTCAGTAGTTGAGAAAAACGTCCATGGGTGAACAACCATTTGTAAGTTTAAAAAGAAGTTGCTTAAACGAGATGCATCTAGAAAGTAAGTTTCCCTATTTAAAAGAAAAAAAAAAAGAACTCACACTTTCATGGACATATTTATTTCCAAAAAGTGCAGCAATGTTTCTGCCATTTTTCAACATAGCCACCACCATAATTGAGACACTTGTCGTATTGTGGGATCCACTTTTGTATATCTCTGTCGTAGAACTCTGCCGCCTGTGAATGGAACCAGCTTTCCTGCTCTCAGAACACCGTGCACATTCCTTTCCGTACCGACAGCATATGTTTGAATTTGGTCGTGACCGAAGATCCACTATGATGCCAATGCATTGACTGCTGCTTAGTCTCCGCGGTAAAGTGCGAAATCCAAGTCTCATTGCCCGTGACGATCCTGTCGAGGAACTCGTCGCCGTCGTCGTGATACAGTAGCAGAAATGTCAGTGCTGCTCTTAAGCGTTGAGTTTTGTGTTAGGTTGTCAGTTTCGGCTCATAGACCTCCTCACAGTGCAGGCGATGAATTTCAATTGGGCCAATGCTTTGTACATTCAAGATCACCGACCGAACCTTGCAGGCTGCGGGAGAAGCAATTAGAGTTTCCACTTTGGACCACTGTTAGCACGCAGCTGGCACGAATCGGGACTTGTCCAGATGGCATATGATTAATACGTCATAGATCTGTTACGCAAGCGCAATTAACACGGCTAATTACGTTTACTTTAAAGGGAAAACACCGAGAAACGTACTTTCTGGATGCTCCTCGTATATCGTGAGCTAACTTTTAATTTTTGGATAAGCTACTTAGTTCAAAAATTTCATATTTAGCTATTTTCCCGGTTAACGCATACTATAAAAATACATTTCCCGTATACAATCTCATTAAAATATGAAATACTCAACCTGTGTTTACAAATTTTCTGAAAAATATTGCTTTTTAATAAAGAATTGGTTTGTATGCTACTGTCTACTTTTATGCTACATAAGGAATAATGAGACCAGGACTTATGCTTAAAGCCGATTCCGAATGGCTACCGACATCCAGGCCGGCAGTCAGATATGAACTCTGGCATCCCAGTACCAAAGAGTAACGCCCTAACCAATCGGCCTTTTAAAGAAGGAAAATAATTTTGGTAAAAAAGACAGCTTTAGTCATATTTTTAAAAACAAACTTACAACTCTTACATAAAATCGTTTTCCAGTAAAGTGATATGCATTCACAAATTGTTCGTAGTAGTTCGATTTATTACTTTGAAGTTGCAAATATTTCCGCTTACGTAAGGGGCTTTGTCTAAAAATTTTTCCCGTGTACTCTCAACTTTTATCTTTACACACCAATGCAAAATAAAACTTCTGGAATTTGTACTTTAAATTAATTAAATCACCTAATTGTGTCCTGATTCAGTTTCTGTTAAGCCATTAGCAAAATTAAGGGGGAAATGTAAAATTTAGGATCATCTCAGCATCGTTATTTTTACTCTTGCGTAAGGAATCATGTTTACTGCCTCCTACTTTTAGTGACTTCGAATAATTTTTCATGATGTTTATAAGTCTTTCAACTCTTTTGATTAAGGAAATGAGATACTTTGAAAATTAGTCCTGTATTCTTAGAAAAAAATCCCGCCATTGTTAATTAGCTAATGAGACTCATAGCCTTCCTTTTCTGGCTAAATTAGCGATTTTCAGGAATTTGTTTTTCGTTGTAGAACTTATTCTTCTATTTTTAAACAATGTTTGTCATTCAAATTTCTCTCCACATCCTGTTGTTTTGCTAAAGTTATAACGTTCGAGCTGTATATAATGCTGAACGGCAGATATTGGGTTTCTGATAATTACAAATAACTTAATTTAGTAAAGTAAGGCTTAGGCTATAATGGAATAAGAAATATAATCTATTTTTTATAAGAGCAATAGCCGCTTCCTTCCCAGATTTAGGGTTTCCAAATGGAAGGACATGTTTATTTCACAAGTGAAATTTTTATTTTAGAATATATTATTGTAGTAATATGAAGAATTTTGAAAATAAAGTAAGACATTTTCATAAAATAAATAACACATACTATTTAAATTGAATGTTTTATCTAACCTATAGAAAACAAATATATGATTTTCTGAACCTGTGTTAAATAAATTTTCTGGTGAAAAAGGGTTTTAAAAAAAGAAAAATAATTGTTTCAACGAAAGACGGCTAGTACTGTTTAAAATAAATTCTATGGGAAATATTTAAATTAACCGAAAATCAGTATAAAAAGCCTGCAGATGTAAAATTTTCACATAAACTGGGATGTTTGGAATTTGGATAATATTATCCACAGCAAAAATTTCCCGATTATCTATTATACAGTAGTAGCAAAAAAACGTGCATCTGTGAACGACGATTTTTAAATTAAAATTTGCTTGTATATAGTCAGCTAACTGAGGTGTTAAAATTTTGGATAAAGATACCTCTTGATATAATTTCATAATTTTTCCTCGGCAATGAAAATTTTATCATCGGTATTAACAACAAATTCTATCAACTTCCAGGGTGTAGTAGAAATGGTAGTTTCATTCCTTTACTTAAATCCATTAATTAATGTGGCAAAAAAATTAAGTAGAACTTAACGATAATTTCAACGTAGCTAAGAAAACTTTGAATTATCCTTCTAAATGAATTCAACGCGATTCTAAACTGCATTCACAGTATTGTAACGATCCGTTACATGACCCCAAAAAGAACGAGGAGACCGAAGGTGACCTTTCGCAGTGGACTCACGATTAGCCTCTAATAGAACCAGGTGGTCTAAGCACCTTAATTGAAAACTGTTCGTTTCCGGCTCCTCATCGTCTGGGCATTGTAACCTGTTGAATGGAACGTGAAAAGAGTGTACATAATTAGAGTACACATTGCCGCCCATTAGCGGTTACAAAAAGGCCATTAAGTTGGTTAAGTTGATGGATCTGAAAAACTGCCACATCTGGTTACAAAAGAGCTGATCCGAGACTTGGGGGAGCAACCGCAAGATTACGTCACCCTGGTTCGGGAAGTTTTTCGAAGGACCGAGAAAAAAGGAGCTAGTGCCGCTATAAACGGCAGGACAGGACTAAAACGGGGCTTTTTGTTCTTCTCGAGGCTTCTACCTGCTAGAGCCTGGTCACTCGAGGACCGCTCGTATCTCCGTGTCTGGAGTTTGTTTTTTTTTAGAGACCGCCAGCGTCTCTTTTGCTAGCCAGTCGACCTTCGACTTGGGAATTCCTTCCCCGTTATCTGCTTATTTTTAGTTAACTTCTTGCATAGAAGTAGGCAGCCGAGAGTGACCTTGCTCTCGAATTTGGATCGACTTGCATCCTGAGATTTTCTTCACGAATCCCAGCGTGATACGCACTCGGTACTTCCGAACCTTGCTGTGAAAGCCAACTGGGCTAATCGACAGACGGAGTGATCGTGTCAGCATTAGTCCCGGCACTAATTAGTTCCCAACTCTTGTGATTGGAAGCCCTAGCCATACTGTTCCGGTAACCCACGCATCCTTGTGTGTACATATTATCTCTGTACGAGATCACTGAATGTTAAAATCCTACTGAATTTGTACATAGCTGTACATAATTTATTCTATTGAATAAAGTATTTAATCCAGAATACCTGCATTTCTAGCCTGTTCATTGACGGCCTCGCCTACTTTATTCCCAGTACGTTACAGTATAGGGAGACATTAGAGGAATATGAAGATAAACAAATTATTGAGCGTGTACCAGATAATTTTCAGACAAAAAACAAACCATTTTTTTTACTTGCCTCATAGGGGCCATTACAATTCTAGAAAATTAAAAATTTTGCTGATCCCGTCATATGACGGGCTATATACTAGTTGACTTATAATGTTCCTAATAACTACAATCTATGTATGCTGAGAGAAAAAGGCCACTCAGCAGAAAAATAAACTGAAGCCTTTTTTATTTCAATAATTTCAAAATGAAAGAATGAAACAAAAAAAAACTCTTCGAATAATGGTGCATTATAGTCACAATAATTATTAATACTTTTTTAGCTATTTACAAAAATATCAACTTTTGTTAGCGATGCTTAAATCATTAAAATAAAAATAAAATACTGTAAAAATGTTTGATGTTTAAGTTATAATAATCAAACATATCTCATGAAGATTAAGACCAAAATATATGATAGCTATATGATAGTTTATAAAATATTGATTAAGAAATACATAAAAGTAATACATCTGAAACATTTCAAAATTACTAATACATTACAAAAACCGTCAAACTGAGCGTGAAAAAAATATTATTTTTTAAAGTTTAAAATAAATGTGTATAACAAAAAACAGATTTTACTGCAATAAAGTAATGTTGTTGAAAATATCTTTTAATAGTGAAATGTATGCGCAACTTGATTTTTTTTTTTTTTTTCAGAACAAAAAGTTGTTTTTGGTCAACATATATCATTTTGAAGATGCCTAGTCATCTTGAGAAACATAATACTATTCAAGAATAAAATGTATTTAAATAAAAATCACTGTTCGAATTCATTTAAAAAGAAAGTGTTGTCTTACCCTCTTTTCTTTGTTTTTCGCTCTTGTTTTTCGCTCTTGTTTCCCAACTTGTTTGTAGAATTTTCTCCCGTTGCTTAGCAACACCGCAGGAGAGTCTCCAATTATACTCATTCGAAACATTAAAAGTCCCATCGCTTTAAGAAGAGAGTATCTTTGCACATTGGAAAGGAAAGGTTGCACTTAATATACGATTGTCTAAGACTAACTTCAATTGTTTTCAAAGAGGGTTATTCACCGTTTCGTATCGAGAGTATAGAAAATCCCGTGATGCATGTGTTTACATATTTGTTTACACCTTTGCTTACGGTTGATCGTACATACTCTCTCAATTTTATTTTATCATTTCCAGAAATGCTTCGCTCTGGTGCAGAATTTAGATGCACTAACAACGTTATAAAAGATATATGCAAGCATAAAATATTAGCTTTCATTGTTTTCCTTTAAAAAATCCTGAATGTAAACAATGGCCTACCAAGTTAAAATGGAAAGATTTCGTTTCTACTGAATATAGCCATTTTTGAACATTTTATTTTAGCTTATGCTTAAAATAAGGCGATTTCACGCAGCGGGCCACATCTCAACTTATGACAATTCTGGCTTTAGTTTCAAACGGAAGGGTAGTTTATTGTTTGTCT
The DNA here is from genome assembly GCA_032207245.1 of Pardosa pseudoannulata. NCBI lineage: Eukaryota > Metazoa > Arthropoda > Arachnida > Araneae > Lycosidae > Pardosa > Pardosa pseudoannulata. The sequence goes on from CM063504.1 coordinate 65,537,639, forward strand.
ATTGGCTATTGTAAACATGAAAATGAATAGAAAGGGCATTATAATAGTTCGTGACGTTGCGACAAATTGCTCTGCATGATTACGTATGTATTACGTGTGGTATACAAGCGTATAAAGCATTAGATGTGTTTATAGTATGTAGTATACAGGACAGGCAAAGGGTTGATAAAAAAGGATATTTTCCATTAAAATCGTGAAAAATAAAAGTATTATTATTAAACTAAATAATCATAAGTTATAGTATGTAAAATATATGTTATAAGATAAATATAACAAGGACCTTAATTTGTTTTCAATTGTAACAGTAATAATTACATTATAGGTAATTTCTTGTATTATTCTGTAACTGAAGCTTGAATTACAAGGATATGACTCTTCACCTGTAAAAATTTAAGCTATTTCACAAGATCGGACTTTAATAACTTTGCGCCAAGTATACGCTACTTTAATACAGTGGATTGTCCATGTGATTCATTTCCATCATTTATTTTCAATACAGACTTTTGAATATTTTCGAAAGAAAAATCATAAATTGGTAAAGGTTGATCAAAAATGGAAGAAGCCGTTTCAAATTATGTGCAATGTTTAATATTAAGGTAAGAAATTAGACCAAAAGTTTACCATTCACACCTTTCTGTGGGAAAGCGAGAAGGTGGTTATGACTAATGAAACAAAACTAATGAATCATAAAATGTTGAAATTTTATATTTAGGACTATTTTAGCATCTAGTTGTGCTCATCCTCTATTAATTACAATCTGCACTTCATTTAACAAACATTTTCAATATAACGGTCATTAATGCTGTAGGACTAACTCAAAAGATTAACTATAAATGTTCAAATGTTATAATTAGGATTATTATAATATCTAGTTGCGTTCCTCCTCTTTTGATTGCAATTTGATTCCTCACTTTATATAACTGAATGTTTAAATATAAAGTATATTAAGGCTTTGGGGCACAATTCAAAAACGATTAGCTGAAAATGCTGAAATTTTGTATGCAGGACTGTTATAACGTCTAGCTGTGCACCTCCCCTTTTGAATCTGCACTCTGTGCGACAAAAGATTTCAATATAACGTAAATTAGCACTGTGAGACTGATTAGCACTGTAAGAACTTAAATTTTTTATTTGAAACGATTGCAAATTCTAATTTTACTCTTATTCTTTTGTTTGCAATCTGTACTTAATAGATCGAATGATTTCAGTAAAATTTCAATTAACACTGTGAGACTTAAAGCAAAACTTTCAGTTAAGTCTCATTGTTAACAAAAACTGTGAAACTTATAACAACTAGTGTCTCTCATGTTTTATTACAATCTGCACTTTATATAATTAAAAAGTTAAATGTAGGTTATATTAACGTTGTGGGACATAACTCAAAGATGGTTAACCGAAATGATGTGTTTGGGACTGCTATAACATATAATAGTGCGCCAAAAAAATTCAATATAAGTGACTATTGCTAACAATCTGCAATACATGAAACTCTCAAATATCGCATTTGTAATAATGCAATTTAAACTGTTGAAACAATGCTTTCTCTGTGCGTTCTTAGAAAACAAAACAAGAAAAATCTACTAACTACAGAGAAAAATTTTGAATTTTTACTCTTTATTACTCACTGATGGGAAGTAAAAGAAATATGTAATCGAGAAATACTTCTGGTTAGGATGAAATGACGGATCCATATAACGAAATGTCTCATTTCGAAACAGAATTTTTTCTTTTGTGTAAAGAATCGAGATACTCTACCTTAATACAGTGGATTGACCAAGTGATTCGTTTCCGTCATTTATTTTCAATATAGACTTTTGAATATTTTCGAAAAAAATCACAAATTGGTAAAGGTTGATTAAAAATGAAAGAAGCTATTTCAATTTATGTGAAATGTTAAATATTAAGGTAAGAAATTAGACCAAACATTTACTATTCACACTTTTCTGCGGGAAAGCGAACAGGTAGAAAATGAAAAACACATGCATCACGTAGTTGTGGCGTGTTTGTGCATAAGCCTCATTAGTTTGCCTCAAAAATATAATCTACCATTAAAAATATAGTTATGTAAAACGTTACTGTTTCACCGGTTAAGCAGAGTTCGGTTATCAATAATAATAGCAATGGAATAGACGTATGTGACTGGTGCAATATAAAAATATATGTCCAGATGCCTTCGTTAAAAACAACTATTTATTGTTTAAACTCACTTCATATCCAATAAGTCACAAATTACCATGCACTGCTCTGTCACCAACATTTGCTACAGTTCTCAATACCACCAGCATGCATACATTATGTTGACATCTTCTTTACAAAAAGCATGTTTTTACATGGCAGTGAAACTCAAATAATTTGTATAAGAACATTATTTCAACCTGGTACCTGGAGAACGAATCAATGCGAATGATCATTAAGATGGAAAAAAATATGAAGGTCCTGGCATTCCACCTTGTTAACATCTTCACAGTCTGTATAAAAAATATTAAAATCATTTTTCCCTACATTTAAATATAAATGTACCTGCTGATTACTTAATAGATGTTTAACTGTAATTAACCATGGAGCAAGTTTGGTCTAGTTCCAGATACAGCTACACCTTGCTAACATGAAAATATTTAAAAATGAATAATAAAAGGTCAGATATTATTTATCGCGCTATTAACAATTAATTGTATGAAAATTAGTTTCATTGAAAATGCTTTCTCAGCACATGTATCCTATTTTGACTTTCCTCATCTTCTTGCTTATCCCTTTGATCTGAATCAGATCAGATCCAAGAGATTGTTCGCTTTAACACTTCGCGTACGGGCAACGTATTTTTACGTTTTTTACAGTCTGTTACTGGAGCGAGGGTCACTTAAAAATACATATTTAGTAAATTTGTGGTGGATACCCGCTAACCACCACAAATCTGCCAAATACGTATAATTATATGTATGTGTGACAGTATATGCGGGTTGCTTTGCAAAAGTTTTGCATTTTTTCTTTTCACAACTTATGATTGTCGAGATACTCGGTCTTTTGTTGCGTTATTTCGTCTTCAATCGAATTCCTAGCTCCAGAAAGTACAATTTGTGTTTTGTCAATTTGAAGCTTCATTTTTTATTGTTGAATTCAAAATTAATAAAAATGAGCAGTTGTAACAAAGATAATGATGAAGGAATACGCGCTGACAAATTATCGTACTTTAATTTTAAAAATCGTTTATTTTTGTGATTTCGTAAAAATATTGTGTTTTTTTTTTATTTTGTTAAATAATCATACAGTATATATTGAAGTGTAAAATAAAAAAAGTTTCGCTCATAAAAACAAAGTAGTTTTCGATTTACTGCTATTTTTCTGAATAACTAAACTTTCGCGCGATTCACGAAAAAATGCCCGCTGCACGCGTAAGTTGTCGGTGAAGTATACCAGCATGCCAAGTGTTAAGTACATCCAAGAAGAAAGTAGATCTCCTCAAAAGATCCCCTCGTACCAAGTTATTGCAGTTGATCAGGTGTCGTGCAATGGCCACTTCAATATTACACTTGGTGCAAACAGGGAAGTTCCTTATACCGTGGGAAAGCCCGAGGGTTAATGCCCTGAAATCAGTCGAGTCAACGCTGTTTGGTTCCTGTCACCCTCAAAAGAGTTTGAAGTATCAGAACCCTCATTAGAATACCATGAATATGATGGTGGTCACTTCAAAGAGATGTTTGCAGAAGCCTTACTTTTTGAATGTAGCTCGAGATACAGCAGAGAATTACCAATAACCTGAGTCTTGGTAGAGCCCTCGTTCTCTAGTTTATCTGTAAAATCATTACTTTTAAATTCACATGATGCCGAATCCATTGTAGATGGAGGATACTAGAACTGAGCAGAGTCTTGAGTTTTTCTCTAATCCTAATTCCCTTTTGATCTGTAATAAGTTTCCATTTTTTTTTTAGATATCGTATTGCACATCGGCTGTCCGGAAGGATCCAGATTTCTCCGAACAAACATATCTTTGTAACACAATCCAGTGCCGTGTCAAGGGCAGCCAATTCAGAACTAAAAATGGAGCTGTAATCTCTATTCCTACGTTTGAAAAAATGCTTAAAGTCTTTATGTGCGTGCATATGTGCATCCGTAACTGCATATTTTGCATAAATGAAAACAAATTAATCACAAAATGTTAAAATTTTATATTTAGGACTATTTTAGCATCTAGTTGTGCTCCTCCTCTTTTAATTGTAATCTGCACTTCATTTAACGAAAATTTTCAATATGACGGTCATTAATGCTGTAGGTCATAATTCAAACGATTAACTATGATTGTTAAAATGTAATAATTAAGATTATTATAACATCTAGTAGTGTTGCTCCTCTTTTTATTACAATTGATTCCTCACTTTATATAACTGAATGTTTAAATATAAAGTATATTAAAGCTTCAGGACATAACTCAAAAACGATGAGCTGAAAATGCTGAAATTTTGTGCGCAAGACAATTATAACTTCTAGCTGTGCACCTCCCCTTTTGAATCTGCTGAATCACGCTAGTTCTAACGTGCATCAAAAATTAAAGAAAATACAAGGTTAAAATTAAGGGTGCATGCGCCAGTAGTAAAAAAACTTAACAATTTAATATGGAGAATTGTACAGGAGCTGAAAGATGATGTGCACTACGTTATACATGCTGTATATGAACAATAGTCTGTATGGTTACATTTTTAGTTTATCGCCAAGTGGCGGCGCCAAAGTAGTAGAAAGTCTTTAGTGCTGATTTGGAGCTGTGATGCCGCTGCACTGCACTCCGTGTGAAGAAAGATTTCAATATAACTTAAATTAGCACTGTAAGACCTGAATTATTTTATTTCGGACGATTGTATCTTCTAATTTTACTCTTATTGTTTTGTTTGCAATCTGCACTTTATAGATCGAATGATTTCAGTAAAATTTCAATTAACACTTTGAGACTTAACGCAAAACTTTCAGTTAAGTCTCATTGTTAACAAAAATTGTGAGACTTAACTGAAATTTCTTATTTCAGACGATTATAACAACTAGTGTCTCTTATATTTTTGTTACAATCTGCACTTTATATAATTAAAAAGTTAAACGTAGGTTATATTAACGTTGTGGGACATAACTCAAAAATGGTTAGCCGAAATAATGTGTTTGGAGAACAGTTATAACATCTAATAGTGCACCAGAAAAACTCAATATACCGTATTCATGCGAATCTAATACGCCATCGAATCTAATGTGCATCCCCATTTTAAAACTTTAAATAATTAAAAAATTATTTGTCAGCAAATGTAATTCGCATTAATGGTAGGAGGAATTTATTGAATCTTATTTTATACAACAATGAATTTTTATATAAACTATCAATCAATGGTATGATAATTTTATTTAACTTTAGATACCATATTTTATACAACAATGGATTTGTACATAAAGTAGCTTCCAGACAAAGCATTGATAGTGGATTGGAGAGCCCACCGGAACATTCCCATACATTTCGGTGCCAGCAGTTTGTATCTTCTATGCAATAATATGTCAACGGTAAACGTAATCGTGAAATACAGTAATCCATTGTTATGATTTAAATTTGGTTGACGTCATCGGCGAACTGCTGACGCACTCGAATCTAATGCGCACCCCAATTTTGAATACTACATTTGACCAAGAACGATGCGCATTAGATTCGTGTAAATAAGGTAAGTTACTATTGCTAATGATCTGCAACACATGAAACTCTCAAATATCCACACATGCATATGCATTTGTAATAATGCAATTTAAACTGTTGAAACATTACTTTCTCTGTGCGTTCTCAGAAAACAAAACAAGAAAAATCTACTAACTACAGAGAAAAATTTTGAATTGTTACTCTTTATTACTCACTGATGGGAAGTAAAAGAAATATGTAATCGAGAAATACTTCTGGTTAGGATGAAATGACGGATCCATATAACGAAATGTCTCATTTCGAAACAGAATTTTTTCTTTTGTGTAAAGAATCGAGATAATGTTGTCATAATTAAGATGTCTCAGGAAAGATATCGTGTTAAGTAAAGTATTTTTATGGAAAATTTATAAAGTGAGAAAATATTTAAAATATTAATTTTCATTGTTTTCTATTTTACATTGGAAAATAACTTTTTTTCTTGAAATACTTGAATAAAATGAAAACTATTTTTGCAAAACTAGAGCTGTTACAAAGTAATTTTTTAAAAATGTTTGCTATATGTAGCAGAATTTTTTGTTTAAGAAAATGCAGTAATGATTAAAATATTGGGTCTCAGACATGATGTTCTCTTAAGTAAAATATTTTTTGCAAAAAAACCATTCCAAAATGTTTAAAATTTTAATTTCTATTGTTTTCAATTTTATTTTTAAAAATAAGAATTTTTTTTAAAACTTGTATGAAAAAAAAAATTATTTTAGGACATATTTCCATCTTTTTTTATTGCCGATGCAAAATCAATAATGCTTGTAAATTTCGAAATCTGAAGACCGATTTTTTTTTTTTTTTTTTTTTTTTTTTTTTTACAATGCTTTTTTTCACTCGAGCAAGGAAGTAAAATTGACCATTTATAGCCTTGGAGAGCCAAACACTCTAAATACGTTGATTTACACAATGCAAATAAAAAAAAGAAAAGAAAAAATAAATTCTTCATGAAGTGTGGAAATCTCACACCGTAAATTCGTAGCATTTGAACAGTGGAACTCTTTTTTAAATCGAATTCGCAGTAATGCCACAATTAAAATCCAGTAATAAAGTTGTGTTGAGGAAAAAAAAGGAGTATAACCTGACGAAAAAGAAAATTAAAATTCCTACTTGAAAAATTTCTTTTATTAACAAAAACTTCACCCATTTCTCCCTTTTAAGGAATAGAGAACGGTTTTTCGAGGGGATTGAAAAAACGGGGGTAAGATTGCGCAGCAGGTCAGCGTTAAAGAATGAATATGGGATAGGAACGTGTGGGTAAAAATCCCCCGCATTGACAAAGTTTAAACGCAATTATAGAATCTGAAAAGATTTAATTTATCCCTATAGAATTCAGATGTTTTCTACAGATCAGTTTCAATGGAGTACTCTTGGGACAAGTCTTCAGTAAAGAAATGAATATAATTATGTTTAGAATTATTTTTTTTAATCTGTAAGTTTTTTGTCAAGTGTTATTTATACAGAAATATCTATAGATTACAAAAACAATTTTTAAAGTGAATAAAATTTGATTCCGAAATTAAATTCTGTGTAAAGCTTAAGCATAATTCGCATTGTTAATTCTTTAACCGTTTTGGTTCTAATGCGTATATAAGTGTCCAGTGTCGTATCTAGTATGATGCGGGCGAGGTGCGGTCTGCACCGGGTGACACATGTTTTGGGGAGGCATTTTTTATATAGTAGTTCAAAAAGAGAAAATTTAAAATTGTTTCGTTTATAAATGTCCAGTGCGTATCTCTAATGCGTATATAAGTGTCCAGTGCGTATCTCTAATTCGTATATAAGTGTCGAGTGACGTATCTAGGGTGATGCGGGAGGTACGGTGCGCTCGGGGTGGCACATTTTTGGGGAGGCATTTTTTATATATTAGTCCAAAAAGAGAAAATTTTAAATTTTGATTTTTATAGTAGCCTGAAAAGTAAAATAAAATGATGAAATTAACAACATTGATAAGGTAAAGATAAAAGAAAGATAAAGGATACAGATTTTAATCTGTACTAGAAAATACAAAACTTTGGAAAAGAGGTTTGGAAAAAGCCCTTTTGATCTATTAAAATTTATTCGAAAGTGTAGCTTGGATAATTCCGTACTTAACAAAGAAATTTTTGTCAGAACTTTTTTTTTTTTTTTTTTTTTTTTTTTTACAATTGCCGTCAGTGTTGCTAGTTGCGAACAGAACTTCTCTAAACTGAAGTTGATAAAATATCTTCGTTTTAAAATAAATGATTTAAGATTAAGTGATTTAAAATTTAGCAATAGTATCCATAGAACAAAATATTACAAATAAAATAAATTGAGGGCATTATATACGAACTTTCAACTAAGAAACCTAGAAAAATAAATATATAAGTTTACTCGTCACCTTCACATCGTGCATTACGTTCACTTATTAAAAAAATGCAATACAGGTTATTTATAAATATAAAATAAAAGATATTTTCTCGTGTATTTTTTCTGTAAATTATGTGGAGTTACATGGTTTACTCATTAAAAATTATTTACATAAATTTATTGAAAAAATCCACTATTTAGTTGATTTAAAAGGCTAGGGAAAGGTTATAGGTACGCCACTGTACGTTCCAGATATTAGATTTTATTCCCTATCGGTAAGGAGACTAATTTTTTTTCCAGTGAAAAGGAGGAAATGATAAAGGTGGACATAAGAAAATTAAATAACTGCTGTCATCTTTCAGTTGTGTAAGAAGTCGATAAAGTTACTAATTCATCGGTAAATATCGTTAGTTTATTTTTTATCAAATAACACACTATCCCTGTCGGTAACGAGACCAATTTCTTTTCCAGTGAAAAGGAGGAAATGATAAAGGTGGACATAAGAAAATTAAATAATTGCTGTCATCTTTCAGCTGTGTAAGAAGTCGATAAAGTTACTAATTCATCGGCAAATATCGTTAACTTATTTTTTTTATCAAATAACACACTATCGCTATAACAATAGAAAACAGCAACTGTTGTATTTCGTGAAGCATTATTTTATCTTCCCGACTGCAGGCAAAGTTAGTGGCTGTCCGGGTCCCTCAATTCTGGTAGCGTCTGGCTGTTGAAGGATGTATAACAAGAACAAAACAATTTATTCTTGGATAAATGAAAATATTTCGAACGTTTTCCAAAGGAAAACGTTGTAAATAATAATATAAAGTTAAGGAGCATGAGTTAAGGTAAAAATTGTTACCAACAGCAAAACGGAAAAAGCTTTAAAATAATTTACAAAATTACATCTATAATTATTAAAATATTTCTGGGTCAGTTTTAAATTAATTATTTACAATTAAATTGATTGTGTGTTTAAATTTTGTATTAATTATGCCGTTAAGTTAGAATAGTTTTCGCGTATTCTTGGATACGAACATTTTCGTTTTATTTAATAAATCTTTAAAAAATAAACTTTATTAGCAAAACTAACTCTTTCGTGGAAAGTTTATGATAGTTTTCATGTTTTTTTTTTTTTGTTTTTTTTTTGTCAGTTTACATATACAATTTGAGAATGTTTAAATATATAATAATGGTCTAAAATTTCCAATACAAACACAGGAGGGTCGGATTTTCCTATTTCTGAATAGAATCGATCTTTTCATACATTCGCAAATCCAAAGGGATTCTTTCAATATGTCTTCCAAATGATTCATTTTGTCTAAAATTGCTTCAGATTTATCATTTGTAAAATGGACATACTAAATATCATTCTTCTAGCTTATTTTTGATTTACGAGTGAACAAAAACATATTTTCGAAAATGCCTTTATTCGGATTTTTCGGTCTCAAATATGTCAATATTTATCCAAATCTCAAATTTGTTTTTTACTATTACAATAACTGTTGTATGGGCATATCGCATGGGTCAGTGTAAGAATTCTCTTACTATTACAATACTTTGTCAATTTCATTTCGTACGGGCAAAAGAACCGTTGTAATGTTTATCAAATATCTTGTTGAGATTTTATGTGGAAAAAAATCTATTGCCCTAACTAGGAACAATAAGCAGTCAAAAAATATTTCCCTTTCAAAAACGCCAACGAAGCTTTTTGTTAAAATATTTACTCTTTAACAGACAATTCTGAAATAAGCTGTCGGTGCAAACTCAGTCATAATTAAAGTAGGAGAGAAAGAGTAGACTGTAAGGAGAATGCAAATACATGCAAAAGTAAAAAAATAAATAACAATAAAAAAAACCCGAAAATGTTTGCACATTTGAATTTCGCTCTTTTTTATTTACATTTCGAAAATATTTCGCCTCAACTTTCCCTTTCTTGGTTGCAAAATGTTGTTTATCAAAAAAATTTTAAATATTACAAAATTCATTTCAGAAAATGGATAACTATTTGGCAGAATGCAAAGATGATAACGGGGAGAGTAGGGATTGTGGTGTTTTAGGCTCTAATTGAGCTCGAAAAAGGATAGCGAAGGCCTACGTACAAACTAAAGATCTTTATTAGAAACACAATGTTGAAGTTATGATGGAGACAGATGAAAACGATGAAGATGATGAGCAGGATAGAACCTTCATGCAGGCCCAATAACCTAGCCAAAATATTTTTTGGAGGGAGGGCCCAAAGTCTTGACATAAAATACAGAGAAATTTCAATTGCATACAGAAATATTCATTACACACTCATACAAAGTACATACAGACATACATACAGCCTTATATATATAGCCAGAGTTTTGCATGTATACATAAATACCTGATAAATTAAACCGGAAATGATCTATGTGATATTATGGTATCTAGACAAATAAACTGCAACCGTATTGCGTCTTTTGATTTAGGTTCTAATTTTTACCAGGTTTAAATATGCCTTGTAAATACTGAGCATATTTAATTAACGATCCAGTATTTTCCAACCGAGTTCAAACTAAACTAATTTGATGAATAATTAGGAATTTTTTTTAAAAAATGGAGAAAAGAACAATAACATACCTTTTTATTTTATCAAAATTACACACCTTGTATAACGACAAAATTCGAAAATAGAATGTCATAATCAGTAACTTATAAACTGCCATTTTATATTAGTAAATTGTTTCTTCGAGGTTTTAAGACCAGCTTGTCCGGACTTTTATCTGCATTTATAGTTATGCCTACATGCACCGAAAATATTCTATTGCGAAGAAATGTTTTTACTCTTTTCATTTCTTTTTACTCTTCGCACATTTTAATATGCTCAAAAAAGTTTTGCAATGAATCATTAAAAATATCTCGGGAGGGATTCAGACATCCCATACCCCCCCCCTCTTCTCCTCCTGTATATAAGCCCTTGGACAAACCGGAGCTGGCCAGTGGGCCGAAGTTTGTCCATCCTACCCTAGGGTCTAATAAACAAGTAAAATGAAAAATAGTGTAACGTCTACCAGTTTTATAATTACATTCGATTTTTTTTAATCTTCTACTGATTTTAAATTAGATTACATCGGAAAAAAATACTTATATACTTTGACCTTATTGAGTTTAAGTGTATGTACCGATATACAATATATATTAGAAGGTAAAGATGATGGGTAGATTGATTTCGCTTTATGAATACTCTGGTGCTGGATACAGGGCCTTAACTAGGGCGTAAAAAAGGGTTGCATATGCCACGGTCTCATCAGGCCTAGGGGTGCAGCACTGTAATAAAAATGAGATCCAAAAAGAAAGATTCAATCCGAGAAGAAATAAGAAAAAATTGAAAAATAATATTTTTACTATGAAATTCGATTTTATTTTTAAATTAGAAAGTATTTAGAAATTATTTTTTTATGAATTTTCTTATTTTTTAAAAATGTTATTCGTGGAAGAAGTTTTCGGAGTTAGGCAAAATTTTATACAGTCACATAAGTCCGATACAACAAACCCGGCATACAAGAGAGAAAATATCATGCTTAATAAATAATCTAATAGTTAGTAATGTATAAATTAAATATGTGTTTTATAACTGTATGTTATTCGTGGTAGAAATATTCGTAGTTAGGCGAAAATGTATACAGTCACATAACCCCGATATAGCGAACCCGACGTATAACGAGCAAAAATTTGAGTCCCACCATTTTCTAGAGACGAAACTTGTTATAGATTCTTACAAAATGTTTACCAAACACTCTTAAAATATCTTAATATAAATCCGGGTATTCGTTTTAAATTTTGAATTTATTAAAGTTATTAAAACTGAATTTAAATTTAGAAATACATTAATATTTTATGAAAATTTAACGTACAAATAAAAAATATTCCCCTCAAATAAACTATTTCAAAAACATAATGCCTTCAGAGTGTTCAAAAATATTTTAAGTAATAATAAAGTTAAAATAGGAGAAAAAATTAAATATTAATATATTAGGAACATTTTAAGAATTAACAAAATATTTTTTTAGTTCATTCTGAATATATGATATAGAAAAAAAACATGTTAACATATTTTCCACTATATTAGAGGGTAGAGGTGCAAGTCAGTTTTTTTGACACGGGTGCCAAAGGATCTATTTACGGACTTGGCTGGATATCTCTACAAACCTTAAGCTCATTGCTAAAAACCGCCATCCAGAATAAGATGCCAATTTTATTTGTGAACGAGATCAATAGATGACGCTAGTGAACATAGTTGTTCGTAGAACATAGGTATTAAGGAAAAAATTTCCAGGTGTTTTTATTTCTGAGCTTTGATATAATTTTTGCATACAGCTTTATACACCTACATAAAAATAATTCATACTAATGACTTTGCTTTTATTTTTTATTTATTTATTTATTTTTTTTTTTACAATGTGCTAAAATTTTAATGCTCTAAAATTTGAACAAATTAATAGGAAAAATTTCCTACAAATTTTCAGTTTCTCGACTTCCCATATGTGAAAAGAACACGGTAGAAAGAAAATGAACGAGAAAGGGAAGTTTCCCTGCATACGCTAAGAGGCTGGAATACCGAAAAACATTATATTTAGAAATAAAAATTAATAAAATACTCTCTATATTTTTGCCTCCAAACGAAAATCCAAAAAATGCTACTTCTGATTTTAAAAATTGTGTTTAAAATAAATAAATATTTTATTGGTAGGAAAACTTTTGTTCAGTGTTTGGCACCGCTCCTTGATTTTGGTGCCGTTGTTAACTGATTACGGTCTATGGCCAGCTAGCTCTGTCAGAATCATTCAAATATTTTAAATTAGACAATGCGTATTTGACGTGAGCACATTGATAACACACTAAGGCCTTTTTTAAGAAATCAGACGCCCTTAAAAGAAGCAGGCAAGAAGAGGAAATCAACCCGTTTTCAACTATAGTGGCGACACCTATTACTTTTTAAAAGAACTAATTACAGTTTTGAGGTAATACACAGATAAAAATTTAAATTGGTGATAAAATTAAACAAAGAACGTGAATGCATTCTTTAACATTTTCGTTTAGATTCATATTATTAAAATAGAAAAAAATCGTTTCTTTTCATTAGATACAATATATATAAAGACTCTTTTAAATCTTCACGAAATAATATTTTTAAATTATTACAACTAATTATTTGCACGTGTTAAAAACTTTGAGGAAATGCATTTTAATGAGGGTGTTACAAGACTTTAAAATGTTATATTTTTCTCTTAAAAGAATTAAAGAATCTTGTATTATTTTGTATCCTGTAATTAAGCTATATAACTGGCAAGTGACTTCTCTAACAAATGAATAATACATTGTTTAGAAAATGAACTTTAATTTAGCAGTTTATACTGAATAGAAATGTTAAAATCTTAAAGATAAAGAAATAATGATATAAATATTGAAAAGTTTGTTTTTTATGTCTAAAAACTGATAGTTGATTGTTAAAATACCAGCTTAATACATTATTTATAATCGTGCTTAGTGACATTTTGTTTAGTAACTGTTAGATTTCCAATATCAAAAAAAGAAAAAAAATATTTCAATTTACGAGCAAAATAAATAAATTTTAAAAAAGTATTGTTTCCAATTATTTTTTAATTTTGTTAGGGAAATCAATTTTTTTAGAAAGATTTATTTTTGTGAAGAATATTTCCTTAAAGGCTGTGCTTTAAACAAAAACTTTATTTATTTATTTATTTTTCGCCTATTCTATGTAAAAACACAGTTGGTGTTTATCCACATGTCTGGGAAGATTTTGACTTTTTTCATGAATTATAATTTAAATGTTACAATAAAAACGGGACTGGCATTAAATAGGAATATGGTTTAAATATTGTCTTTAGATGTAAGGCAGCAATTAGAAATTGGGTGTACAAAATAAAATATTTGAGAATTCATTTTCATAAATATTAAAATAGCTTAGTAAAATACTCTTAATTTAAACAAGTAAAAGCAATGAATAAAATAATAAATTTATGAATCCTCAAATTAAGTGTGGGAAATCCCCCGGCGAACTAACTGTAACCGTTACGAACGAACTCAGTGTCGGTGTCAACCGCGAATGTGTAAATAGTCGAGATGAACTCTCGCTAGCCTTTCCTTTTAAATGTACATAGTTTTCTGTAATTCTTTTTAAATGTATATAAATTTTATTCTTTCTTCACCAATGCATTCGAGCCATTTAATGCCAAACACGGAATCAAGGTGTTTATGCAAGAACAATAACAGCCCGGCCCGGAACAAATAGACGAGAAGCAGCACCATCGGAATTTTGGAGGTAAGGCCTCTTTGTTTTACCTGTTAATTTAATTGTGCTGTATTCTCTTGTGGTCTTTTACGACAACTGGCATCCCTGCCGGGACTCGGGCTTATATTGAAAATTATTGATTTTTAAACACTTTTGAAATCGAAATCGAAACTTTGTAGTTAAAAATGGCTGATGATGAGATTGCTCGAACAAAAAAGAGAAGGGGAATAATAAGAACGTCGGTTACTAAGCAGATCAAAATTATAGAAGCCGAATTAAGCAAAGAAACAATTTTGGACACTTTAGAAGAATCTTTAGAACTTTTGATTGAACACGCTAAAGAACTAGAATCGCTAGATGGGGAATTGCAGAAAATTATAGATCCTAAAGAAATTGACGCGGACATAAATATATCAATCGAATATAAGGAAAAAATAATTACTTGTAAATTTAGAGCTCGAAAGAAAATACACGCATTATCAGAATCGAAAACGAAATCTGCCAAAATTACACTCGATACCAGTCTTAAGAATTCATCCCCTATATAATAATAGCCTAAGGTGTCTGTCGGCAAATTTTTGAAGCGGTTGTACCTGGAACGGATCCAGGCATCCATATTGAATTTTTTATGAGTTAGGGTTAGCAAAATTCAAAGCGAGTTCGAAATTTAAGCCTTCCCCCCTTTTCTAGCGTTTAATGCTATTATTTCAAGCCTTATTCCCCACCCCGTTAAAAGCAGGAGATTAATTTTATCATTTTCGATACCATTCATATATACCACCAAATAATCACTGTCAATATTAAAACCTCTGCTCTTCATCCTATCATGTAATATGACAAGATAATCTAAAGCTGGCAACTAACATACGGTCGGTAAATAGAAAGAGTTCTCACCAGTTCATGTTTAAAGTAAAATCAAATAAATTTTTATACTAAAATCATTGTTAATAGGATGACAAGGGCGAAGCGTAATATTTAAATTTATATACTCTTTTAGTTCAATTGTCATATGCTTTAATAAGGACGTCCTTCATGTAAAAGCGTGGCATGATGGTTAAAGTCTCTGCCCGTTTCATTTTCGTAACAGTCGAGTTGAAGGTTCTGTCCCCGACGCAACCTAATTCTATATGTCTAATTCATTTTATATTTTTTGCTTTCTCTTTTAAATTCTTTTTCCTAAAGCAGTTTTATTATTTTTAAATTTCTTTTATTATTTTTAAACTAAGGTTTTCCTTGAGCCCACATCTTTAAACCAATTACATTCCGCAGTGGTCAAAAGATCTATGAGTGGATCGAGACAGTCTCACTTGCGGCCTCTATTTACTAATATATTAACTAAAAGTAATCAAGTGATTTTGTATGATCTTGGACAGTTTTTGTATTTATTTACATTTTTGACAATATTTTAATTTAATTTTCTATTTTCGCCTTTTTTTATTTTTGCTTGTATTTTAAATTTTTAAATTTCATTTTTGTTACTTTTTGTCGTTTTAAGTTTATAAAATTATTTTTTGCTAAGAAATGAGCTTTAGAATGTTTGCTTCATTTCTAATATTTTATTTACATTTTTGACAATTTTTAAAATTAATTTTTATTTTTACTTAATTTTTTTTATTTTCATCTTTTTTTTTAAATTTTTAAAATATATTTGCTATTAGTTTTCTATTATAAACTTTATACCTCAAGCTGTCTATAATGGGAAGTAAACAGCCTGGTTTTTAAAAATAAAACATTGTTTAAAAAAATGTTATTCAATATAATAATGTAGAAACTTACATTTTTCTATCAAAGAATTTTCAAAAGTTTAAATTTTACTATTCCTTTTTATTATAAATATGACCCTTTTAGTTAATATATTAGTCAATAGATGGCGCCAACGAACCAAGTAATTTTTTTCTGATACTGTAGCTGAAATTTGAATGTCATCGAAATTTGAATACCGAAATTTGAATGTAAAGAGACATCCATTTTGAACTCTTGATCAATCAGGGTTAGGAAAATTCAAAGAGAGTAAAGTTTTATACGAATAATTTTTAGTCAGCCTGATTGTAAAATGGAACAACATTTATTAAATATAAATGGTAAAAGGGTTCCCTTTACTGTCGTTCCAATAGTTGGGGATGGATCATGTTTATTTCGATCGCTTTCTTATGTTATGTTTGAAACACAGTCTTTTAGCAGTGGCATTCGAAAACAAATTGTTACTCATGTGGTACAAAATTGGGATCATTTTAGTATTATGTCACATAATGAACAGGGGCATAATTATAGTTCGGCTGCAGTTTATTTTTCCAAAATGTCACGATGTTCAACTTTTGGAGGATTTTGCAAGTTGTATGCAGCCGGTGAAATTTTTAAGTGTGTTTGAGGTTTACCTTGATTGTAGCCTTTATTACAGTTTTGAAAGTGAGGGAAACCCCACTAAGTGGCTACGCTTTTCCAATGATTTGTCAAGTGGCCATTTTGACGTTTACGTTAATTCTGTGTCAAATTCAATCCCCTGTATAATAATAGCCTAAGTTGTCTGTCCGTGAATTTAATGTACCTGGAATGGGTACAGGAATCCATATTGGATTTTTTATGACTTAGGGTTAGCAAAATTCACCGAGATTTCGAAATCCACCCCATCACCACTTTTTGGACGTTTAATGGTATTATTTCAAGCCTTATTCTTCCCTGTTAAGAGCAAAAGATTAAATTTATCAATTTGGATATCATTCATATATACCACCAAATAATCACTGTCAATATAAAAGCCACTGCTGTCTATTCTATCACTTACGCGACCCTCATATATTCTAATTAGTTTCTTCACCATGTGTAGGCATGGCAAGCTCAGTAGAGTGTCTGCCCATTTGCTTGTCGTACTCCTTGGGTTAACGGTTCTGTCCCCGAAGCTGCCAAATTTTTCTAAATGTAATTAATTTAATATATTCTTTTTTTTAATATATAAATAAATTCCTATTCCTAAAGTTGTTTTATTTTTTTAAAAATAAATTTTTACTATTTTTTTTCAACTTTTTATGATTTTTATTATGTTAAATTCACGTATTTTGTACGGATGTCCCTGGCCCCATAAACATTTCATTTTTCTATCCTTAAATTTTCTTCTCGTCTATTTCTGTGTCCTTTCACCTTTTAGCTGTTAATTTTTCTGCTAGCCTTCATTTTTGTGTTTATTGAAAGAAATCTCCGGATTAGAGGGCTCGGCCCATGCAATCAAGGCCCATACCTACCGAGGTGATAGTGTCATTCCTTTACTTCCATTAATTAATGTGGCAAAAAAAAAACTGAAGAACTTAACGATAATTTTAAGGTAGCTAAGAAGACTTTAAATTATCTTTCTAAATGAATTCAATGTGATTCTAAACTGCATTCACAATATCGAGAGACTTTAGGGGAGTATGAAGATAAACAAGTTATTGAGCTTGTACCTGATAATTCTCAGCCAAAAAACAAATCATTTTTTACCTGCTTCATACAGTACTTGACAATTTTAGAAAATGAAAAATTTATTTATTCCGTCATATGACGGGCTATATGCTAGTCATTAGAGAATGAGTTTCGAGATAAAATGCAGATTACCCAAGCTCTCTATTCAGAAATTTTACGGCGAAATAAGGCAATGGCTTAGTTTTTGGAATTCATTCGAGTCTGCGATACACAAAAATTCATCTTTAGATAAGACAAGTAAATTTAATTATTTGAAGGCCTATTTGGGTGGAACTGCTCTTCATACTGTTGAAGGTTATGCTATAACGCCGGAAAATTATGACAACGCCATTTCTTGTCTAAAAGAAAGATTCGGGCGATCAGAAATTTTGATAAACCAACACATTTCAAATATTTTGGCTATCCCACCATTGAAAAATTCAAGTGATATTAAATCATTTCGAAAGCTTTATGACAGAATTGTAACCGAAACTAGAAGTTTAGAAACTTTAAAAGTTAAACCGAATGATTATTCAGCTGTTTTATGCCCATTGTTATTGAAAATGCTCCCTCATGATTTACTTTTGGAGTTTAACAAAGAAGTGGAAAATTCGAATTATGAATTAAATAAATTAATAGAATTTTTATCAAAGCAATTGATTGCACGAGAAAGATCGTCCCTTTCGAAAACCGAAAATCAGAATACTTTCCCAGATCACAGACAGCATTTCCGCTATGAGGAACAAAATGGAAAAAGTAAAACAACTGCCGCCGATCTTTTCAGTTCAGAATTGAGAGGCAATAACTTTTCGCCTTGTGTGTTTTGCAGTAATTATCATGAGTCAGAGGACGATTGCTTACATGCTTTAAATTTAACTCTTGATGAAAGGAAAAATATCCTGATTAAACGTGGCGCCTGCTTTCGTTGCACTGGAAAGCATTTGAGTAAACAATGCCAGAAACGCGTTCGTTGCAAACACTGCAATAAAAGGCATTTATCGATTTTATGTTTTTATTCTAATAATAAAAAGAAAGATGAAATTTCTAATGAAACCACTGATGAAAAAACCTGTGAAAATAGTGTGTTGACGAACAGTTCTTGTTCAAAGGAAGTTCTTTTACAGACTTTAATTGTATGCATTAATGGGAACAACTCGAGTAATTTTTTGAGGATAATTTTAGATTTAGGTTCACAAAAATCCTACGTCAGTAAGTATGTGGCTGAAAAAATGAAATTAAAGTGTATTGGAGAGGAAACAATTACTCATGGGTTATTCGGAGGAATAGAGAAAAGTGAAAGGCATAAGAAATACTCTATTAAGTTAAGCAACATAGATAAGAGTTTCACTTTCGAAATAGAAGTAATGGATCAAAAGAAAATATGTGCCCCTATTCCTAAATTGAAAAATCTTGAATGTATTGAAGAATTGAAAGAGTTGGGAATATTTTTAAGTGATATTGCCATTAATGAAAACTGTTGCTTATTTGAAAATAATCCAAACGAAATTCATGCTTTGCTAGGAGCAGATTGTGCCAGTAAACTATTAACTGGGGAAGTCAAGCATTTATCAAATGGGATGATGGCTATGAGAACGAACTTAGGGTGGACAATTCTGGGAAATTCCGGAGAGGAAAAAACGAAGAATTCTAACATTTTATTATCACTTCATGCAACTAGCTTTGACGTATCTGATAATTGGTCTCTTGATACAATTGGCATTCGTGACCCCGAGACTAAGATGTTAAGGTTAGATCTTGAAAAGACAGCAAAAGATCATTTTCTTCAGACTGTTACTAGGGATGAAGAGGGGAGGTATTCAGTTAGCTTACCGAGTCTAGCAGAAAAGAGACCAGCTAGTTGCGTGAAATCTTTGGAACGAACGGGAAGGTTGACCGATTACGAGAAGGTTTTCAAAGACTGGTTAGCTGAAGATATCATCGAGGAAGTTCCTCTCTGTCATGATATTAAAAATGAACATTTTTTACCGCATCTTCATGTGCTTAAGGACAATTCCATAACAACTAAGGTGAGACCAGTATTTGATGGTTCCGCCAGAGAAAAGAATTTCCCCTCTTTGAATGATTGTGTAAAAGAAGAACCTAATCTCATTGAACTGATACCAACCCTGATGAATAGATTTCGCCTTGAGAAGTACGGTGTAACTGCTGGGAAGCTAAGAAATTCTTTCTACGTCGATAATTGCGTTCTTAGTGTTTATAGCCCGGAAGAATTGTCAAAATTGATATCGGAAGCACAGGCTCTGTTGAGCACAGCCAAATTCCATCCCCGAGGGTGGGAGCTTACTCCTTTAGCTTTTAAAAAGGAAAGTGGAGAAGGCATACCTGTCATTTACTGGTCAGATTCAGCGAATGGTTTATATTGGATCAAGAGAACTAAGACTTGGGCTACATTTGTGTACAATCGAGTTCAACAAATACGAGGACTGAGTAATCCTGTTGATTGGAGACTTGTAGCGGGTCCCTTGAATCCCTCCCTTCACGAGGTTGCAACTCTCATGAACTGTTGAAAATCCGCTGGTGGGAGGGACCAAGATGGTTAAAGTTACCTTCAAATGAATGGCCTATCTCTAAAATTGATCCAGACCTGGAAATTGTTAACTCAGAGAAAAGAAAAACCATCGTGTCAGCCATTAATACCCAAGCAGATACTATCCAATATGCATCTCGAATTTCATCGTATCGCAAAATTGTAAGAACAATGGGTTGGATACAAAGATTTTGTCACAACTGCAAGAATAAAGAAGACAGGAAAAAAAAAAATTAGATTTAGAAGAAATAGATCGAAGCCGAGAAAATAATTTTTGAGAAAAGTCCAGGACAATCATTTGGGAAGTACGAAAGTTGCATTTGCAAACTTTTACAGACGACGATGGGTTGATTAAAGTAAGTATAGAATTTTAATTGATGAGAAGAAACTGCATATAAGATTTGCGTATAAACAAAAATTACGCCAAGATTTAAGGCTTCGGTTCAGAAGTGAATATTTGGGACAGTTAAGGGAATTTTCAAACCTAGAAAAAAAAGTGTTTCGTCAAAGAAGGAGAAATCGTGCTGATAGGAGATTCCAATACCAAGAATATAGATTGGCCGCTGGCCAAAGTTATTAAAACTTTCCCCGGAAAAGATGGAAGAGTACGAGTGGTAGAGTTAAAGACAAAGAATGGAACTTTATTACGGCCTGTCCAAAGACTTTATCCATTGGAGATTAGTGAAACTGAAAGTTCTCCAAAGCTCAACGTAACATCACCAATTGTAGACGACTACAATGAAGCTTGTCATAGGAATGATCCCTTAGAACCTAACAGTGAGCATGAAGAGAATCTTTCTCAGGAACCTGAAGTTCGCCGTTCTCGGTGTGGTCGCGTTCTGAAGGAACCCGACAAACTGAACTTGTGACATTCCATTTCTTCAGTTTGAGTTTTGGAAGGTATCTCAAAACTCAAAGGTGGGAGAGTGTGGGAAATCCCCCGGCGAACTAACTGTAACCGTTACTAACGAACTGAGTGTCGGTGTCAACCGCGAATGTGTAAACAGTCGAGATGAATTCTCGCTAGCCTTTCTTTTTAAATGTACATAGTTTTCTGTAATTCTTTTTAAATGTATATAAATTTTATTGTTTCTTTACCAATGTATTCGAGCCATTTAATGCCAAACACGGAATCAAGGTGTTTATGCGAGAAAAATACAGCCCGGCCCGGGACAAATGGACGAGAAGCAGCACCATCGGAATTTTGGAGGTAAGGCCTCTTTGCTTTACCTGTTGATTTAATTGTACTGTATTCTCGTGTGGTCTTTTGCGACATATATATATATATATATATATATATATATATATATATATATGTATATATATATATATATATATATATATATATATATATATATATATGTATATATATATATATATATATATATATATATATATATATATATATATATATAACATCTTTATCAATAATACTGAATTACGGTATTTTCGTTTGGCATCCTAATTCTGTTGTTTGTATACTGATTGCGACCATGGTGATGTTAGATTTTTAATGTGGAATTTTAGCTGATGAGTGTCTTTAGGTAATCTGGGGTTAATTTCGATAATTAAAAATTACATTATGGGGGCGAATATAACTGAATCAACTTCCTCGGTTGTCGGTTTTCTGGGATGATAATATATTAAAAATAAAACAAGATATTTAACTTCTATAATTTCTCTTTTTAATGTAAACAATTTTAAGATTTAAATATAAATGACATCTTAGATATTGACATTACTGGTAATTTTACATTTTATTGAGCTAATAAATTGCCTAGTAATGTAATAAATTAATATTATATTTTGAAACATAAAATATTAGCTTATTTAACCCACAAAGTTAACTTTTAAAATGTTGTAAAGGAGTATTTAAATGTAACGTATTTAACGGCGCTTTTGTACTGTTTATTGAACTAAACAGTGCGGAATTTTTGCAGTAAGTGAAAATTAAGCAAAATATAAGCATTAGTTGGTTATATTTAGGCAATTATACTTATAAAATATTTAGTTATATTTATAAAATACGGTTACTACTTAATGAAATTATTTTAAAACTATCAAAAAATTAAAAAGTAATAAAGTACGGTACAAATCACTTATAGAAATTATTAGCTTAAAATGGAAATATAAGAACGGAGTAAATGTTTTAAATAAATAATAAATTTTTAGCTTAAAATTCTGAAGAAAGTAAGGGAGTGAAATGATTTTTCTTATCTAAGTGACGTAAAGCTCCCCTTGATCTTCCATAACAATAATGGTAGACGGTCGAAATGAAATTACTTTTATTACTTAGCATATCACTTTTAACAATGTAATACACTATAAAATAATATAGTTTAAAAATATTTCTTTTTCATTTTGTATTAAATTAAGACACAATTTTGAATAAAGTTCAAAAAGCAGTAAATAAAAAAATATAAATGTGAAATATAACATCACTTGTTACCCTTTGAAAATTAAGCATAAAATATAAAATAAATAAAGTGCTAACCTAATTTAAGTATCCTGAGTTGTTGGTGGATATACACGTTTGATCGTATTTAAAAAATCCTGTAAAGCATCTTGCGGATTTGCTTTCATTTTCCTCCACATAAATTCACAAAGGTACGAATCAAATTGATTTTCACACTTGCGAACTGTGTGAAGCGATCGCTCAATTGAGCTCCACAAGCCCTAAATTGTATTGGTGTGAGCTCCAGTATTAAATTTAAAAAACGAAAAAAAATACCACAAGAGCTCAGGGAAAATGGGCAAACATCTATACGCAACAATGGACGCTAGAAAATTGAAATTCAGCAGTCTTGGAGTATTGTTAGTTACACTAACCAATAAGGGTCAGATATTCAAATCATATGTCATTTCCCCAATACTCTAAAATAAAGGCACCGATTAACACCTCCACCTTTTTTAGGGGATGGTGGAAGAGTCCGAAGAGAAAAGTAAGGTTTGCCAGAAATTAGGGTTCTATATTTTGGCGATATTTCCCACGCTTGGCATCCCCACTAAACTGGGTTCCGGGGGCCCAGCAAACTTGGAAACAGTTAAAATGTCAAATGAAAAAAATGCACAACTTACTTCATTACCACAGAAACAATAAACACAAATAACATCTTATGATGACACAATTTATTCTGAGGAGTAGTTTTTACTTTATAATTAAAATTTAATTAGTGTTTAACACTTTACAATTTTAAGAACTAACATTTACTGTATTATATGTTATATAATCTCTTTAGCTATTTACATTATTAGTAAGTAGTTTTGTAATTTATAAGTAGTAGTTTTATGTTTGTCATTTTACCCCAAATTCCTAAAATAATGGCTCTCCACCTCTATTCTCAGCTTGCATGGGAGAATCTAGAAAGAATAAGGGTTGTTAGATAATTGGGTTCTAGAAATTGTTGATTGTTGCATACATTTGGGATCTCACAAAACTTAGTTTCAGCTGCAAATTAGGCAGTAGTGTAAAATTTGGGGGTGGGACTGAATTAAAAGTTAGTGAGATAGGGAGAAAAAAAAATTTTTATAACTATTTAAATCAAATTCCAAACCTGAAATGGTAGGAATTAAAATGATTCATCAAATGATTCAATTATGGTTGATTAGAAATGTTATGTCTTCATTATTATTATTTATAGTTCATCTAACTTTTTCTTTATCCAGAATAAAAGAATGTTTTGATATTCATATACTAGCACTGCGCTATACATATTAACCCAAAAATATCTGTGTCTTTGCTTGGAATTATTAGTATTTAAAGAAGTTCCAAAGTCTCTAGATATTTGACATTTTGAAGAAGAAAAAGGAATGTTCTAGAGCTTTAATATTTTGTCAAAGAGGAAAAAAAGTGATTCTGATTCATTGGTTTCATGGTGCGGCCCAAGAACAGATAGATCAATAGTAAGTTTATAACTATTCTTTTCATTTAGATAGTGTTGTAATGTACTTACAACACTAACACCAGTGTTCTTTTACAAAGGGGAAACACAGTAAAAATATAATACCTTATATTTGGACTAAAACATTTATTCTGTACACTGTTTACAAATTGCTACACTACTTAATTTTCATATAACATAGCCAGCAATTATTTGGATTTTATATTTATCAATATACAATAATTATTACAATTATCTTTTGTTATACGTTATTCCTTAATCAAAATATTGAATTACTAACTGAGACCTAAATAACCATCGAGAATAAATCTGTTTATCTCCAGACATTATAGGGGAGTAGGCTGGGGTTTTCATCAGGCTGTATGACGGTGGTGGACTTCAGGTGTAAAGGGCGTCGGTACTGGCATAGCATCCATTATTTTGCTGTACGTCTATG
>CM063504.1:65562362-65589176 GCA_032207245.1 Pardosa pseudoannulata
TTTTTATTAAAATTATCCCATCCATTTCCATATACATAATTAAATATTAAGGGCCGGTTTCAAAGTCGTTTAACGGATAACCGCGATTAAACCATGACTCAATTCTTCCTTTAAACAGGCCGAATGTTGGCCGATTAGTTAGGGCGCTGATCGTCGGTACCAGAGTTCGTGGGTTCGAATCCCACTATGGCATGGATGTTCGTAGCCGTTCGGAATCGGCTTTCAGCTGCAACTCCCCATCGCATTAGTCCTCATGTGTAAAACAGTAGACCGTAGAGATCCAAACCAAACCATTTAAACAGAGATTAATCGTGGTTAGTCGTTAAACGACTTTGGTGAGACCGGCCCTAAAAAAATAATAATCGGCACGGTTAAGATAAACCGAAGCTCGCATAATCGAGGTTCTACGGTACAATGTTAGGAATTCAGAGAGTGGGTAAAAATTTAAATTTTGTATTTTTGCAAATTTGAATAGTTCATTAAAAAAAGAGAGAGATTTAGTAATCCTTAAGTGGGGAATAGAAATTACAAAGTACAGGGCTATTAAAGACTACGTGTGCATTAATCATCAAGCTTACTTGCATGAAATACCTATCAAGTCATGAAATAATAAGAGGAAAACAGATGTGTCTTCTCTCTAAAAAATAGACTTTTCCGCTTGAAAAATTTGACTCCCTCATCCACCTTCTTTTTTTTTTTTTTTCATAAATAGTTCCACTTTCGCGTTTTCTGTTATGTGCAGCATGTATTGACATTTCTTTAAATATTTGCATTGACATATTTATATTTTACTGTCGAAAAACACAAAATTGATAATTAATTTCGGAAATGTAATCAAAGACTTTGATTACATTGTATAAGAGAAAAAAGTTGATTTGTTTAGTTAATTATTCAATGCAATGATTATTTGGCTGAGCTCCTACAGAAATGAGTTCTTTTTTTAAACTCTTCTAAATAGTTTTTAATTATTTAGATCCGTGAAATTACTGAAAATATGTTTTAATGTAATATTTAGCCAAAGTTTATGGGGAACAGCAAATCAAACTAAAATCACTTTATTAAACATCGATTTTCAAACAAAAATTACGTAATAATAATTTTTTAAAAATATTGATAACACTAACTATTGCATGATATATCCTTGAAATTTCATACATAAATTATGTATCTATTAATGACGTTAAGAGTTTAAAAAACTATGAAAATAGTCTAAATTTAAAAATATAATGTTAATATTTGATTTATTTGATACAAAATTTGTAATTTTATATGCTCTTACTTCAAAACATGAAATTTCATGAAGCTTTTTTTTTTGCACAGTTTGTAACAATCATACACACTAATTAAATAATATGAAATCTGAGTAAAAGATCTTTTAAAGTTTAAGTTATGTTTGGACGTATCAGAGGATGCAGTTAATTTAATTCCCCATAACTCTTGTTATATTTAATATGAAACCAAGGGGGTATTCAAACTTTCCTATAAGTTTAAAGATATATTTATAGAAAAAAGATTAAAGGCTTTTTAGTATTATAAATGCTTTAGTATCAATTTTCGTTTTTAAAATTATAGATTCATGTACATTAGTTATACATACTTGCATTTACAAAACTGTTACGAGCATAAATCTAGGATAGACATTTAATATTACCAAATACCTTTGTTTTTTCGATACAATTTTGAGGTTTATAGTCCAAAATTATTTACATCTTTTTTATACCACATGTATTTGAATACGATAAGTTCTGAATAAAAGGTATAACATAAATTATTGATTCACAAATTTCGTGAGGCATAATGTTATTGAAGGATTTGTCCCTTAAACTTTACAACAGAACTTTCTTCCGACAAGGATCGCGATAAAAACTGGTATAGTGTCTGCATCGAAAAAATAAAATGCGTTTCTTGCTTACATGAAAGAATATTTTCACTTATTTGTATTCTCAAGCAGTAAGTATAGGATATCTGCTGAATAAATATGTACTATCATCTTTACCTGCATATTTGGATTTAATGTAACATATTCTTGTGGTGATTCGATTATTTGTATACGCATGTACCTTTTTTAATAAAAAAATATTTTTTGTATATTTTTCTAACTGTACATTGTCAGGATTTCCATTGCATAAAATTGGCATTCTATATTTTAAAAATTTTAGCTTTAAGGAAAATTTAAGATTCGTAAGTTTTATTATTTAAGCAAATATTTCTATGAATTAACTTTTCAAAATCATTTTTACGAAACTTTTAATAATATTGGTTTAAATTTTTTTTTATGTATTCACATTTTTTTACAATTTTTAATTAAACACATATAAACACTTGGCATTTTTTAATTAAACTACACTTGGCAAACTTTTTGATTAAACACTTGGCAAAGTTTAAAACAATTGCCAATAATTTTACGAGATTGCTGTGTCTCGATATAACTAAAACGATTGTGATATATTTAATCCTTCACTTAAGGAGAATACCAAAGTTTCAACCATACAAAAGTATTAAACATTAATTTATTTAACAAATATATTTTGCAACGAAATTAATATAAATTTATTTTTTTGTGTGTGTTAGTAAATGCTGAATTGGGACATTTGTAGTCACCCGGAGCAATTTTTAAATCTAATTGTCAACATCTGATCTGGATAGTATTAAAGTAACATACAAATACTTATTTTGTAGAAATGTGGTTTTGCTATCGTTATAATATGAAATATTAAATTTTAAACGCACTCTGAATTTTTAAAATACTTATACTTACTATATACTTAATCTCAATATTCAATAGGGTGACAGCGGGCTTTTTCATGACTTTCTGTAAGTGTTTATAATGAGTTAAAAGTATGAATAAACCCAATCTAAGCCACAAGTTGGACCTAACATGTAACACCTATCTTTTGGTAGTGCACTTCACTTCTTTATAATGCATCACCCTATCAATTGATTGAAGTATTTGAGAATTTCCAGAAGCAACAGTCCATGATTAATTTGGAGGCGGTTATCTTATTGTTTTTGAACACTAGTCATCTACACTAACTCCTGGGTGCTGCTACCCTACTTGGGGACTCTACCGAGGTACTTTCCCACGATGGTCTGCAAGTGCATGCACAGCTGTGGGGAAAATTTCCTAGAGGAATTTAGGACTTCGATTGTTCACGTCGAGTTTAGGGACCCCTGCAGAGAAGGTATAGATCATGGAATGGCAGCGTAACGGCCAAGCTAGCACAGAGATGTAACCGTGAGTTATGAGGGCAGG
Source organism: Pardosa pseudoannulata (assembly GCA_032207245.1). Taxonomy (NCBI): domain Eukaryota; kingdom Metazoa; phylum Arthropoda; class Arachnida; order Araneae; family Lycosidae; genus Pardosa; species Pardosa pseudoannulata. The sequence continues at coordinate 65,565,616 of CM063504.1, forward strand.
GTCTAAAAATAATGTCAGCTTTCACAAAAGGGGCTATTTTAATGAGCCCACTTGCACTCCCGAAGGGGGTGCAGATGTGGGAAAATTTCACCAAACAAGCGGTTGGCAAAGAAGAAAAAGGGGCGTTAAAACCAAGGTGAGGAGTTAGGAAAGAGAGTTACCTCTTGATAAGTAAGTAAGCTGTGCCCGATCCGAGAGTTCAAATTCCTTTTCGTCACAGTATTAGGAAATCGAATAAAGGAACTCTCAAAAGTACTCCATCTCCATTTCTCCACGTTAAGTTTTGTATTTCTTCTTCCCTTATTTTTATTTTTCACTATACAAAATTATACGATGATTTAAGTAATGTCTCTCTGGTATATTTAACCTTTTAAACGCCGCATTATGATGAAAATTAAAAAAGTACTATTCATGCAATGCAATTTTGTTTAGATGCTGTTATATAGAGCAAAATAATAATAAAAGAAATGTGGTGGAAAAAAAGATTTTTGGCATGTTTTCACATGGGAACTTTGTATTACGCTATATGGAAAATAATCCATGTAATTTTGTACAATAAACCATGCGAGTGCTTCCTTTTGAAAATATCAGATTTATTTCATTACGCGAACAAGAGTTTTAATTAATTTTTAAAAAACAACACATTGTACGGAAAATGATAGATTTTGACCAAAGTTATGAAATAACTTTTTGTTGAAAAATTATATTAGGTATTCTCTAAATTATCTAAAGATGTTTTTCGAATAGAATAAATTTTTTACTGCACTGAAACCTGTTTTTTTGTGATACACCCTGATTTTAAACTTTAAAAAGTTAATATTTTCCTTTTTACTTTTTGTCGAATAAAATGTTATAATTCTTACGGATAGTGATATAATTTAGTTTTACTTTATACTATGTTAATTGTTTTATATTTCTTATTGTAATCTTTAAGGAGGAATAATTTCAAAATTTTCTAACAGATGAAACAAGATTGTTTTCCAAATTTTTGAACAATTTTGTTAAATAGTTGCTGCTGTGTGTCTAGCTTTCAGCACAGTATAATCAGTGTTGTAACCTGTCCTTTTAAATTTGTTTTCCATTTCCGATAATTTATAAAAGTTTTAATGTTTAAGATAGAACCACGGTATCCCGGTTGGCAGAGGCATAAATCTCGTAACAGGAGTGTTGCTAGTTCGAGACTTGAGCTGTGCAAAGATCCGCCTTGTTCATGAATGGCAGATAGGGCATGTAAAATAAGTTCTTGGCCGCAATGTCTTCCATGTTCCAAAATCGAGAAGGGTGGCAGGCCAAAACTGAAGTCTTCTGCTTGGACCCTGTTTCTAAATTATGAGAATCCTCTAATTTAGTTTGTGTTGTCCTAGAGAGTGGTATTCGTCGTCTATTTGGTACTAATATAATTAAATGGCAAAATATACTGCGGCCTGGTACTGTTGTATTCTATAAGAAGCAAGTGACCCCCTCCATTTAAAATAATAATAATAATAATAATAATAATGATGTTCCTTATTTGCTATGAAAGTTATTTTTCAGTTCTCGGATATAAAAATTACTAAATTGTAGAATTTCTTAAACATTTGATATACTTAAGAAATTTATGAATAGTGTAACTGATAGATTAATTACACAGCTGTCAGCTGATATGAAGATCAAAATCAAAATTGTGGCAATAACATGTGATATGCATAGTAATTATGAAAACACTAAATCGAAAATCGAGATAGAAAATAATTTATGTGATCTCTAAACTATTATAAAGAAGAAAAAAACTTTTTCCAAACCATTCAGTAGTTTTCGCTTAATGCCCGGATTGGTTTGGAGTGCTAAGGTTTCCTATTTATAATCACTTTTATTTAACTTCACTCATGTGTTACTTGATATTTTCAAATCAATTTTAACTATCTGACTAGCTGGAGATCTAATATTGTGAAGAAATGGGTATGATTTCAATCTTTAAAAATAAAGTATTAATGAAATTAACTATTGAATAAACTAAATGTTTAAAATTTCATTATAAAATATAGAATAAATCCTTTGTTTTACTGTAATACGAAAAAAAATTGGAAAAAGGCACAATGAATCTTGACAAAAAGTGTAGTTAGAAACTATACTGTCAAGTTGACACTACTTTTGGAGTATTTTGTGAAATAAAACTGCAATTGTTCATCTCAAATAGTTTTTAGCTAACTTTTATCTTGATAAGTGGTTTAGCACACTAAGAGAACATACTGAGAAAGTCACGGGTCCACAATTTCAACCTCATGGTTAACTCATAGTAGCCGAAATTTTTTGAATGACATTAAGTTCTCCGATAAGAAGCTTCAATGATTTTGTTCAGAATAGTCATTTTTTTAGTTGTACAGTCTGTATCGGTTATATGGTCAGCTCAGCGTCCAGAAAAATCAGATCATATAAGCGGGATGACCATATATGCGGAACAATACAATCCTATTTAACTGTGGAAGGATTATATTTACCTATCAGAATGTAGTACTCATAAACAAATAATTATAATTTTAAGAACATTTTAAAAATTAATTCGAGAAGTAAAAACTACATTAAAAATATGCAATATTTTTTGTGGGAAATTTATTAGCTTACCTTACTAATCAAAGTACAGCACACGTACATACATACATTCATGTTCAATGTATTTAAAAATAATCAGATATATAAGTTTGCTTCCTTTTGTTAACACAACTTTTTCTAAGTCCCTAATAGCTTTTAAATGATCATCTGCTGCTTCGGAATTAGTAAAATAACACTTGAGGTCATGTATGAGAGAGATTTTAACCAATAAACAGACAGATGTCCAATTGTTATCAGTGTTGGGCGAGAACTGAGAGAGGTGGAAAACTCCGACGATGAGTCTACACAAACAAGAAAGGGGGAAAGGGATTTCCTCCCTTTCCCCCTTTCTTGGAGCAAGGAAAATAAAGGCTTGAATTCAGGTCCTCTCCGATTTCGCATTGACTTATATATATATATATATATATATATATATATACATATATATATATAATATATATATACACACACACACATATATATATATATATATATATATATATATATATATATATATATATATATATATATATATATATATATATATATATATATATATATATATATTAAAAAAAACCGTTGAAAACATGAAAGTGACCATATGACAGGTAACAAGAAAAATAAAATGACTGTGTAAGCGGTTTTAACACACGTTCCCTATTAAGTTAGATAAGACTAGAAAACCGACCATATAACCGGGGTGTCCTTATAAATGGGTGACTGTATAGGAGAAAGTAAACCTTTCAGATGGAGGAAAATACTTTGGGATTGAAAGTCGAAAGTAGTTTGGGTATTCCTTATCATTATTTGTCCTTATCATTAGTAGTTGTATCATTACTGCAGTAACCAACAGAAATGCCTTTCGTACAATGCCAAATGAACTAGATGACGAATAATAATTAGAAAAGAATTTTCTTGCGTGACTGGCTACTGAGACATGATCCCACATTACGCGCCAGAGAGTTGACACTTTGATAACACCACATCACTCGCTGGAGCGTGATTGGCAATCAATGTATTAAATAGTTTTCAAGATAGGATGGTACACGCTACAATTTTCCTTAGAATAAATAACGTATCATCAAATATCTTTCCGACCTTTTTGCATCCAAGACACCAACAGATTTCGAACCTGTAAAATGACTTCAACCAAAACATTAATTCGAAAGAAAGAATAGGCTTAATTGATAGGGGGACAAATAGGAAGTATTTACATAAACCACCCTCTCAATTCATACACCAGAATTTGAACATTGATAGTCAGACAAGTCTTTTTTTCCTTATACATGCATGTATAGTCTACAAAAACTATAATTTTAAGTTTAAAAAAATTATGATTAGATAAATACGGCGACGTCTAAAAAGACTTCAACCTACAAAATCCATAAAACAGTAATTATTTTTAGAAATTTCTAGAATTTTGAGAAAACACATACCCTAAGCTTATTTCGTGAAATGAAAATTTCGCAAAAAAAAATTTTTTTTTAAATAAATCGTTAAGCTGCTACACATCTGCTACGCTAAACATGCTGCACGCACATAATTTTATTATGTAGTATTTATTGATATAATAAAGAAGATAATCTAGAATAGTACAATTTAATATATTATGTACTAAATTGCTATTAACGTATTTTGTTGTCTGTGATAAAGAAGGAACATTAAATTTCGTTTCCTAACATGAACAATTTTAAACGTCCGTAAAATTTTCTGTTTTATTAAATTAAGGTCAACGGACTTCACAGCTTTTGATTTATATAGATTTCTTACTAACCATAGCATATTTTGCCGTTACCTAAAATATTGCTGATTGAAAAAATTAGAAAACATTATTAAAAAAAAACTCTGGAATGTTGAGAAAACACATACCTTAAGTTGATTCGTGAAATTTACAAAGAAATTTTTAATAAAATTGCCTCTTGATCATTCAGTAATTTCGCTTGAATGATATCGCAGAAACAGAAATTGGTATTAATTTACTATATACTGCTTGATCAGAAAATGCTTATGCATTTGAAAAGTAATAATTCAAGGAACAATGTAGGTAGAGAGGTAAAAATTGACACCCATGCTTGGAATGACATGAATTTTTTTTAATTGGTAATTTCCAAAAAAGTTTTAAAAAATACGCAACAGGTGGCACTTTAAGTGTATAAAAAGCAATAATTAGCATAATAAAATATGACAAAGCAAAAATGGTGCTCTCCAGAACAAATGTGAACCTTGTACAGTATATCTGTACAAGCCTTGTACAGTATATCTGAATTTATGTTGAGGCATTGGCGTTGGATGTTGTCTTTTAGCATCCCCATTTAAGGTCGGTCGATTGCTATAGACTTGCGACTTCCGGTAACCCAATCAACAACAATCACACGGAGTGAGGTCTGGGGACTTGGGAATCCAAGCATGATGCAAGTAGCTGCGCAGGAGATCTTTCACACGTCTTGCAATATGGGATAGAGCGCCATCCTGCATACAAATTGTACTACCCAACAGGTCAGTATGCTGCGATTGCTTGTGCATCTGACTCCCCCTCTCATGACAGCTCACTTTATTCAGGAATATCATGCAGCGTTACTGACGTTTTGCTGTCCAGCCCCATCTGTTGACCATTTTTGAATCTTTTCTTGTGCTTGCAATAAAACTCCATGTCATTCCTAGCATGTGTGACAATTTTTACTCTCTACCTACATTTTTCCATGAATTTTTAGTGTTGTCACGTGTATACTCATTTCCTTATCAAAAAATAGTACATCATATTTACATAACAAAACAGATCATATACAACAAAATGTATTATTAAGTAAAAATTAACATACTTAATTGTCTACGATAAAATGAGAAAATCAATTTTCATTTCCTAACGTGAATAATTTTTAAAACGTCGCTAAAATTTCTCCAATTTTAATGTATTATATTAATATCAATCCTTGTTATCACCTGCGATTTAATATTTATGATTTTATATAAAAGTACAGTAAAATGCATGATGCTCTAAATAAAAAAATAATATAATTCATTTTCTACGATAAAAGGCGCATTTCCTAACATGAATATTTTTTAAAATCTTGCTAAAATTTAGCCAACTCTGATGTGTGAAATTAGGGTCAACGCATTTTGTCGCCTGCGATTTAGGCATTTATAATCACATATAATAGTACAGTAAAATGATGCATAAAAAATTCCAACATAATATATTGTCTAAGATAAAATGCAAAAATCAGTTTAAAACATGAATAATTTTTAAAACGTAGCTAAAATTTCACCATGTATTAAATTAATATCACCGCATTTTACTTGCGAAGTATACTTTGGCATCTTACAGCTTAACCTAAGAAGTGTCGAGCTTTGAAAACTCATAAAACAATTAATAAACGCACTGATTAGAATTTCGACGAAACGCATTCGTTTGATTTCATGAAAGTTACAAAGATTTTTTAGGTGCATATCGAATCGTTGAACACCGTGATACGTGCACACGGAAATTTCTATCATTTTACTACACAATGCAGATTAGAAATTTATGATAGACCAAAAGAGACACTTTTAGCATGCATTTTTGGAATTCAGACAACCTTAAGAAATCTGTGAATAAAAACAACTTTCAGTTTTGTAATTTTAATCTGATAAAGAGATTTGAAAATGAAAATATTTGTTTGCCTTGAGATTTGTTTTAATTCGTTCGTGCCTGCTTCTTACATAAGCACCTCAACCAATAATCGTCAGGTAGGCGGGGGTTGTATTTATAAAATAATCGATAAATCATTCGCCTTCTGTCTTGAGATAACCATACGCCGCCTGTTATCGTTCCGAACAAGACGTAGGAGCGGATTTCTCCTGGCGCTGTGAAAGAAACCTATCCTCCGTTATTCTCCGAGAGAATTTCTTGTTGGTAAGCAACAGGACTTTTATTTTTACTGCATGTTAAATAAACTAAAGAAGTGATTTCTACGCTAATGTATAGATATATATATATATAATTAAGTTTAACTGTTTTTCCTTTCTTCCTTTTTTGGTGAAAACATTTTTTTTTTTTGTTTCATAAACTAAATTTAACGGAAGATTCTAAATAACATTTCTTTCATAAAATGTTTTTGATCATTTCCGATACCATTTGTTTGAAATTTTAAATATTCTGGGGGTGTGAAAATTTAATATATATATATATATATATATATATATATATATATATATATATATATATATATATATATATATATATATATATATATATATATATATATATATATATATATATATATATATACTAGAGGAAATTATTCGATATCTTGAGAGTTTTTGAAATTTTGATATACTTAAGTTTAGATAACAGTAATAAAAATTTTCGAATTAAAGCCATAAATGTTTGCATGCTTTAAACATAAAACTGCAATTAAGCTTTTACTTGAAAAATATTTAATTTTACCAATTAAATTACATTTATCAATGGAATTGCATAGTCAATTTTATATAAATTATACCCTTACAAATATAACTGTGTTGATATTTTTCTAACATCATATAAGAAAGGTATAATTTTTATTTATTTTTAAAGTAGACAGGTAAGGTACTTTTAATGTTGTATTATGTGCAAAAAGTTACTTTTGTCCATCTCATTATAATAAAGAATAATTTTTGTTAAATATTTTATATATCATATATTGTTTGTGAATTAGTAAAAAATGTAAAGAGGATTATTAAGTAATATTTTCTATTTTGAAAATCCAGTGATCCATCAATATAAATTAGTATTCTTACCGTTTCTTTAATTTCTATAAAGTACCTGTAGATGTTACTTTCACAATTTAATTATCATGTAAAAGATACTCTTAAATATTCTTAGAAATAATTTTAATAAAAAAATATTTAAAGAAATCTAACGGTAAACAATTTTATATTTTCTTAAATTTAATTGAATTTCTATAAAGTGTCATATCTTACACTCATTATATTTTAATATGATTAAAAACATACTTTTCAAAGATCTTTTATCCTCTTATGTATTCTTCATAAACTTTTACAGAAATCTGAGAACAATTTTACATTTCATTATATTTTAATATAAATTTTACAAATCATCTATGGATGTTTCTTCCACACGTATTATGTTTAATGTGATTAAACATATACTTTTCAAAGTCCTTATATCCTCAGATGTATTCTTGATAAACTTTCAAAGAAATCTTTTTTATATTTCCTTATATTTTAAAATAAATTTTACAAATCATCTGTAGATGTTTCTTCCACACATATTATGTTTTAATGTAATTAAACATATACTTTTCAAACTTCTTATATTCTCATATGTAATCTTGATAAACTTTTAAACAAATCAGAGAACAATTTTGCATTTCATTATATTTTTATTAATTTTTATACAGTATCTGCAGATGTTTCTTCCCCCCATATTATGTTTTGATAGGATTAAACACATATTTTTCAAATTTCTCATATCCTAACATATATTCTTGATAAACTTTTAAAGAAGTATGAGAACTTTTTTACATTTCCTTATATTTCAATTAATTTTTATAAAGTACCTGCAGATGTTTCTTCCACACATATTTTAATAGGATTTTATAGAATTTATAGATCCTATGCTTTTAGTAGGATATTATATTTTAATAGGATTAAACAAATATTTTTCAAAGTTCTCATATCCTCATATGTATTCTTGATAAACTTTATAAAAATCTGAGAACTTTTTTACATTTCCTTATATTTTAATTAACTTTTATAAAGTATCTGTAGATGTCTCTTTCACACATATTATGTTTTAATAGGATTAAAAGCATGTTTTTCAAATTTCTCATATCTTCATATGTATTCTTGATAAACTTTTAAACAAATCAGAAAACAATTTTGCATTTCATTATATTTTAATTTAATTTTTATAAATTATCTGAAAATGTTTTTTCCACACATATTATGTGTTAATAGGATTAAACACATATTTTTCAAAGTTCTCATATCCTCATATGTATTATAAAAGTTTAAAGAAATCTGAGAAGCATTTTACATTTCCTTATATTTTAATTAATTTTTATAATGTATCTGTAGATGTTTCTTCCCTACATATTAAGTTTTAATCGGATTAAAAGCATATTTTTCAAAGTTCTCATATCCTCATATGTATTCTTGATAAACTTAAAAAAATCTGAGAACTTTTTTACATTTCCTTATATTTTAATTAACTTTTATAAATTAACTGTAGATGTTTATTTCACACATATTATGTTTTGTTAGGATTAAAAGCATGTTTTTCAAATTTCTCATATCTCCATATGTATTCTTGCTATGTCCTTAGAGGTTATGAATATTTATCATTTACAATTGAATCTGAAAAATAATATTGTTTTCCTGGATATGAAGAATTGATAAATAACTTGCTATAATGAAGATAATTAAAAAATTCTCGATGCTATGCCCCCAAATGTTATGCATATTTATCATTTACGATTAAGTATGAAAAATAATATTATTTTCCTGTATATGAGGAATCAATAAATTACTTGTTATAATGAAGATAATTGGTAAAGTTTAGATGCTATGCCACGAGATGTTATGCATATTTATCATTTACGATTAAATCTGAAAAATAATTTTTGTTTCAGCAATTTTAATTTTTCGAATCATCTTTGTTGTTTGTATTCTAATACACTCTTAGAAAGCTTTTGTTCTGTAAATACAACAGATCTTTTGACGATTTAAAGGCATGTTTCATTTTTGACATATCAAAAATTTTTTATTAATATTAAATTTTAATAAAAAATTAAAATTAAATTTTATGAAAAATTAAAGTGCAAAATTTATGTAGAAATTAGTTTTTTTAAATAATGTATGCAAAAAATGAAACAACCTTGATAAATGCATTTAAAGCTGTTAAACTATATTTATTCACTTATAATATCATATATTTCAGTATGAAATCAATTTAGTATATAAACTATGAATATAATATATTTTAGTGTTTGGACAATTTAAAGGCATATTCCAATTCCGACTTAAAATATACATCAAAAGTTATTAAACTCTATTTATTTACTTTTACACTTGATTTTAAAAAAAACTGTCTAGGACAAAACTAATATTTTAACATATTAATTTTTAAAATATTTTTTTTAAATATTTAAATGAAAAATCTATAGAAATTACAACCTAAGAAGTAAGTAAACATTTTGATAAATGTATAAAAATTATTATTTATTAAGAAAGTTTACAAAACTCATAATGTATCAAAAAATGAACATATTTATATTGGCTATGACAAAATTAATGTTTTTAAACCACTAATTTTTAAAGTATTTGGTTTCAAAATATTTAACTGAAAAACAATAGAAATTATAGCTGAATCAAAGAGTAAATATTTTGATAAATGTAAAACTTATAATGATTATTACAAAATATTACAAAATTCCGAATATATCAATTTGTTTTCACTTTTTAGTGTCCGAGGTCTGATTCTAGGGCTGGGTGAAGTCGACTGAGCCTTTTTTCCCTCCATTGGGAAAAGAAATTGAGGAACAAGATAATACAGATAATTCAAAATACCTTGCAGGTAAGTGAATTTAAATTTTTTCAATTGGTGTGTGTTTTTATGTAATTTAAAAATACAACAATTCTAAAGAGAATATTAAATATTTTAACTAAACGAAACCTCAAGAGGCGACAAGATAAGCCAGAGGGTTTTCTGCTTTGTACTTGCTTCTAAATGAAGAGGACCCACTTTGTTTGTCTTGTACTCTGGGAATAATATTGGATACCTCTATGCAGAGGCGTAACTTGGCAGTTACAACTGGGGGGGGGGCAAAAATTTTCAGTAATGAATATTCGATAATCCTAAATTGGTTATGTTTTAAATCTTTTTTAACTATTATTTTTATTATTGTTTATTTAGTTATAATGACAAAATCTTAACAAATCTGTAAAATCTATACAAATTACAACACATGATGGTTCCTTTCGTTTATTCTTCCGAAAAATGTTCTCACCAAGCTCGAAAAAATATATCTGTTGCGATCGAAGGGGAGGTCAGATTAAGCGGTAAATACCTGAGAAATCAAATAAGTAAAAAAAAAATTCAATTAAGTAAAATTGAATTAAGCTGGTTTTTTCAATTAAAGTACAAATTGATTTTTACCAAAGATATAGACATAATTTATTTTCTTGAATGCATAGTACTACATATCTATCTCAAATAGTTTGTCTTCTTTAACTTTCTCCCCTTCAATCAAACCAAACGATGACCGATTGGTAAAGGTGCTGGCCTTCGGTACCGGAGTTCGTGGGTTCGAATCCAACACTGGCGTGGATGTTCGTAGCCGTTTGGAATCGGCTTTGAGCTGTAGGTCCCTGTCTCATTAGCCCTCGTGTTGCAAAAAGTAGACCGTAGCACTCCAAACCAAACCAAACCTCTTCAATCAAACACACGCTATCATTAAAATGTAAGTATTATTTTACTTTTCAAATGAGTTTTTAAATATCAGTGTTTCGTTCACCAACGGAACACTAATATTAAGATTTCAGTATATTCTGAAGTTCTTACATATTATAAAACTAATAATTAGGATTATTCGAAATTATAACATGGATTGAACTTTAGAATTTAAGTGAACATTTTGGGTTTGGTTTGGTTTGAACGGTCTACTCTAGCACTCACGAGCTCTAATGAAACTGGGAGCTACTGCTTAAAGGTCGATTCTGAGCGGCTACAAACATCCATACCCTCAGCGGGATTCGAACTCAGGCACCGAAAAGCAGCATTGCCCATGTTTCGTCTGCACATTTGGGGACACTCAGGTATTTATCGTATATGATCTAACGATGCTCATTCGAATGACAGTAAAATTGTCTTTAAATTCTGACATAAGATGCCCCGCCCGAGTGTCGGAATAATTGCTCCTATTTGGGAGAGGGGATACATTTATTGTTTTGAGCCTGTTCTAATACTAATAAAAAGCCAAAAATGGTTGTTTAAATTGGATCTAATGATGTCTTTTCGAATGATACTAAAATTGTCTCAAAATTCTAAAATGTGGTGGGGGGTGAAATTTTGATTTTGGGACACCTTTGGGGGTGATTTTGGGGCATTTTCAGTGTTGATTAAACCCCAAAAATGGTTGATCTAATCCGATCTAATGATTCTTATTAGAATGATATATTGTTCATGTTTATAAGATCATTTTAAAAAATCCATATGGTTATTCCCCAGCCCCGTAGAGATTTCCAAAAATATTTTTAATTGATCAAACGATGAAATATGTTGATCAAATCTGATCAAACTATGATCAAACGAATGACGTACTTTGAAATGTTAGTTTCCGTCACGAGGGGGTGAGCTAACTTTATCAGGGTTTATTTTCAGATACATTTAAATATTGAATTGACATTAATGCCAAACCTATCAAAATTACATTTTAAAATTTCTTAAATTAGATGTTTTTTTAATCAATATTTTGAAATCTTTTTTTAATTTTTAAAATGTTCCATGTACATTAATTTTTTCTTCAATTTTACCTTTTTTAATTCTTATAAATATTTTTGAACACCTAGGAAGTATTATTTTGCCGATAAACTGAACAGTTAATTTAAGGGGAACATTTTTTAATTACACGTTGAATTTTCATGACGTATATCTAAATTTAAATTTAGTTTTAATAACTGTAATAAATTCAAAATTTAAAGTGGATAACCCAGATATTTTAAAACAAAATAGAAGTATTTTCTAAACATTTTTTTAAAAATCTTTAACAAGTTAGGTCGCTAGGACGAGGGGTATTTTAAATATTAAAAAATATTCGTAAAAAAACTGATTTTTAAACACATCAGATTTTAAATCAAGAAAAATCTGTGATTAATTTACTAATACTTCAATTTATGCGTATAATAAGTTTCACAACTCAGAGTTGATATTTAAATATAAATTTTCGTAATATCCACCAATATCATACAATTTTAATGACATCCAACAAGAATAAATTATAAAGATATATATGAAAAAATTAATAGACAAAATTTAAGATATCAATAAAAAATAATAGGTATACAAAAATGTTATATATACCATGAAAATGCTTTCAGTTAAGTTAAATTAAAATGCTAAAACTGTAAAAGTATTAACCGCATTTTAGTATTTAAAACATTAAACTCTAAAGAGATATTTTGCACTAAAATTTTATTTTTTATAAACTTGGAAACAAAACTTCATAATGAATGCATATTTTGAAAATTTTTTGTTAACTAAATATTATAATAATTCAGAAACGACTGACTATTTCAACATACTCAAACTTTTTTCAATGAACAAAATCTTTACAAGCACAAACTTTCAAATTTTTATATACATATTTAAATATGTCTCCTTAATATTAATTCAACGATAAGAATTTTGTTAATCGAAATTTATAATACATATTATCCAAAATCTACATACTATTTCAATACATAGATATTTTTTTCTTTCACTTATAAAAATCATTTATAGCACGAAAACTATACAAGTTGATGATTACTTGTGCGATTAAATGAAATAATACAGATTAAATAATACAAAGAATGGAATCTTAATTAAACAAAATGCGTCCCTTTTTGGCATGAAAATTTAAGGAATTTATAAATTTTTTAAAGATTTTCTTATGGGGCCTAGTTTAAAATTAAAGATTTCAAGAACCCAATTTTTAGGGATCTCGATGATTGAAGTAATTTTTAAAACTTTTGATGGCCTTTTAATTCCTGTTTTTTCTTTTCAAAATATATAATACTTGTACTCCTATATAGATACACAAACATTAAAGCTAAACACGAAAACTAAAAAATATATATATTAAAAAATACTTGCCAGTTCGCTTGATGTTTGCCATTTCAGCGGAAGTCTATATGCTTTAATCAAACATAGCTAGTTGTATCACTCGTATCTAATTTGAAAATCTAAAATTGTGGAAGGCTGGCAATATCTTTTTTTTAACCACAACTACTATCACCTAAACGAATGATGGACTCCTTTGAACTAGTCCTTTTAAGTCTGTCACTTAAAATTTTATTGTATAAATCGTCCGTTAGTCTAATAATGAAGTACAGCTGTAAGAGGAATCCCCCCTACAAGCTAGGGTGGAATATTTGTAAGAATTATTTATACTTAAGACTTAAATCATGCCTTTTCTGTTTAACATGATGTTTATTTAATGGATTAGTAATATGCCTAGTTCAGCCTTGCAAACGATTCCAGGAATAGTAGAGCCTTAGGTTACACAAAACTTATGCCAACCAGATGTGCAATTCCCTCTCCAAGGAGAAAAAGTTCAATTCAAGGGAATATTTTTTTTAGGGGGAAATGGCTTTTTAATCAGTTTTGCTCCTAATGACTGCATCCCATGCGCACCCCATATTGTGTCCAGTTATCTTCCTTCCCGGACATTTTCAACACCTGTAGTGTTTAAATGAATACCCTCCACAAACATGCAGACATTTCTCGAACCATTTAGACCCTTCATTTGTTCATCGGTCAATGTTAAAATGAATGTCAAAGATTACGGAAATTAGCACAGCCCGTTTCTTGACCACACGGGGTGGAGAAAGATTGTAGGCCCGCAAAACATTTCTGAACTAAACGGTTATTTCTAAGTAAACTGTTGTTTATAGCAAAGCAGAGAATCCATTTTCTTTCCAAGACACGGTCTTATAGAATTTTAGAATTTTGAGGAAAGGGGGGGGGGAACCGGTCCTCTCGACTACGGATTTTGAAATAAGAAATCTGTTAGTTTCTTCTTGATTCCTTTTTCGCTAGCATATATTTAATCCTCAAAAAAGGTCTTGAAAAAATCGAGAAGCATACCGTTATTAGAATACCTATATTTCCTTTAATAAATTAGTAAAACGTTAAACATCGGCAGGGGCAAAACTACAAGTTTAAAATATTATACTTGCTTTAAAAATGTCCCTCGAAAGGAGGATTACAGTAATTAGAATAAATCTTAAGCACATTAATAAAAACAGTATAACTTTAACATTCTTTAAAATGTCAAAAATTCAACGTGTGAATAAAACCGAAACAAGAGAAAAACTACAAGTTCGAATACCTATTCTTGCTTTAAAAATGTCTCAGAAAAGGACGATAACTGTAATTACAATAAGTCTGCAGCACACTAATGAAAATAAATTAACTTCAACATTCCTCCAAATGTTAAAATCTGGAGGGGCAAAACTACAAGTTCGAATACCTATAATTGTTTTAAAAATGTCTCAAGATAGGAAGATAACCGTAATTACAATAAGTCTTCACACTACTTTAAACAGATTAACTTCAACATTCCTTAAAATGTTGAAATCTGGAGAGACAAAACTACAAGTTCAAATACCTATACTTGTTTTAAAAGTGTCTCAGAAAAGGACGATAACCTAATTAGAAAAAGTCTTTAGCACACTAATGAAAGCAAATTAACTTCAACATTCCTTAAAATGTTGAAATTAGGAGGGGCAAAACTACAAGTTCGAATACCTATACCTGTTTTTAAAGTGTCTCAGAAAAGGACGATAACCGTAATTAGAATAACTCTTCAGCACAATAATGAAAACAAATTAACTTCAACATTCCTTAAATTGTTGAAATCTGGAGGGGCAAAACTACAAGTTCGAATACCTATACTTGTTTTAAAAATGTTTCAGAAAAGGGCGATAACCGTAATTAAAATAAGTCTTCTGCACACTAATAAAAACAAATTAACTTCAACATTCATTAAAATGTCGAATAAACAATTTGGTATATGAATAAAACTCTAAAAATCTGGAGGGGCAGAACTACAAGTTCGAACACCTAAACTTGCTTTAAAAATGTCCCCGAAATGGTTGATAACTGTAATTAGAATAAGTCTTAAGCACACTTATAAACACGAAATAACTTCGACATTTATTAAAATGTCAGAAATTTAGTGTATGAATAAAACAAATAACATTTGGAGGGGCAAAACTACGAGTCCTAAGCACACTAATAAAAATAAATTAACTTTAACATTCATTAAAATGTCGAATCAACAATTTAAAAATTAATGATTTAATTTATGAATATTAAAATATGAATTAATACATGAATAATTATATGAAAATATATAAATAATATATGAATAAATAATTTAATATATGAAAATTTAATATATGAATTAATAATGTAATATATGAATATAATCTTAAAAATCTGGAGGGGCAAAACTATAAGTTTGCCCCTCCTCTAAAAATTCTGGGGGGGCAATTGCCCCCCCTTGCCCCCCCCCCAAATTACGCCCATGCCTCTATGGATATTACACATTAAAACTGCAAAAAATAGCCGTAACTTAGTATTGGAGAATGCTTTAAAAGTGAGTAGTCCCGCATTGGTGTGTGTTTTTATGTAATTTGAAAATATAATAATTCTAAAGAGAATATTAAATATTTTAACTAAACAATACCTCAAGAAGCGACAAGATAAGCCAGAAGGTTTTCTGCTTGGTATTTGCTTCTAAATTAAGAGAACCCACTTTGTTTGTATTATACTCTGGGAATAATATTGCATACCTCTCTGGATAATCGTAATAAAAAGTCCAACAAATATTTTTAACTTAGTATTGGAGAATGTTTTGAAAGTGAGTGGTCCCGCATTGAAATTAACAACAACAATAATAATAATAATGAAGAATACATCTAGGAAGGTACTATGTTCAATTAAAAATATTAATAGATCAAATAGCATTTATCTAATTTGTAAAACTTACCTTTGCAAAGAATAATCTTTATAAACTTGTTTTACGGAACTTACTAAAGGATTTCTCATTAAAATTGTCCATAACATACAATACACTTGCGCAATTTAACAAAGTTGCTAATACTTATAGATATATAATTTTGTGTCTTGTTAAATCCAAGATTTCTAACAGTCTTTAAAGTCAAATTCTTAAAAGCAAAATTTTTAGAAAAAGTCAAATATAGATAACTGTATTTAGTGAACATAAATATAAGAAAACCGAATTTCTAATATACTTCTTAATGCATACTATATCTTTAACCGTTTAACTGTGGAATTTATTTCAGAAAAAATGCATCAATATAAAAACTCCCTACTAAAAATAAGGCATAGAAGAGCTTCTATACTTAATATTTTGAAATAGTGTAAACAAATTTAAATAGTGTTAAGATTTTTTAAATGAACTGAATTGAGACTTTACAGAACAGAAAATTTAATTTTTCTTTTGCCCTAGATCAGTTAGGGCATTACACATTTTGCATATTTCAGCTACTATAATTGGATTCATTCAACACTGGCACGAGGTTAAAGGGACAAAAAACCTTTCCAGTCTTAAAGTGCGACCAATACATTCTCACACACATACGCCTGCGCTGTCACCCCCATATATATAATTATATATCTATATATACACACACACACACACACATATATATATATATATATACACACACACACACACACACACATATATATATATATATATATATATATATATATATATATATATATATATATATATATATATATATATATATATATATATATATATATATATATATATATATATATATATATATATATATATATATATTTAATATAATTTTACATTTAAAGTTACCAGATTATTTGTATTTAATACGGTAGTAATACATAATTTATTAAAGCTTTTACGTATTATATACTTATCCGTTTAGTATATTATATATATATATATATATATATATATATATATATATATATATATATATATATATATATATATATATATATATATATATATATATATATATATATATATATGTTTATTTATGTAAATATTTATAAACAGCAAAATATGAACTATTAAACTAATATATGATACGTTCATAAAATACTATCCCATATAAGTTACTTAGTTTAACATAAATAATATATATTCAATTTGAAAATATATCTACTTTATATATGTCAAATTATCATTCATAAATATATGTGAAAATGCAGCATGAATAATTCTAATGCAGATATATAAAATCAAAGAAATAATTAAGACTATAATCAGAAACTTAAAATAAATACGAAAAGGACCAAATTGTGGATAACAATGAAAAGAAGTAAAGAAAGGGATTCTATGTTTGCTGCTAATATTGGTGGAGTCCTACTTATTACTGTAATTATATATATATATATATATATACATTTATATGTACATATGTATACATATGTGTACATAAATATATGTATACATATACATATATAAAAATATATGAATAATTTTATGTATAGAAAAGTGTGTGTATATGCATGTACAGAGGAAGGTGTTTACAAATCTGTAATTTATGGATATATGGAATGTATCTTACTTATAATAGCATTTTATTGCTGCATCATGAAATGGATAGTTCTATTTCAGTAGGAGTGAATTCTAATAAGACATTCTGAAACATTTTTGCTTACATAATTATTTGGTTTTGTCATTTCAAGTTGCGGATTTCTTATAATAATGTAATAAAAGATAACCTAAAAAATAAAAAAATGCAACAACCTTCAGGATTGCTTTTGAAATTTTATATTAGAAGCTACACTTACTTTTACTTTAAAGTTAATTTAAAGAGTTAAATAATTAATTTATTCTGTAGGCCAAATAGTTTACAGTTATTTGACATTTTGAGATTGAGAAAAAAAAATAAATGAAAACTGTTAAGAAAATAAAAATTTTAAATCTATCTCTCAAATATATCTGGTTATAAAGTATATGTACATATATATTAAGTGTATTAATATAACTGAAGTTCACAGTACAAAACTAATTATCTTATATTTCGTATAAAACATAATTTAAAAATTGCAAAAGTTATTTCACGGGTAAGTCGATATCTAATTTTTTCACTAGACGTACATATTTTACACTTTTTTAAAGGCGATGCTTCAGATAACAAAATGAAATAATTTTCATAAAGAAAGAACCTTGTTAATGATCTGGTAAAAATATTGCTGTTAACAGATTAGAATTTATCATTTCATAATGAATTAGAAATAGGCTGTGTTAAAGAAGATATTTCAACTTGAATGATACTACTTGTATCTCCCCTTTCATTTGCCATAATGTGTATATTTGGCTGGAAAAACGGTTTAACCAATTAACCCTAGATCGCCCAGATTATCTACTTGCTCTGATAAAATGTCAACTGGTGCATACATACTCACACATTTACACACACACACACACACACACACACATATATATATATATATATATATATATATATATATATATATATATATATATATATATATATATATTTGTGTGTGTAACGGTCGAATTTTACTCGCCATCACAATTAAGTTTTAGCCCTAATTATTTTGATTTGCCCCGGATTACTGGGAAATGAGGAAACCTAAGTGAAATTAAGTCCAACGTAGAAATTTGAAGCTTAAACCCTTCCGGTACGATTTAATAATGAAAAACTGTGCGTGAAGTGACCATTTATTTTTTATTTAAAAAACTTGTTTTATTTTACAATTCTTACATATTCTTAATTAAAATCCACTTTTTACATAGTGTTAAGTATCACAAACGGTAAAATTAAGATAATAGTCTTCAAGCTAGTGGTACTTTTCAAAACAAAGTGCAAAGGAATTCTGAATTGTTAACATCGCCATGGAGTCCCACTTCTAATTTGATTCTTGTAACACACACGGCATTTCTTAGTAGGTTTTCTTTTATTCTGACTCATCAATTTGGCAGTGAATTGTACCAAGAAACTTTAAATAAACAATATGTAATAGTGACCTGGGATTTCCACAAGTAACAAAAGTGTTGCTAAATTCAGTACACTAGAAATTTTAAACTAAATTAATTATCATATTTATCAGTAACTTTAGTCGCATGACGAGGGTAGCTCGTTATTGTGCGGTATGGAATGAAAAACCAATGACGAGTTAGACTCGTCATTTTACCGGAAGGGTTTAATACGACTAAAAATTAACGTCTTTATTCGACAAGAGCAAAGCATCGAATGATATAAAAACCTACTTGTATTACATGTTTCTCCCAACAGTGAAGGATCACGCGGAATCTTTTCTGTAAGACCAGCAGCTGAGTCAGCTTTATTCAGCAATTTACATACTGGCAGAGTGAACCATTTTTATCAGGACAACTGGGACCGGATAAAAAAATGTGGCGATTGACCAGAAAATTAACATTTATTCTATAATTAGATTTGGAAAACTGGTAAAAAGATTTTAAGTCTGCAAATATAAGATCTTATAAGGCTGGGAAATTAGGTATGAAAGAATGAGAAGGGGTAAAAAGAGAGAAGATAGATATTTTAAGCCTAATAATTTTAATATATTATAAATTCCCCTCCCCCCCTAAAAAAGAAAAAATAGAAAATCATCTCGCTGAAAGGTGATATTTTCTAAGAACGTAACATTATAATATTCAAAGTTTAGTTATTAAAACTATTTCAAAAAGTAACAATTTTTAGTAAAGAAAATTTGGGACATCAGGGTTACAGAATGAGAAGTTTTGTCCGTAATCCAACCTAAGTTAATTAATTCCATGCTAAGTAAATCAAACTCCCATTTTGTTCTATTTATATGACACTCTTGCACCATCACAAAAATAGGTAAATGATCAGTATAGAAAGAAATAAACAATGAATAGATAATATATAATAAATGTAATAAACAAAAATAATAATACTCACAAATAAAGGTTTACAGTAAACACGTTTTTATGAATATTTATAATTGTGAAATTAATATATTCCATGCAACAAATTAATTTAAAATGTATAATTGTTGTCATAAAATTTCCTGTCACAACTATGGGGAGCGAAACAATGGCTGTCCTCCGTATGTAATAAAATGTTAGTGACCATGACCACACTAAACGACAAAAAGCTCATTCCTCTATGGAAGGCAACTACCTCTTGGCTGTTTGACAGGATTAAAATTAAATTTATTAAAATTAAATCTATTCCCTGGAGACATTGGACAAGATCAGGAGTAACCTGTGGCAAATCATGCTAGTCTAACCAGACCAACTCTCAGTTTATCTCTTCAAAGTAAAATTATATTATTCCCAAGTTCTATATCAGTGAACAATATTTTGAAACATTTTTTTTTCTACCAAAGATCAGAGATATGCGGGTTGAGAATCTCCTACATCATGATGACTCAAACTTTACTCATATTCAGTGTGAATGGAAAAAAACGAAAAGAAAATAATTATATTCAACATATAATATCTCGATATAAATAATATCTCGATATAAGAATGGGCTTATCTCTTGGATGATGGCAGGGTAAACAGCTCTTGACCCAGAGGAGCTGAAAAGCAAAACAAGAGTCTCTCCTAAGCTATCCTTTGACTCTAAAGAATGTCTCTCCGAACTTAACTATATATATAAAATACATAATATATATATATATATATATATATATATATATATATCCACACAGAAAATCAAACTAAATTACTAAAAAACTGAAATATTTTTAGCTACCCTGCATTTAGCTTACATTAAAAATTTACCATTTGTTTAAAAAAGTAAATATTCTTGTAGAAGTAAGTAAATCTAAATCCTACATATTTTTTTCTTCAAAGGTTATTTTTTTCTTGCCTCTAATGAATAGGGTCTGTTGAATAAAATGGGTAGAAAAAGTTTAATTTCTCATTCAGCACTATATTTTCATTAAAAAAACTATAAACAAGAAAATATTTATTGTGTATCCATGCAATGGGTTCATTACTATTTTTATTAAAATAGATTTATATTTTTTTAAATTGCAAATTTATAATGTTTTACTTCTTTTTTAAACCCATTTTACCCCAGAGGTGGGCTAAAGTGAGTAGTAGATGGGGAAAATGGGTACTGATTTAAAAAAGGCTAATATGTATGCAAAATGCTATTAAAACTTTAAGTTTTTTATACAAATACATTTATTTGTAATATAACTACAATTTATATTGGAAAACTGCAATGGTCCCGGTTATTAAGTTGTAGCTCCTGTAAAATAGTCAGTATCACCATTACCTGGGAAAATATAAAATTCCCCAATTCATCATTTTCTTACATATTTCAGTATGAAAAGTTTCCTATCCATGCCAGTAATCTGTTGCGCTGCAGCATTACTTTACTTGGTGAATTTTATACTTGGGGCATTTTTTTCTTTTTTGTTGATTTTGCAATTTTTTCTTCTAGAAGGCGTTCTGCTATATCAGAAACAGACTGGACTCAGTTTGTACCCGCTTTCTCTTTCGTCTGGCATTTTCAAAGTTTTTTTTTTTTGTTGTTGTTGTTCCTTTCAATGCAATAAAATTGTTGTAAAAATGGCCTTTTTTAATTCCTTATATGAAGAAATCTCCAAATGTCAAGTGGTTTGACTGGAAGTTTGCATAAAAAGAGCTTTTATAGTAGTTGTTGAAGGCTGTGCAACATTGTTTACTGTTATTTCTCTATCTTTTTCAATTAACGCTATTTTGTGTTCAACAGCATTTTTGTCAATAAGATAAAGTTCAGTTGCTTTAAAACCTTTTACTGCTTCCACCCTTCATAGTGTGAAACAGTTGTTTCAGTAGGTTAGAGAATGTCGGTTTCGATGATTTTTGAAGACGGTTTTCCCTGTACCACATCTTCAGGATTTTTCTCAAGGCACGCTTCATAGGGAAAAATACCCCAACATCCAAATGGTGCATGGCATGGTTTCAATTTGATGGGAAGCAGAGGATGATTTGATATTATTCATTGCTTGTTTTACTGTCTTTTATGTCAGGTGACTGCCATGACCATCGAATATAAAAAATGGTTTTTTTCAGGTAATCCACGTGTTTGAGAAATTGTCCCATCCGAGATACAAACACTATCATGTATCCAACTTGATTCTGTGCAGACATGTGATGTACCAGCTGTTCCATCCTGGATCCAAATGTCATATAAATTTAGACTTTTTTACACACTGAAAGGTGAAAGAAAATTTCCAGTTGCAGATGTACAAAACAGTCATGTAAACACATGCATTTTCAAATTTACATACTCAATTTTACTATTAATGTATTAATTTACTCTATACCATAACAAGTAAATTAGAAAAATAATAGGTAATATTATTTACATTAAAATTGAAGCGTTGGTTAAAATCGTTACATCTAAAAATTTAGAACTTTATAATAAATTGTTAAGCCTAACCAATACTCATTTTCCCCTACCATACAAAAATAATCATTAAA
Organism: Pardosa pseudoannulata; assembly: GCA_032207245.1. Lineage (NCBI taxonomy): Eukaryota > Metazoa > Arthropoda > Arachnida > Araneae > Lycosidae > Pardosa > Pardosa pseudoannulata. The sequence continues at coordinate 65,588,391 of CM063504.1, forward strand.
CATAAAATATTTAAAATATTTCTTGCCTGTTTTTGAAAAACTGTTGTTCAGAAGATCTTGCAATTGATTATTAAAAACCTATTGATGATAAAACAAAATATCACTTTTTTGAAAGTTTTCAAGACCTTAGTAAAGAAGAATGTATTCCAGACTTGAAAACCAGGCAATTTATGTTCACAGATAGAAAGTATAAAACTTATATAAAATTATATATAAATGTTGCCAACAAGTGTCAAAAATACATTACAAAGTTAAAATATAATTGTTAAACGTTTTCTGTGTCTTTTAAGTAAATTATAAAAAATACCCATTTTATACCTCCAGACCCTACTAAACTATGTTAAAATACAAACTATATTTGTTAAATATAAATGTGTTATAATGAACTACATACTTCCATTTCTACCTGATTAATATAAGCATTTAAAAATAATTTTCTTACATTTAAATGGAAGTTAATTTGTATTTTTCAGTAATAAGAGTAAATTTTATCTTTTTAACAAATTTGCTATTAATATTTGTTCATTTCTATTGTGTTTCGAGTCCAAAACTATTAAATAACAGCTGTGGTTAAAAAAATACAACACGTGTGTGTTCATAAATGTCATATTGATGGCCTTGATGGCCGTGCTTTGCAATTGTTTCCAACCTTTGGCTGCCGAACGATGGAATTTCCATAATATACTGTCAGTTTATTTATAATATCATCTATAAGTCGACAGCATAAAATTTCATCTCAGTCAGTTTTCAACTCGAGCCATGTATACACGTAAGTAATAAAAATGT